>VYXD01008193.1:4239-87513 GCA_013397195.1 Hylia prasina | reverse complement strand
AGCTACGTTGGAAAAGGTTTTTAAGATCATCTAGTCCAGCTTATGACCCAGCACCTCCTCATCATGCCCCCAAGTTCCACATCCACACCTTTCGTGAACACTTCCAGGGATGGGGGCTCCACCACTGCCCTGAGCACTCTAGGCCAGGACAATCTTTCAGTGAAGAAATTTCCCAATACCCACCCTGAGCTCCCCTGGCCCAGCCTGAGGCCGTTCCCTCTGCTCCTGTCCCTGTTCCCTGGGAGCAGAGCCCGACCCCCCCGGCTGTCCCCTCCTGGCAGGGAGTTGTGCAGAGCCACAAGGGCCCCCTGAGCCTCCTTTTCTCCAGGCTGAGCCCCTTCCCAGCTCCCTCAGCTGCCTCTGAGGTGGATTCTGTCGCTGTTGGTCTCCTTTTCTGGTGTCCATGTGTCCTCCAGCACATTTCCACATGGACGTGGTCCCCTGGGTGTTGACAGCTCTGTGGGCAGAGATGTGTCTTTGCCTTCCCGTGGGCTGGGGCTGTCCCCTCGCTGCTGGCACAAGGTGACCCTGCACAGGAGGGCACAGGAGTGCAGTGCCTGCTGCCCTCTTGCAGGAACCATCTGCTTTCAGAATTACCTGGCCATGCTGATTTGTTCCTCCACGAAGGACACTTCTTGTTTTCTGTTGTCCTACGAGTAGCTCCTAAGTGTGAAAAAAAAAAAACCCATTTGCAGCACCTTTTCTGCAGAATGGTGGTGATGGGTCTGGTGGCAGTGAGGTGGGTGACAGCAGACAAGGGCCAGGTGTGCTCGGGCTGTCACTGTCGCTGCCTGGCGGCACATCCTGATAAGGCACATCCTGATAAGGGAGGCTGAGCTCTCCCAGAACTGCGTTTGGACATTCCCAGCTTTTACCATTTCATGAGTGGAGCACAAAGACACGTATCTTGTAGCTGAAGGGAAGTCCATTCTTGTGGAGATGTGTGTAACCTCGATGTGAGCATTACCTTCAGGACACACAAATCCTTTTCTCAGTGCCTCATTAAAGGCCTCAGGGGTTGGACATCCCGTGGTGCTCAGGAGGGAACTGCACTCAGTGGGAGCTATTGTGAATATTAAATGGCGTGGAATAACAGTGACCCAGAAAAGTCAGATCACAAATATCTCAAGTTATGCAAAATTACATCAGCTTTTTGCAGAAGTGGGTTAAGGTGTGTGTGAGTGTGTTTTGCCCTTAATTTTGCCCTCAGTAAGTTTTTCCCTCGCAGTGTCTTGTTCTCAGCTTTCAGTAAAATACAGACTGAATATTTTCCTTTCAGAAATGTGAAATGAGATGAAATGGATCTGCTCTGTTTATTTAACTGGATTTGATTCACAACAAAACAAATTAACTGGAAAACATTGCTGGGAGGACTGGCATAGCTCTGGGGAATGTTAATGTGTTACTGGGATTATGCAAGGAATGAATAGACTGGAATCCTCAAACACTCACTTGAACTTCCTTGTAGTTTAGGGAAACTATTTGTACAGGGAAAAGCTTATTGTGATGTTACATGTATATAATACTAATGACAGTGATAATAATAAATTATATAATATGTATGATATATACAAGTCAGGACATTCACAGCCTTGGCTGATTTTTAGGTACAGAATATTGCAGACAGCTAACAATCAAGGCATGAGGGTGATTGCCATCTGCCCTACTCCAGATTCACCCTCAGTTCTTACTCTGTGACTGCTGAAGTAGGGATGAAATAGTTCCTGCTGTGATCCAAATGTCTTCTGAAAGGCTTCTTCAGTGGTCTGGGGTGGAAGCTCTTTCTTAGTAATGCAGCTGTGCAGTATCTGAGGTAGGATGCTGGACTTCCTTTTACAGAGGTGACTGTAAAAATCCCCATTTTTAGGTTTTCCTAACCAACTCCCATCAGCATGTGCATCAAAGCCAGGGTCCAGTGCCAGCCAGGCCTTGGAACACACAGAGGAAGCTGTTCTATGTTTGGTTTCCACTGTGTGCTGATCACTGGGTTTCACCTCGTGATTAATATAAACTTCACAGAGGTGATGTGGAGTCACTGGCAAGTGTCAAGCACTGTCCAGTCCCACTTCCACACAGCAGGATGCTCCCTGTGCGCTTTCTGAATGGCTCCATTTGCAGGATTAATCAGGATTTGTGTAAAATGTTCAAACCCTTTTACAAGTCTACACTTGTGCTCTGAACTCAATCAAGTTTTCATCTTAAGGGCAAAGTAAACATCTGTTTCCCTGAGCAACCAAAGGATTTGGGCACATCTTGAATAAGATAGAAAATAATGTAGGAACAAGAGCTGTTACTACATGTACCCTGCTCTAGAGCACAAATCTGATGAAGAGCAGCTGAGGGGATGAATGACAGAACAAGGGGAAATGGCCTCAAGTTGTGCCAGAGGAGGTTCAGGTTGGACATTAGGGAAAATTTCTTCACTGGAAGAGTGGTCAGGCATTGGCACAGGATGCTCAGGGCAGCGGTGGAGACACCGTCCCTGGAAGTGTTCAAAAATGAGTAACTGTGCCACTTGGTGATACGATTTGTGAACGTGGTGGGATTCAGGCAGAGGCTGCACTCGATGATCTTGGAGGTCATTTCCATTTTTAGTTGTCCCGTGGTTTAGTTGTCCTCATGTCCTGTGGCAGCTCTTGCCTTCTCACCTTGCTGTGCTCTGTCCTCTCAGAGATCTCCACTAGATGGTGGAATGGACCAGTAAAAGGGTTTGTGCAGTAACAAAGGGACGCGAGCAGGCTGTGGTGACACCCGTGGGGCTCTCAGCTGCTCTCAGGACCAGATCCTGGAGCACCACACGTGCCCTGCGTGTTAGGGGGCATTTGGCAGCACCCCTCTACATCAGTCTCTGCCATCTCAAACCCACTGGGACTGAAAAATTGTGATCCTTCCACAGGTCTTAATTCTTTCAGGCAGGGGGGTTTCACCTTCAGACCTTTTCCTCTCTACTTTTTATTCTCCTTGGAGAAGAGCTGCCTTTTTCCTAGGAGGCAAGGAGTGAACCCACTGGTGTGCTGCAGAGCTCACCCATGCTAGGAAGGGAATGTTTTGGCTGGAGGACTGTGAATGAGAAAGGGACAGCATGTCACCGAAGGTGGTGGGGGAGAAAAATTTCTGCAGGTGCAGGAGATGTGTGTGATGGGGATTGAAGCTCTCAAGTCTGTGTGATGGAGCCAGTGCTGGCCTTGGACAGAGTGCTGAACTGAGACCAGCTCTCCGTCCTCATCCTGGGAGTCATGGCACAGTTCTGTGCCTCAGTTTCTCCTGTGTAAGATAGAGTCACGGAGTGTGACCTTTTAGGGACAGTCTTTTCTATCTACAATGAACTGGGCGTCAGAGCTCTCTCAGAGTTTTCATTACTGACTCTGCTGGTGACTTGTGAGATTGTGTCCTCTGTACCTGGAGTCACAGGGAGGTGAGGCTTTAGCTCCACTCATGACACTGTCCAGAATAGGGGGCTGAGCTTGCACTGTCCTGGTTCCCTCATTTCATTTTGAGGTGCACGTCCTGCACACAGCAAAGGGAGGTGTGCCAGAGCCAGGTGCTGCTGAAGGGGTGACGGGTGCTGCTTGTGCTGCTGTCACTCTTTGGCCAGCCTGCCGAGGGTGTAGGCTGCAGGCCTTCATGTCTGCAGAAAGACTCGTCCAGATTTGATGAGTGGAGAAGCTGTAGAAACAGAATGAGATGTTTTCCTTTAGCAAATGAAGTTTCCTTCTCTGAGGGGACTGCTGATGGTGGTTTTGCCAGGAGATAACCTGGTCTAGGGGAAAGTGTCCCTGCCCAGAAGGGTTGGAACGAGGATGACCTTTAAAGTTCCTTCCAACCCAAACCATCCTGTGATTCTGTGACTCTATGACACCTCTTTTCTGAGGAGATAAACCACACAGGCCATCTGAAGCCTCAGGAGTGTCCTCAGCTCCTCCAGAGCTCTGTGGGAGTGCATTTCCAGCTCATGCATTCTGGAGAGGCCAAGCCAGCTGCCACGGAGCGTGTTACGAAGACATGCAAGGACAAGAGGCAGGATTTTCAAGAGCTGCTTCTCTACCTGCATGACTGAGCAAAATTTAATTACCTCTGCTCTCAGGAGAGCTGCCTGGCCCTTGCACTTGAACCATGAGATTTAGGTTTCTAACGATTTGCAGTGCTGCGACAGGTCTGTGAGCCCTCCAGCCTCTAAGTGGAGACCAGGGAAAACTGGGACAGGGACTTTGTAGTAAGTCATCCAAGAAAAGGAACAGTATAGGGAAAAGAGACCTGTTACCCACAGGAAGCGTGCTGGTTGGGTTTTCCATTCAATCATCTGCCCTTAATGTTTTTGGCCTGTCATATTTCCATAGGTCCATTTTCACCTGCCTCTTTGATGGTGTGAGCTTGACTGTCTGCAGGATTTCTCTGGCGCCTAAATCTTCATTCACTGGCTGTTGTGTTTGTATTTTCAAGTCTTAAATTTTATCTGCTGTCAAGTAACACCTTCTGTTCTTATTGGCCAAGGAGACTAATTGTTCCCTTTCTTTATAGCAGCAACAAGGAGCCATCATAAAATTAGCTCAAAGAGCTGCTCTTCAGTCATGGTTGTGGTAATGAACCAAGTGTTCAAGGAAAGGCTTGGTTCAGAGAGCTGAAAGGACAAGGTGAGAGATCTGCAGGAACATTTGTTGACATGATTTCACCCTGGGATGTCAGGGTGTGCCTGTAGGTTCTACAAACCCAAGCCATCCCTGCTGCTTGTGACCTTGTCAGTCAGAAGGGTTTTGCTGTTGTGATAAAGTGCAGGACAGGTTGCCTGTCTGGGTATTTGGCAAATGGGCAGAATTGCTGTGGTGGAACCTGCATGGGGGCAAGAATGTCACTGCCAGGCACAGAACAGGGTCTCAGTGCTTAGAAAAATAATGCAGTCACCCAGGGAGGGTCAGGTTCAGCAAACCTGAAGAGCTCTGCGTGGCAGGAACACTCAGCAAAGCATTGAGGTGCCAAGAGGCAAAACAGGTTTTGGCCTCACTGTTTGCCACGTACAATACATAAACAGAGTGTGGCCAAGGTTTACTTTAATGCCAGCCAGGTGTGCCAGGCCCAGGGCAGGCACAGACACACAGGGAGGAGTCTCATCTCCATTCATATCCTCAACAAAAAAGTCAGGGAAAAGAATAAATGTCATTCTGTGAAACATTTTTCCTTGAATTAAAATACAAACCAGGGTCACTGTTCTCCCAGCACCTCTTTGGCTCTCAGCACATCTCAACCTTGATCCAAGAGGGACATTTGCAGGTACCATATGACAAAGTCTAGGACAGAGCTGAGCCCTCTCCCCACACACAGACTGTAAACCATCTGGTCAAGTCCAGGTTATCACACACAGAGGCCACCACGGCTAAAAAATCAGGTGGGACCATCCTTAGGAAGATCTGTGTGTCACAGCAAACCACTATGAGGGAGCATCAGAATCCCAGAGGAGCTTTGGGGATGTGAAATTATATCTGTCCCTAATACAGGATGCTTTTGTGGACGTGTCAAAGACTGGAATTTTTTAAAAATACCGTTTCTATGCCACGATTGTGAGTGTCCCATCAGCTCACTGACCACACAAAACAGTCCAGCTGGAGTTCGTTTAAAGCTCTGCTGAAATGCTTCATTTTTCTGTCTTTAAACCTGTGCTGACAATATTTGCATTGTAATGATTGAACTCTGCTTTCACCTCAACATTTGCCTGGTAGCAAAGGTGATTTCTGCATATCATATGTTCTCTGATTTCCAGAGAACATCTGAGTGTTCCCATTCCCCTGGGAATAGTCTCACCTCAGTGTGGGACTCAGCTCTATTCAAGGCATAAGGGAGCTGCTTTTGCCCAATACTACATGGGAAGGTTTGGAGTCGCAAACAGGTACCAGGGTGCAAGAAGTACATTTTAGGGACTAGGATCAGCCAGGAAGCTCTGGGAAAATGTTAGGTTCTCCCATAAGTTTGCAGATGCCTCTTTGAAAAAAGAGGGAGGAGGACTTTTTATACAGCCAAGTAGTGACAAGAAAAGGGAAAATGGTTTTAAATTGACAGAGGGAAGGGTTAGATGAGATATCAGGAATAAATTCTTCCCTGTGAGAGTGGAGAGGCCCAGGCACAGGCTGCTCAAAGAAGCTGTGGCTGCCCCTTCTCTGGACGTGTCCAAGGCCAGGCTGGATGGGGCTTGGAGCAGCCTGGGACAGTGGAAGGTGTCCCTTCCCATGGCAGAGGATGGAGCAGGATGAGCTTTAAGATCCTTTTCTATCCAAACTATTCCATGGCTCTGTAATTTGATGATCCAGGGATGAAGGCATTCAGTGTTTTGTTGGAGGTCCCATAGGATTTCTGGCAGAGTTGAGGGCTGAGAACAGATCTCCACGTTTCAGTCTGCAACACAAATCTGCCAAGATCGCTCTCATGCACAGAACAGCTGACATAAACTCTCACCCAAGTGTCCCTTTCCCTCAGGTTTATTTTTGGCTGTAAAGAAGGTGGGATCCTTCCATTTTAGGAGCAGAGCATATGTGATCACCAGCAGGAGAGAGTGTGTGCCACCAGCACAGTGATGTGTGGGAGCCGTGGGACCTGGCCTTGGCCTGAGAGCAGCAAAGCACAGCTCAGCACAGGCAGAAGGAGCTCCACTGACAAAGCGGAGCAAACAGAGGAACTGGCGTGAGGAAAGCAGCATGAGCAGAGGGTTGGAGAAGTGTGGAGCAAATCTGCAGGCAGAAGAGTTTCCAGGCCAGCATTGCTGGCTGAGAAAGATGAGGTCCTGCAGTGTCACTCCTGTGAGCCTCTTCCTGACAAGCTGGGTGAGAGGAGGAAAGACACAAAGGCTCCAGAGAGAGGATGAAGGAAATGCAGGTTGACACAAAGCCCTGAGAGAGGAGGAATGCCCTGGAGGGTTCCTGGATGGACTCCTAGGGAGGTGAAGCTAAGCTGGCAAGGAAACCTCAGAGGGCAGCTGAGCTCATGCTCTGCCCCAGCCATGTGTGCTGTGCTGCAGGACAGATGGCAGTTCCACGGGCACACCATGGGGCCAGCATCCAGTGGGGTGTTTTTGGCAGTGCCCACAGTCAAAGAAATCCAACAAAAAGCTTTGCCTCTAACAACCAACTTCTGGCTGCAGCAGGCCATAGGAACAGGGGATCAGCAGAACTGGGGTGGCTGTTTCAGGAGCTGGATGGGTTTTGGGCCACCAATCAAACACATCAAGCCCTGAGTAAAACATTTGGGTGTGTGCACTGCAGGTGTAGTACAACACATGGTATGACTGAGCAGCACAGCCCTGAGAACAGGCTGTCACCACCAGTGATATCCCTGTATCCACCCCGAAGGGACACAACAGCTCCACAGTGCAGGGATGTGCACTGGGATTCACAACAGTCCCAAAGGTCTTTTACTCCCTTGCACTGATTTTCCTGGACTCTGCACTTTGAACCCAATTCTGCAGGTGGCCTCTTCTTCCTGCTGTGTCATTTAGAGTCTAATTTTGAAGGGGCAAAAACTTGAGGGATTTCAATCCTTATCTGAGTGCACACATGCTTGGTTGGTTGGTAGTGAGAGTGTCACACAACCAGTGTGAGGTGTCTCAAAAGGCACTTCATGGAAAAGGACAAATCACTCATCATTCATGCAGCCCTAAGGACAGCAAACCCTGCTGTAAGTGCTCTTTAAAATCTTTATTAAGTGTGTGAGAAATACAGTGACATTCAGTTAATTCAATTGCAGGATAATTTGAACTTCTATTTAATTCAATCAAAACTCCTGAAATAAAACCATTTGTATTCTTGACACAAACCCATTTGCACTCTACTTCTGCTGGGCTGATGGAGATGTGATGAGTTTTTTCACTTAGAGAGCACTTCACAGCCAATTTTTATACTGTTTTTGCTTAACTGACAATAAAGAAATCCTCACACACTTGTGCTACAAATTCCTGCCTCAATTTATAACATTTCCTTGCACAAAGTGAGTCATTACTGAAGAAGCCCTCCAGTCAAAGGGGTTGAGTGCTCTCTCCTGCTGTGCTGCAGCCAAACTAAAGTTTCCAGCTCGCTTTGTTGAACATTCCTGCACATGCAGACAGGACCTTGTGAGGTGTGAGCAGGTTGTAAACCCAAATCCTTGCCGAGAAGACGCCAACATTGTGAAAGGCACAAAAGCATGAAGAGCTCAAAGGGGCTGAAGGTGTGAAGAGAGAGGCAGTCCCAGCGTGCTGGGCTCCCACACCAGGCAGGGACAGTGCAAGTTACACAGAGCTGAGTGTGGGGGATAACAGGATTTATTCCTTTCAGTCAGGAGTGGAAGCAGCCGGCTCAGGAAGAGAGGGGAGCTCTGCACAAACACACCTGGGTTGTTTGCAGGTATAAATGGGTGCCATCCATTGCCTGTGTGTCAGGAGAGAGGGAGCAGTGAACAGCCCTGGCAGTGTAAACTCAGCAATACCCACCCCACGGGGAAGCACTTGCCATTTTTATTTGTTCTGTCCCTCTTGACTCTCTGAGCATGTCCTCAAGAGTCCAGCAGCGAGGAGGGGATGTGCCATGAGGGCAGATCAAGGAAGCTTTTGTCCCTGCCATCACCCTGGGGCTGCGGTCCTGCTGTGCTTGCACAGGGGCAGCTGGATGGGCCAGAGGAATTTTAATCCTGAATGATTTCCACATTCCTTCCAGCCTGGCAAAGGATTCTGCTGAGGCATCAAGTGCCTTGTCCAGCTCAGCCTGTCCTGCATCTGATAAGTTAATTGAGGATTTAATTGAAGAATTAATTGAGGCATTCTGCTGGTTACCACAACATTATCAGTCAGCTTCCCAGAGTTGGAGCTTTCCAGTTCGTTTGGACTCAGTCCTGTAAATAAATACCATCAACCTCCTCCAAAATCCCTGAAGTGGTGGCTGCTGGAAACTTGAGGGATGAGTATCCTTTTTGCCAGCCTTTCTTTGAGTGCTGTTTCACTCAGCTCAAGGAAGAAAGTTCACTTGGGAAACAGAAGTGCTGAAAAATCTTTTTTCCTTCATGTCCTGGTTCTGCAGCTGCAGCTGGTTGTGCTGTTCATTAGCTCTGATTCTGGCATTTGTCTTGGTGGTCAAGGAAGATGTTCAGCTTTTGTTCTCAAAATCATACAATACCCAGAGAGATTTCCACCTCTGTTCAGTGCATTTGTGCACATTGGAGATGTAAGATGTAATGCAGCTGGAAGGTAATAACAGCACTTCTTTAAATTTGAGTTCCTGAACTATAACATTTTAAGCCAAAAACTTGACGTGATTATCTCTAACCCTTTGGGGCCCATTGTGGTCTTACTAAAATTGGTGTGAATGGGAATAAGGTAATGGGATAGTCATGGGACAAGGAGGCAGAGGCAGCTCTGCGTTTTCATAGAGTCACAGAACAGCTTGGATATAATGGGCCCTTAAAGCTTATCTCATTCCATGGACACCTTCCACGAGCCCAGGTTCCTCTGAGACTCATCCATCCTGGTCTTGGACACTTCCAGGGACAGGGCAGCCACAACTTCTCTGAGCACCCTGTGCCAAACCTCTCCACCCTCACAGGGAAAAATTCCTTCCCAATATCCCATCTAACCCTGCCCTCTGTCAATGTGAAGCCACTTCCCCTTGTCCGGCTCCTCCAGGCCCTGGTCCAAAGTCTCTCTCCAGCCTTTTGCAAGCCCCAATTTGCCCTCGGTAAACCCGTTCTAGCTCTTTGTGGTCACTTCCCCATCCTGCACACATTTGGATAAGGATTCCAAGAGGATGTGCTCCATGACCTATCTTTGCATAGACAGGTGACTGGCCCAGAGTTCCCAGTCCTCTTCTTTCCCTGGATGATGCAAATTTAGCAGGAATGTAAAACCTTGCCCAACTCTGTCCCAAAGGCATTTTTACTGACTTCAAATCATAAAGGAATGCCACTCTGATGAGCACAGGCAGAGTTTGGCCCCAAAGCTCTTCTGGGTCGGAGGTGCTTTTCACTCTTCTTGTTCTTGTGCCTCTTTCTCTTCAGCTGAGCAGCTGCTGCAGCTGTGCTTGTTCCAAATTGCAGCATGATGATAATTTTCTCAGCTCTGTCTATCGAGGAGGACTTCATTTCAGTTGGCAAAAGACAATGCACTGAAACAGCTACAGCCGAGACAAAGACGGAAATTAACATTTGTAAAGAACGAAAGGGACAAAAGAAATGTTGGTGACAAGGAAGAAAGTGAAACAAAAATGAAATCATTGTCATTGTCTGACTACAAAGGAGAAGGGGTCCAGAGATGAAGATTCCTGCCATGCCAGCCTGGTGCCTGGGACTCATTCCAGAGGAGGAAACAGTTTGTCCAGGAACAGGACATGGCTGTGAGTGCAAAGGGCTGCACCACCCACCATCAGTCCAGGAGAAGGGATTCAATGATCCCTTCCATGGTACTCACTATCAAAGCCGTGCCTACCCCTCTGTTAGGCAGCTTGTTTTAAAATGTCCCCCCAGGAAGAGGGAAGATGCCCCAAATGAGTGCCAGGTTGCATTGCAAGCTCCTGCCTGATCCTCAACCTCCACCCGTTGCTGGTGATTAGCTGGGAGCAGCCCTAACCCCGCAGCTGGGAAAGGTCACTCCTACTGTGCGCTGGTGTGTGTTGAAAACACAAATTCCTCCTGCTTTTACCTCCAGGAGGTCTCAGGGGGGGCTGTGGTCCCGTTGATATCCCTGCAGCCCCATCCATGGCAGGCAGCCGTGGTGGCACACACCCGAGGCTGTTGGCATCCTGGCAGGAGGGGAGTTCTCCTGCAGGCCAGCGCTTACAGCCCTTCTGCTGGTGCAGCTCAATGCCTCTGGCTGCAGTCAGAAGTCAACAGAAACTTTGGGACCTCCAAAAAAAAAAAAAACAAAGGTCTTTTTTTCAAGAAGATGAAACTATTCTTCAAATGGCAGCAAGTACCTGTAACTCAGCGACAGTTTCCCCAGTAGCAGGCGCAGGCGTGAACAGCGAAAGCTCAGCCAAAGGACAGATCTGAGGGTTTTGTGAGGCTGGGAATCAGCTTTGTGAGAACCGCAGGGACTCATTTACAAGTAATGAATCATGAAACAGCAGGAAGCGAACGAGCCAAGAGAAAGTGTGAGCTCTGCAATTAACTCCGGAGTGCTGAGGTGAATAACAAAGCGACGCGATACCAGGGCAGAAAGCAGGTTTCCAAGCTGGGAGTGTTGCAAGACTTATTTCTGTAAGCCACAGTTTTTCCAAGCAACTTTTACTCAAAGAAATTGCTACTTTCTCTTAAACTGAAGCAAATCCCATGTGCATGTGTTTATCAGGCAAAACAGCTGACAGCTTTTAACTGGAATTTAAATTTATGAGTGACCCAGATCAGCAAAACCCATGAAACCATCTCCTTGAATAGTCCTGCTGGCAGGTCCTGTGCTGTGCCAAGGTGAGCAGCAGGTATCAGATAAGCCCTTGGGGCAGGTGAAGGATGGGTTTCCACTGTAAGAGACGCTGGTGGGTTATCAGTTTACAATGAAGATGAAGGAAAACATGTGTTATTAATTATCCCCTGGATATGGGGAGGGGTTGGAAGCTCAAGTGAGAAGGCAGAGGACCCAGGGCAGCACAAGGTGTGTGTGGCAGAGCCACCACGAACAGGACCCAGGGCTGGTGCACAGGACAGTGTGTGCTGTTCCCAGCCCTGTTACAGACACATGTGGTTGCACACTGCCTGGGAAGGGAGAGTTTATGGAGCCTGGAGACAGAGACAAAACTCTTTCAGGACAACTATCTTTTATTAATGTCACCCAGGTCCCAGTAATCCATTCTCTTTATCTGAGGCACCATGCCAGGAGCAGCTGTGTCACAGCAGCTGGCTCCCCCTGCAATTCCCGGTATGGTCATGTGGAAGTGAGGAAATTTCTCCAGCAAACGTGAATTTCAGCTGCTAAGCCCATGTTTTGTGTTCCTCTCTCCCATTTGATGTATCTGCAGAAATGCAGATGAGCATAAACCACGCCGTCCCCTCTCCTGGCTAGGTTAAAATTCAATGTTACCAAACTGTCCCTGGGTGAGGCACCAGACACCATCACCCTCCGGGCAAAGGGATGGAGCCCAGCAATGACACCACAGCCTCACTGGATCCAACAAAGTTCCAATGGATCTTGGAGAGTGTCCCCTGCCATCAGTCCAGACATAGCCCAGGGCTTTACCTGCTGTCCCTTTCCTCCTGGTCTGTATCCACTGAGTTTGGGTCACCCTGGCCCTTCACCTGCCCCATTCACCTTTCTTCTGGCAAACATCAGAGGAGCTGCTCTCCTTCCTCCTGTGCCTCTCATGTGGAATAACTGGGGCAGGCACAGGAGGAGCAGAGACTGTTTCTTTTTGTGTCCCTGGTGCAGCATCCCCTCTGAGAGCTGTCAGTTCACATGTGCACCTCCGGTTTTTGCCTGGGCTCTGTGAATAACCACAAATGCCACTTGGCTGGAATAATTGCTTCCAAGCATGCAAAGGATGGAAGGCACAGCCAGAGGCACAGCTGGAAACTTGTTGGAAGTAAGTGTTCAAGAGACGTGAGCAGAAACCCTGAGTGGAGTCAGCATTTGTGGCCTGAGCTGTGTGGGGATGGCAGGATTGTCACACAGAGTCCATCACACCAGCTCGTGCTGCTTTTGCACTGTCTCTCTGCCCCAGTGACCCCACCATGCTCACCCCTGATCTAGTGACTAGAGCTGCTGCAGGACAGGCACTGGGGGTGGGAAATGCCCTCTTCCCTTTGGATTGCTTTCAAAGTGGCATCTATGAAAAGCAGTGATGTCCCACACCTGGCATCCAGAGACCCTTGTTCCTTTGTGTGTGTTTTCTCTCTGCTTCTTCTCTGACCTCTTTTTGTTTTCCTGCTGGTTTCCCAGACCCATGAGGAGAGCAGATCAAACAGAAGGGTGCTCTGGGCTTGTCTCCCAAGCGTTGGGAGAGCAGAGTTAGGCAGAGCAGGGAAGGTGGTGCCTGTCAGTGTGAGGCACCAAACCCTTGTGCAGATGCAGTCTCTGAGCAGCAGAGCAGCACTCGCTCCCCGTAGCTTAATCCCCTGACCCCAGACCTGCATCACTGCAGCCACAGGAGTAATTCTTGGCTTTTACATGGGTCAGCAGCCAGACAAGGACTTGCCTGGGATTTTCCCAGCGGGTCACACGGCTATTTGCTAATCAGCAGTAGCATAAACACTGCCGGGCTCCTCATGGGTCACTTGCTAGGGACAGGCTAAACAAACCAGCACCAGAAGAAAAGCAGCATGGCTGAGTGGATGGGATTTGAAACAACTGTATTGGAGTCCCGAGTCTGTGCCCTGGAGGGGTTTTGGGGCTTGTGAAATGGAGAGGGAGTTAGCTGGGAGGCTTGGATCTCAGCCTGAGTCCTGCACCAGGCAGGAGGGTGTACATGAGAAGGGCCTCATGTGAGCACATGAGCTTGAACCCAACAGGGATGCGAAAGAGTCTCCCCCTCCCTCAGGTTCACTGTGCCAGGCAGTGCTCCAGGGAGCTTGGTGATGGCTTCATTTCAACAGCTACTCTGGCTTGCCCCTGCCATGTGTGTCTGTTCACCTGGAGATATGACCTATCCCTGGAAATCCCTCCTCAGCTGCCCTGGCAGAGGGCAACAGCTATGGAGGAGTGAAGTCCTCACAGCAGCAGCACAGAGGAGACCTGTGCTCCCAGCTCACATCTGCAGAGAGTGAAATTTGTGGTTCTTGATGTGTTGTTCCCTTCCATCCCTGTCCTAGGCCATGGCTAAATACAGGAGTGAGTCTGACACAGATGTCACTGAGCCCTGCAGAGTGTGACACTTCCTGGGACAGAGTGACCCAACTGTTACTGGCACCTGGAACACAAGATCAAGGGCACATCCCAGGCCAGGAGTGTGTAAGAATTCTTGTTAAAGCTCCTGGAAATGTGAGACACCAGCAAAGTCTGTGTTCCGAAAACCCATATGAGCAAGACCTTTCCCACAGGCTTCAAGCAGGGACACTCTCCTCACCCAGGAGCTGAGTCTCAGGGCTCTCCTGCATGTCAGGGCAGGGCAGGAAGGTGGTGAGGGAGGAATCTGCCTTCCCTTCACCAGTCCTCACTGCCAGCCAGAGAGGAAGGATTCAGGATTCAAAAGTTCAGAGAGAAAGGAGTAAAAATGAAGAGCCTGGTGAAGAAAGGGCTCCCTGGTGAAGGGGAAGTCCTGCCTTCCCTCACTCTGACATGGAAGCAGTGAGTTGGTGTTGCCATCAGCCCTGGGGTGATGTGTAGTGTGGCAGAGAGGAGCAGAAGTGTGCAGGAAATTGCCCTGGAGGACAGTGATGGCAGAGAAGGCCTTGCATTATGATGCCATCACTTCAGGGTGACGGTGATGACAGGGGGACATGCACTGCTGCCCACAGAGCCATCACCTGCCATGGAGCCAAAGGGCTCCTGCCTGGACCCTGCAGGTTTTGCCAGCACCTGGGCTGTGTTTCTCACCAGCCAACAGCCAAGCTGGCTGGGAAGAAAACTTCCTTCTGGTTTCCAGAGGAAGCACCTTTGATGTGGAAAAGGCAAAGGGACACTGCCAGCTTCCCAGGAAGTCATTAGCATGGAATGGCTGTGACAGCAGGCCCGGGCTGAGCTTCTTGCAGGAACCAACCTCCCTCAGTGCCCAGCTGCGAGGCCAAAGAGGCTGAGCTGGTAATGCAGGAGGTGAGGACAGCCCAGCCCAAATGGAGCATGGGAGGTGCTGAAGGGCACAGGTGTCACACAGGGCCTGTCAGGTGCCACAAAGCTTTAACAGCACCTGCTGTTAAATGTGAAATGTGAGGAGAGGCTGGGGGGGTGTGCACGTGTGTGTGCAAAAGGGGCACAGAGAGGAGAGAGGTGACCAGGATTCAGTCCCTGTGGTGATTTAGCTGGGTGGCATCAGCATTCAGTTCCTTTTCCCCCCATGAAGCGTGGCTGTGCTGCACTTGCCCAAGGGGTTGTCACCTCCTGGTTGAATGCCCTTCTGAATGGGAGCTGCCAGCAGTCCTCAACCTGACCCTCACCAGCACAGGCCTGGGAGCTGCTGCCAACAGGTTGATGTGATGCTATTATGGACCTATTAACCAACATTTTTTATCAAAGTTATGTCCAGTGATGGACGAGTTCTGCTCTCCACTGTGCTCCAGAGGAGCCAGGAAGGATTTCGTTGTGGTGGGTAGTGAAGTCACAGAATCACAGAATGGTTTGGGTTGGAAGAGACCTTAAAGCTCATTCTGTTCCACTGGACCAAGTTGTCCCAAGCCCCATCCAACACAGCCTTGGACACTTCCAGGGATGGAGCATCAGAAACTTCAACCTCTGTAAGAAATAATTTCTTCTTTTTTTCCCTCTGCAGCTGCTTCACACCTTCATACCCAGGGATTTAGGGTTTATGTTTGTATATTGCTGTCAAATAAAATTATGAAACATATTCAGGATATGTAACATCTTGATTTTATCTTTTTCTTTCTGCAGAAATCCTGGGATCAGTGTGGTGAGAGGTGATGGATCTTTATGCTCTCTCTTTCATGCTGATCCTTTCTGGCCTGCACTCCTTGACCCACAGTTGTACTGTGCAGCTCAGCATTCCACCACTACAAACACAGAAGCAAAATGCTCCCAAAATTCAAGTTTCTGGAGAACTTTCCCTAAGAACTTTCCCAGCATTTCTGTGGTATGAAAGAAGCACAGAGCAGGTGAAGGAGGCTGTGGCCAGAGCAGGCTGTGATCTCCCTCACAGGGCTGGCAGTCAGGTGGGAGCAGCAGCATTAGGTAGCCTTGTGAATGGCTGCAATGTGGGTTTGAAGGCAGATCTGTTTTACCTCTCAGTAAATCTGCCCGTGTGGGGCTGAGGAAGCAGGGGTGTTATTGGGGGTGGAAATCATCTTAAATCAAGCAAGTACAAAGGGGCCAAGAGCCCCCTGCACACCCAGAACCAGCTGTCCCCGTTCTGCGGTCCAGCCCGTCCCTTCCCGCCTGCCAGGACCTGCAATCTGCAGTGCAGGCAGACCTCAGGTTTCCAGGCTGAATCTACAAGGGCAACATTGACCTAATTAGTCTGTGAAACAAACGGGAGAGAAAGACTTGCTGCCGTATGTTGCAGAATGAAATCCTCTCCCTCTCCTTTTGCTCTCCTGGCCCCGGGGATTCATCCCAGGCAGGTGCGTCTTTGATTGCAGCAGGTTTTGAATCCTCTTCCCTCTCCTCGCGGGGATGCCACATGCTGTCTTCTGACCTCGTTAGCTTCTCCTCCTGTTCCACTTCCCTGCTCTGCACTCCCAGCCCCACCGATGTGCTAATTACCACAAAGCAATCTGCAGGAACGCACTCCTCGGAGCGGGGAGAGGAGGGAGACGCTCTCGGACCCATGGGGGAGGCAGCAAACGGGGGGAGCAGGAGCTTGGCTTAGCAAGGCTGATGTCTGAGCTTGTTCCAGGCTCTCCCCTTGCACAGATCAGTGCCAGGTGTGGCCCACGGGTCAGTGCCAAGCCTGGCACAGGGGTGTGCAGGAGACAAAGTGTCCCAGGTGGGGGGTCTGCAGAGAGGGCTGTGCTGCCTGCCCACAGGGCCAGCTGTGAGCTCCCACATCACCACGCGTGTGGTCAGGGGCCTTGGTGTGCCTCAGCTGCATCCAAGGCACGGATGTGCTGTGCAGGATACCCTGAACCTCCCACCACCTTCCCTCAGCTCCAAATTCCCCTTGGACTGGCTCCTGCAGGCAGGGCTGCACGCTGTCCCTGGGCAGGCCCGTGCCAGGTCCCTTGGCCCGTGCTCTGGGCAGGGCAGTGCTGTGGGCACCACTGCTGCCAGGAAAAGGCAAGGTGGTCACTCCAGGAATGCACACCCAGCAAATGCACCCAGTGGGCTTCCAGTTTCCAGCTGACCTGTGCTCCACAGCAGAGCTGGTGTGTTACTGGAGCATGGGCAGAGGTCCATTCCTCCAGCACTGCTTGAAAATGAGGAATCTGGAGGGGGCTAGAATTTGGGTTAATTTTGACCAGATGGAATGACAAGATTTTCCTCTTCTTTCTTAATCAGTGAAAAACAATTTAAAATGGAGAAAGAAAAAGAAAATAGCAATTAAGGAGACAACCTGATCCTGATACCCTTTGCCTTGCTGTATATCTAAAGCAGACCCATCACAGCTGGTGGAACTGTGTTTGTATTGAGCTGGTGTGAGTGAAATTAATGTCAGCTGCAGTAAATTAAAAGCAAGACATTGACTCAGACTCATAACTCAGCTCTCCAGACCACTTGACATCTCACCCCTTCATGTAATGTCCCTTCAAGAAAATTTTTTTTTCACTTTCTGTTCCAGTGTTCACTTTGAGCCCTCTGCACAGCCATGCCATGGACACACAGATCCATCACTTCAGGACAAACTGTACCAAGGAGTGTGGCTTCACAATCCCTGACAAGTCACCAGCCAGGCAGGTTCCACCACAGGGGACATTATTTGTGGCCTGGGCTTTGTTGGAAAGGCTCCAGGGCAGTCAGGAAGGTACCCTGAATGTTTCCTTAAGAAGCATTTGCAGCATGTTTTCCCCACATGGGTTTTGGCACCAAGGAGGAGGAGATGGAGGTGGGGAAGTGCTGGCGTTGCTCCCAACAAGGCTTCCTGCAGCTCAGGGAATTTCAGCAGGTTTATGGAGCTAAATCTCTGTGTGTCTGACACAGAGGCAGCAGAACCTCGGGCTCAGCAATGTATTGATTATTTTTTCCATTGACAAAATGATGATTTCCTTTTAAATGCTATGATTTTACTTATAGCCAATGAGTCCTCAAACCACGGAAATAACAAAATATTTGAAATTTTTACTGCACAGTTAAAAGAAAAGGTGATCCATCATTTGCTGCTTATTTTCAAGATAACAATGGAGGAGTGTAAGCTTGGAAAATTTAGGAGGTGAATTGCAAGAAAATGTCTTCAGCTTAGAAAATATGGCAGTTGCAACTGGAGATGTGAGCATTGCCATTGGAGAAGGTCAGTCCAGTAATTACTGGAAAATGGGATGAATATTGGCTGTAGCTCACACAGCACATAGGCACTGCAAAAACCACAAAAAATTTACCATTTGATTTCCAATGTTTTTTGTTATGCCAATTTTTCATCTGCTCTTCTTATTTTCCCCATCTCTTCAAGCTTCCAGAATTTACTGTTCTGGATTTACGTTTTTACAGATTTACAGATTTAATTTTACAGATTTAATTTTTCGGACTTTAGCACAGGGAAATCACAGACTCATAGAATAGGCTGAGATGGAAGGGACCCATCAGGACCATCGAGTCCAACTCCTGTCCCTGTGCAGGACACCCCAACAATCCCACCCTGTGCCTCATAGCACTGTCCAAGGCTGTCCAAATGACCACAGCCATTAGCTTTTCCCAGACTATGGGGTTGGAAAGCTTTTAAATAAGTTTCTCACCATTACAACATTGTTGTACATTCACGGTGTCTTGCCCAGTTGTTGTTTTGCTCTTTTAAGGGGTAACAAAGATGAGGGTGATGGAGTTTGGTTTGCAGGGAGGAATTTAGATTTCTTTGGGCATGGTTCTCCTCAAACCTCTGGTCTTCCCCTTTCTTTTTACACAGGGACCTTCCTGTGTTCATTCTTATCTCAAGGAGGGGTGGAAATGACACTCCCTTGTCAGGAATGCAAACCTGCTCAGGGTGATTCCACTAACACCAAGATAGGAATCAGACACAAACCCACTGCAGCTTGGAGTTTTATGAATTAGCTGAAAAACAGGTGCTCTGAAATGTAACCAACTGACGTTAGGATACATTTACAGGATTATATCGAAGCCTGACATAATTTAATTGTATTTTAGTCCAGTGGCAATTGAGGGAAAACCTCCCTTAGTTGAGGGAAAACCATGTTCTGCATGAGGGATTTCCGCTCTTCTGCAATATCCTGTGGAAGAAGAGGCAGCACTTACCCTCCCTGAAATTGTCACTTATCTCCAAGGGTTACTAAAAGATACCTTGATTTTTCAGCAAACCTTTTACTTCTGATATGTTCCTCACCAAGCAGAGAAGCTGTCACCTCTGAAGAGCTCAAGGCTTGTTTATAAATGCCAGCTCTGCTTCAGGCATGGAGATGTCAGGACTGTTCCAGAAGGGGTTTCTTGCCCAGCCATCATTTGCAGAGGCACGGAGGCATCCCGGTATACCTGCCTCATAGTTACTCCTTTCTACCCTGCTTGGCTCCAGAGTTTATCCAAGGAAACACTAGATTTTATTTCCACTGCACCATCGTCTCTGGCAGAGGGAGTCTCTGTGCACAACACCTGCAGAAATTCCTGTCAAAGCAGCGAAATGCTGCTGGCAAAACTGATGCTGTCCCTTCATGGTCTTTGTAGGGATCAAAGGGTCCTTTGTTAATGGACCAGAATCTTTCTCCTGGGCCAGAAGCAATGAAAGAAATGGCAGAACTGTGTACCCTAAGAAGAGAGGTCGTGCTGAATAAGCTCATCATGCTCAATGCTCATTCAACACTTCCAGCTCTTCCAGAGGATCTTGGTTCTCCAGCACTGGGCTGGGCTGGCTCTGTCCAGAACAGGATTAATTTTTGCAGTAGCAAGGAGGAGGCTCCATCAGGACACTGAGGTTATTCTGTACCACCCCAGCTCATTGCTGAGGGCAGGGGAAAGGGGGTCTTCTGAGGAGAATGGGTTCCTTCCAGGCAAGAAAACACACTGGGAGACACGGGTATTGTTTATTGTCTGGGGAGTGGTTTTGTGTGAATTGTTTCTTTCCTTGTACCCTCTGTCATTACTGTTGTTGCTGTCACTCTTTTTGTTACCTCATTGCTGTTTACATTAAATTGTTCCTATCTCAACCCATGATCTTTAAATTTTGTGCCTCCAGTTCTCCTCTCCCATCTGCCACAGAGGGAAGGGGGAAAGAGGGGAGAGAGCGGGGCTGGTGATGTCTCAGCTGCATTGACTGAGACCCACAGCTCAGCTCTTTAAAGGCAAAACAGTTCTGGCTAACATGGATCACATTAAGTAGAGAAGTCAAAGTCCAAAACGTGTGAAATTCCGACATGAAAATTTGTATCTGCAGGAGGCAAGTAGTTCCTCCAGTAAAGCCTACAGATCAAACAGACATTCATTAGCACTTTAAATTACTGAAACTACAGTTAGTTGACTGTTTTCCAGTAGAAAAAATCATCCAGAAGTTATTATTCATGGGAACACGTTCATTTTGTGCAGAACTCTTGTGTAGTGGATACCTCTCAGTACTAAAGAGAGATAAGAAAAGAATGAGGAGAAGGTTTAAAAATGGCAGCAGATTCTTCTGAGGTTAGGAAATATTACAGGTATCATTATCTTCCACCCAAACCCAAAAGAGAATAGGAAAGGATATCTTTTATGGCAGTTGACTCTCCTAGCTTCATGTAAGAATAGTTGTTCTTAGGGTACCCAGGGGTGGGGAGCAGAATAAAGAGGAAAGGAGGAACCTTCTCTCTCCCTTCATCTCCCTGAAAAGAGGTTGTACCCACGGGGGGGTTGGTCTCTTCTCACTGATGAAAAAGAGTAGAATAGGAAGAGACAACCCAAAGTTGCACCAGGGGACGTTTAGATTGTACATTAAGGAAAATTTCTCCATGGAAAGGGTGGTCAAGCCCTGGCACAGGCTGCCCAGGGCAGTGGTGGAGTCACCATCCCTGGAGGTGATGCCAAGGCAGCACAAAATCTGTAAAACATGAAAGCTAAAACTTAAGGCATCAGAGGGATTGACAAATGTGTAGATGTGTAACCCAGGGATGTGATTTCTACACGTGTAACCCAGGGATGTGTTTTTGTGGGATGTGGCAGTCTCGAGTTGAGGGTTGAACATGGTGATCTTAATGGTCTTTTCCAAGCTAAATGATTCAATGAAGTCAATGGGTCTGGAGAGGTTTCATGTGAAGTGGGTCAGGAAACTGTTTAAGCCAACCCAGGGCAAAAATCTCATTTCCAGGGCAGACAGGATCAGTATGGTACAGTGCATTTCAGCTATGCCAACAGGCTTGTACAAGAAAAAGAATTTTCTTCAGAAGAGGTTTCTAGCTGCACAATCTGGACCAAATTCTGGCTAAAAGGTGCCATGATCTTTCCCTGGCATGTCCCTGTTAACCCTTTGCCCTTGCACAATCATTTAAACAGATACATACTCACATAACTATAAACTAC
This sequence comes from Hylia prasina, assembly GCA_013397195.1. Classification (NCBI taxonomy): domain Eukaryota; kingdom Metazoa; phylum Chordata; class Aves; order Passeriformes; family Sylviidae; genus Hylia; species Hylia prasina. The sequence continues at coordinate 66,335 of VYXD01008193.1, read as the reverse complement.
TCTGGTTTTTTTCAAAACCAAATTCAGTCACTGTTGAATGCTAACAACAAAAGTGCTGTCACATTGAAGAAGTGAATTTTAGGGAAGCTGGGCAAAAAGGTTTTTTCAGCTGATGTGTTTTCTCAAGAAAACACATATTCATAGTAGTTTGATATACCAGCTCACATGGGCAAGTATATTGAGTATATAAATACTCAAATGAGAATATTTGCACAAGTAATTAGGACACGTTTGTTTTTCACGAGTGCTTATTTAGAAGGTGTTTCTCTACCAAATACTCATGTATAAAAGAGGTCATGAATGCAAACAAAATGATTCATGGGGATTAGTCTGAAAGAAGATTTCCCTGTGTGTGTCTGTAATATTTCCACTCACCTCTGGCTGCTATTTGGTAGCCAGTCATCTGCAAAACCTGATGAGCTCTGACAAGGCCTCTCCCAGTCTGCAGGATCATCCGGAGCACGGATGGAGGCATTACTGCAGGTTCCCCAAAGCACTGAGCTTCTGCCAGTAATTAACAATATAAGAAATAAGAATATTAATTATAATAAAATAATCCTCCCTCAACACGAGGCCCTGAGTCTGGGCTGACACCTGTTCATTATCCCCAGGGTGCTGTTCCCAGTTAATGCTGCCTGAGCCCATTAAGTTGGATCCAAAGGACGGGGTGCTGCTGTGTGTCCTGCAAACCCAGGAGACTGACAGCAGAGATGCTGCTCAAGGCTTTTGTTCCACGTGAGAGCCTGCCTTGATCCCAGACCTTCCTGACACTCTTCTCCCACTCCCTGTGGGAGCACCCTCATGGCACAGCACCGTGCTGATGGAACCCGTGGGGCTGGTTCTGATACTTTTTTTGGGGCTTATCCAGAAACAGAGGCCAGGCAAAGTTAAAAAGATAAAAGTGGATATATTTAATGTACCTTAATGGCCTTCAGGTACATTAAGGGCAGGTGAAGCCTCCCCAAGGGGCTACACCCAAAATGGATGATGGTAACGAGTTTTTCAGGCAGATATGTTTGGTCTCTTGGCATATTAGGAGTTAATTCTCCAATTACAGCTTCAGGTAATGAAGTCAGATACCCCCAGTTCACTCCCCAGTCCCCAATTCACTTTTGTTAATACTTTTCAGGGCCTGAGGCAGAGGGTGCCCTTGGATCTCAGGCCTGGAAGGATTGTTTTGCCTGACCACAATGTGAGGAGAGTTAACACTCCACATGGAGTTTAGAGTTATACAGTAAGTCAGGGCAAGATTTGAAAAATATAAAAGCTAAAATCTTAAGGCATCAGTTGCAGCGTGGTCGTGCTCTCACCTTCCCTTCTAAGGGATGCAGTGTCAGGGAATCAGCTGGATTCTGCTGTGCTGGTTCCCCCCTTCCAGATGGAAGAGGTTCCTTTCCACACATATTCCCTTCCTCTTTCACTGTGAGTGGGAGAAGCATGAACAGGTCTTTGTTCAGGATTTAACCATCTCACGAGCCCTGTGGGTTTCTGAGTCAGGTAGGTTGGCTTTTCAGAGCAGATCAAAGCAGACACTGTCCAGGTGTCTGTGCAAGTTGTTCCTCAGTCCTCTGGAGCTTTTAAAAACCCAAAGTAATACCAGAATTACCAGATACTGGTGCGGTGGCTTTGACCTCTTAAGACAGTGTGATTCCATCGTTGACTTCCTCCTGGTCTTCCCCTCAAGAGCCACGCTCCACCTCCCATTGCTGCCCTCCTGGCCAGTGCAGGAGCTCCTGAGCATGCAGAGGAGCTCCAGCCCTCTAAGGGAGCTGCTGAGTGAGGACAGCAGGACAGCAGGTTACTCCAACAATTACAAAGAGTTCTCAGCAGTGATGTGAGGTCGTGGTGGATCCAAAGAAGGTTCAGCATGGGCCCTGCAACTAGAAATTGAGAAGGAATGGGAGACCCTGACCTGAGGACTAATCTGGTACAATTAATCCAGAGGTATTTCAGCAAGTGGTTTGGATGAGGGCTGAGGAAGAGGCTCCAAGGAGAGATTGAAGCTGGGGTCTGTGGGACTACAGATTCCTGGCAGCAGTAGGGGAAAAGCACAAAAGTGAGAGACCATCCCCATGCTGGCATTTCAAAAGGGGAATATCAGTTGTTTTTGACCCTGCTGGTAGTCACAGAAGTCTTATCAGGCACTGGCTCCAAATGGGAAGTGTCCAGATAGGATTTCCTAAAGTGATTCAAGGCCCAGGAAAGTTCACTTACACTGGGGCTTCAACTGCTCAACCAAATCATTTTAATAAAGAAATGAGAGATATAACTCATAACAAATGTAGGTGGATAAAGTGTGAATTGATTTCTGCTGGGTTGCTAACCAGCAGAATCATAACCGGACCCACTGAGTGGGAGCTGCAGCAAGGCAAAGTCATCCTGGAAATAATTATTAAAACCACCAAGCTCTGGTCAATTCATCATGCCTGAGCTCGACCTCAGGACGTGGCTCTCAAATCTGTTTTGATGTCTCTTGCCCAAATATTTGGTTGGATTCAAAGGGAGCAGGATCCAACCTGGCTCTTCAGATTCACTGCTCCTGCTATGCAGCTGCTCAGATGGGCCTGAAAAGCTTTGCTGATGCAGGCAAAAGCATCCCTATGGCAATGTAACCCCCAGAGCCTGGTCTTTATTGTGCAAAGAACAGCGAGTGAATGCTATCAGACATGTTTTGATGCCCAGGTGCAATACATTCTCCTGGTGCAGAAATATTCCCAAAGCATCACAGCCTTGGTGCACCTGAGAAGCTCCTGGGTGGCTGAGGTGTCACTCTTCCCTCCTGGTGCCCCCTGCCACTCAAGGGTCAGTGGGTGCTGCAGCTCCCCTGCTCTCCTGAGCCACCTGGAGCAGCTCCCCAGGGCAGAAATCACAGGCAATCCTCTCCAGTGGCCTCCCCAGACAAAGAGAGCAGAGCCCAGCCAACACAACACGCCTGAAGGGCAGGGGAGATGGAGGCAGCCTGGTGTGACCTGTGCCTGCTGTCACCCCTGCTGCCCCTTCCCCAGGAGCTTGGCTGCTGTGCCAAGACCTCTGCCAGGGAGGCAAAGTCCTTGTGCTGTCCCTGCAGCCCAAGGTCACGGATTAATGGGAGTTACCTGAAGTTTAATGGGAGTTACCTGAAGTTTAATGGGAGTTACCTGAAGTTTACTTGGCTCGATGCCCTTTCCAAAGCAAACTTCCTTTGCCCAACAGGAAGTTGTAGGTTTGGGGCCGTTAATGGTGTTAGGAATTGCCAAGATCCTCTGCTAATGCCATCAGCACCTCACAGCTCATCTGAAAGCAGCTCCAGGAGAGAGGCCTGAGCTCAGCAGGGTGGACTGGTGATCTGTGCCCTACTTAGCTGGTGTATATATTTGTCAGTAAGTGGGGCACTCAATAACCTCAGATCTGACAGCCTTCAGATCCTGTATGGAGAGATGTCAATCATTCTGGCTTACATTAAACATCTTCCCAGGCGTCTGGACTATATTATAATATCCCATCAGTGCCAAATTATAGACACACATGCTAATCTCTTGATTCTGGCTTATTTCCCTTTCAGACAGTCCAAAGAAGAAGGGGAAAAAAAAGTCTTTTGACAGCATAATAAAATTATTAACCACGTGTGAGGGAGGGTGGAGCCATTGCCCAGTGTCTCTCCTGAGCCATCCATGAATTTTTGCAATAAATTTTCATTCTCTGCCCAGGTAATAATCATGGTGAAGACACCAAATAACCAGTAAATGGAATTACAACAGAGGAAATCCTTTGATGTTTTGTGTGTGCTTCTCAGTTTGCTCTATGACATGGTCCCACCTGCCCAGAGCTGGGCCTGCTGCCCAAGAGGGAGAGAGCACTGACCACCACTTTGTCCTGCTCTGGGGCAGGGGTGGGAGCTCTTCAGGAGACTGTGGAAATCACTTGGAAGCTCTGATCAACTAAGAAGTGACTTTTACATCTTAAAGTAGCTTTTGGTTTATTCTTCTTCTGAGAGTAAGTTAGTGAAGGTAAAGAACATTTTCCTGGAAGTCCTGGGGATGGGATTCTTTGCATGCAAAACATGCTGGATAACTGACCCCTCTTCTGCATCCAGCTCTGCTCCTGGAGCCCAGGTCAGCACAGGGGTGTGAGTGTCCTTGGAGGTACCCACAGCTCCATCTCTTCTCAGGCAAGGACAGAGTTACTTGAGGAAAGAAAACAACAGGAATCTTCTTGCACACCCTAAGGACACAGAGATGGAAGAGCTTGGCAGCACTTTCTGGGAGATGCTCAGCATCCCCAGGAGCTCTGGGAAAACCCAACTATCCCTTTGGGAACTGTAGCTCTGCTTTCATGCTTGAGGTGTGTTGGTTTTTCTGAAATTCTTTTCCCAAGGAAGTTCTGTAAACAGGAGGAATGTTTTGTAACTGTACCTATGTTATTCATTCCTTCTGACAGGAGGGACTTCTTCTTGATGTCCCTCTGGTTTGACCAATGTGATTGAAGAGGGTTGCCTTTGTTTCACCAATCAAACTGGTCTGTGTAAAATAGTATATGAGAGACACATCCCAAAATAAAGAGTCATTTTTTAGCCTTCTGAATCTCAGAGTCTGTATCATTTTGGTGTAAAACAGCAACAGGAAACCTTCTCCAAGGAGCTGCTCCTGTCCCATGGAGCACCAGAAACTGCCCACTGTGGATCACAGCCTACGTGGGATCCAACAGGAGGAGCTGGACAGGCCCTTCCCAAGGAGAATGTTGGAAAACCACGGGTTTGAGCCCTGCCACCTCTCCTTTGCCACAGTGACCTTCAGATGACCTTGCTTCCCAGTGCGAGAGTAGCAGCAGAAGTGGTTTCAGTCCACTGCAACTGGAATGGACTGGGCAGTTTGCCAAGTGAGTATCTGCTGGGTTAATCGCTGTGCAAATCTAATCAGGAACTGGAATGTGCCAGGCTCATTACCCAAATTAAATTCACCTCCAATTAAAGAGAGAGCTACAAGCTTCCATCGTGCAGAGGTGCCCCCAGGCTGCCCCTCCCAAAACTAACATCAAATCCAGTCCTGCTGAACTGCAGGTTTGCTGAGCTCTGGAGGTATTTCCAGGTGTGAGGAAGTGAAGTGCTGCTTGTGATTTCCCCCAAGGCTCTCTAAGGAGTTTACTGATGCCTTTAATAAGTCACCTTGCAAGTCAGGAGTCACTTCAATGGTAGCTTTTCCAAGGAGAGCTCGCCAAGAGAAATCTGGGGACATGGCAACTGGAACACCTCCCATGGCAGGATTGTTCTTGTGAGCACCTTTACAAATTCTCACCTTCACATGCTGAATCTTTCCTTGGGACTTACATACCTTATGTCTACACTGTGGAGTCCAAATTAAGAAATTAAGTTGGTGCTGAGAACAACAAGGCTGCAAAGTCAAGCAGGCAAAGTGTAGAGATGCTGACTGAAAAGTTGTTCAAGCTTCATTTGCCCCTTTGGCTTCTACATTACACTTGCACAGCCTAATCACATCATCTGCCTCCATCTGTGATTCACCTGGGCATTATCTGATTGCAGGGAAAAAGTTTTATTATCTTAGGTCTAAATATGTGCCTGTAACTGAAATCCTGCTCTGAAGACTTGGCAGGACTGCAGATGTAATTCCTGACCTTCTTCTTACCTCCTCCAGCACTGAAAGAAAAAACAATCCACTAAGATCAGGGCTTGGCTTTCACCTGGAGATGGCCAACATGGGTGCAAAACTTGAAGGCTTCCTGTCCACATGTGCTTGGTCCACTCACAGTTTGCACTGCCTACTCTAAAAGCCACAAGTGTATCCAAAAACATAGCTGGGGTCTGAAATCCTCCACCCTCATGCCCAGAAACCAGCAGTAGATAACAGCATAAAGGATCACAGACTGGTTCTGGAAGGGAGCACAGAGGGTCATGTGGTCCTGCCTCCCTTGCTCAAGCAGGAGCCTCCCAGAGCACGTGGCACACACTGGGATTAGCAAGACATTGAAAAACAGTGTTTGTTTTGAATTTTCAGTTCAAGTGTACAGGAAATTAAATATATGTTGAATAAAATACTTCTTCTGGGTGTTCTTGATCTGTGCAGAAGCCACAGGTACTGAGCAGAGCCATATTCCAGCAGAAGGAGACGTCATCTCTAAACAAAACCTATTTGCTCCTGCCCAGGGCCCCAAGGTGGGTTTGTCCCAATGGTCTGACCACAGCCACAGGTGGGTGTTCAGGTGGGCCATCCTTGCCTTGATGCAGAAGAGGATCATGAAGGAAATTCACAAGCTGGGCTGGTTCATGGGCAGGTGTAAGGTCTCCTTTGATGCACCTCACACCTAGTTTGTCAATTTGTTTGACAATTTCTTTACTTTTCTGAAATCTTGCTGGGTTTTGAGTGTGGCTGTGTCCTTGTGGAGACTCCTCTGAGACTGTGGATCAAACTGTGTAGCACTGAGTCGTGGTCTCCTTATTCCTGTAGAGTTATATCACATTTCATAACCACCCTATCAAGATCATTTGGAGTCACAATGGCAAATAGTTCAAAGCCAGAGCTAGAAGATATCTGGCCCTTAAATAGTTTCTGTATTTTGTGGTATAAAGATGTGATTCTTTTTGCCATTCTAGGACCTATTTGACAGCTGTCCTTCCTTCCTTGTTCCTCTCCTGGATTTGCCATCACTGTCAGGGGTTTTTGGCCCTTTATTCCCATCAGTGTGTGTGGCTCTCTCTGAGCTGTTCGTGCTGCCTCTGCCAGCCTGTGCTGCTGATGCTTTCACTGAGGATCTCTTTGTGGAGGGCCTTAAGCATCTGCAGGTTGTATTCTCAGCTCCAGAGCTGATTGCCCACATTGCTTCTCTTTAGCCCCAAACTGCTAAGACCAGTTCCTTTGGGTTATTTAGCACTGAGCCTCAGTAGCTTCTTCTCTTGTGTGCTCTGGGAGGCTTTTCCAATGAAGAGACACTAATTCCTGCTGGTCTCTGGGAATCTGGAGAAGCCCATCCTGACTGTCTATTGTTCAGTTACCTGTTGGAGCCTGTGCAGGTTTCAATCCTAAACCCAAGCTCCACGCAGCCACTGTCCAGGTCAGACCTCGTGGGGTCTGGTGCTGCTTCAGGAGTTTGTGTCTCAGCAGTGCCACGGAGCAGCCACTGGTGGGACAGCTGGAGTGAGGGGCAGGGCTGTTCCTGCTCCCTGCCTGCTCCCAGGACAGCCCCACCTCACCCTGAAGTTCTGCTCCTGCTGCCTCCTGCATTAACAACCTCCTCAGAGGCTGGAGCTGCCCAGGAGCTGCAAGCACCAGGAGCAGCAAGGCAGGCTGGGCTGAGGTGAGCTCCTTCCACGTGTCAGCCAACAGCTACTCGAAGAGCAAAGCTGCAGCGCTCCAGCCCCTCCCCAGGGCAGGTGTGAGGCAGAGCCCGAGAGATGCGAGGGATGCCAAGCCCTTGTCACGGAGCAGAGCTCTCAGCGCTGCCCAAAGGGTTAATGAGCCTTTGGAGGTGCTCATCTAAGCGCTGCCTCGTGGAGGGACAGCCGTCTTTGTTGCCTGGATACTGCCTGGCCGCGGCTTTGAGGAACGTACCTGGAGCTTCATTAGAAGAGGATGTTAGTGGGATTTTCAGGTTTAGCTGCGCTATGTAAATTATTACCCGGGGCAGCCCTGAGGCAAAGTGGCTGCCGATTACTATCAGCCGCGCATCACATCCATGCTCTGACAAGACAAATAAGGGTAATTGTCTCTCTCCCCTTAATCAGGGGGATGTGATTAGGTGGAGGAGGCTTTGGCCAGGTGCTCACCAGCATTACCCGGCTCAGCAGCCGGAGCATCCCTGCAGAGCCAGGCTGGGCAGCCAGGGCCGGCCAGGTCCAACCCTTCAGCTGTGGGAAGTGAGCAGCAAACAAGCAGCCATCTCTCATGGCTTGCAGAGATATAATAATTAGAAAATAAAGAGCACCTGATGATGAAATGGTGACTTGTTCCTGGTTTTTTCCATGTTACCTTTGCTGCAGCTCACCCCTCTGAGATGGATGTTGCTGATGCAAAGCGAAGGATCCCAAAGGGGCTGGGAAGGATTTGCACCCAGTCTGGGAAACTGAGCTCAGGAACAGATATGTGGAAACATTTCCTCAGATTTTCTGAGGTGGAAGATGTATATCTTCAGTGGCTTTGTCTCACCTTATCTCTTCATCATGCTCATGCTCTCTCTGTACCCATGATGAGTGAGATGCCATGGGAGATTTTCCCTAAGTTATGGAGAAGGAGGATATCCTCCTCCTATTTTAAGGATAAAATTCCAGTTAAACTGGGCCTGAGTTCCTTGGATCCTCCCACACTCTCCAGTCATGGTTTCTGTTCACCACATGACCTGAAGTCAGACCAAATGACATTAGGCAGAGCCATCAGCAAAGTAAATAACCAGCCACCCTAACAGGCAGGACACAGCAGCCTGCCAGGACCTGACCCAGCTGAGGGTCTGAGCAGGGGGAAGGGCAGGAAATGAGGCGGATGGAGCAACAGCCCTTTAATTGGAAGGCAGTGCAGATAATTGGGATGGTTTTCCTCAGAACAGAGGATGTTGTACAGTGGCTGTGCCAGAGCATTTGGAAACTTCTCTTGGTCTGGGAGTGAGGAATCATCTGTGCTGGCTTTGCTGAATCCTTTCTTGTGCGTCCTGGGGCTGACGCTGCTGGAAGGGTTTGCTGTGCCCTGCCAAGGACCTGACTTCAGAACTCTGTCCCCCCTGCCTGAGGGAGCAAACCTGTGCATCCACCCCTAGCCCAGCAAAAGCATCTGCCAACGTGACCTTCACCCACGTGCCTTCCAAAGGTGCAAAACATTTCTGAGTGCAAAGAGAAAGTGAAAGCCCCTCTGCCAAGACCCTGAGACATCTTCCCGTGCTGCTTCCTCCCCTGCTGCCCCTGAGGCACAGCCACAGGGGCTGTTCTGTCCAGCTGAGATGGTCCAGCTGGAATGGCTTCCAGTGTGAAAGCCTGGGATATTCACCTGGAGATTATGGGACTTTGGAGCACCAATTTAACAAGAAATATGTCAATCACTGGGAAATTACTTGATTTAGAGAGGGATAGCCTTGGTGCCAGATTTAACATTTTGAAATGCATTTCCTTTCTCTTGTTGCAATGGAATCATGGAATAGAATCACAGAATCATCAGATTTGGAAAAGACCTCCAAGATCATCAAGTCCAACCTGTGACCAATCCCCACCTTGCCAACCAGACCAGAGCACTGAGTGCCATGTCCAGACATTCCTCTAACACCTCCAGGCATGGATGGGGACTCCACCACCTCCCTGGGCAGCCATTACAATGTTTAAACACCCTTCCAGTGAAGAAATTCCTACTGATGTCCAACCTGAACCTCCCCTGAGGTCGTTTCCCCTCATGCTGTCAATGGATGTTTGTACTGGCTCTCATTAATTATGCAGCACAAGTTCCCCAGACTCCTGCACACTTATGCCCATGCACGTCTCTGCCTTCATTAGAATGTTTTGATGCAATTACAAGCATTTCTACTCCTTTTTCCCTGGAATAGGAAACACTTGTCCCAGAGTGATCCCTGGCAAACTGGCTAGGCAGCTGGTGGTGGTTACAGTGGGCGCTGATGCTGCAAGTTATCCTTCACAGATGTGGTTGATGGTGCCACTTGCAGCTTCCTCCCACTCCTTTCCTCCACCTATTGATGGTGGTTTCATCTCCTGGTTGTGCAAGACTTTTGTGATTTGTTGTTGGGAATTGAGGTGCACCACTGCAGCTGTGTGCCCTCCATGCCGTGAGTGGAGTTTTTCAGTTCTTTGGAGGGGGGATGTGTTCTGTAAGGTGGCTTGTCCCAACACCGTCCTCCTGTTCAGAGACACCATTTTGTAGTAGGGTTCTGAACCCCTGGACCAGAGGTGTCAGACTCAGGAACCAGCCAGGCCAGCAGGACTGATGACAAAGTTACTGCTCGCTGAGTGTCCTCTCATCTGCTGCACATCTATCAGTTTATTTCACTTGGCTGTAACTGCACAACACACAGAAAGTATGAGGCATTGACCCATCACCAGCACAACCATCCTGTGCCAGGAGTTCAGCAGAGCAGAGACTTTGTCCAGCCCCCCAAGGGAGCCAGAGCAGCTCTGACCTGGAGCCTGGATCTGCTTCATCAGAGGAACTGGGTGACACGTAATTAAATTCTTATCAATTCTTCTCAAAACCTCACCGTGGAATCTGTGAGGAGCCCAGCCTGGGTGACCCTCTAATTCTAGAAGAGAATTCGGAATGAGTAGGGACAAATCAGAGAATCACAGAATCTCCTTTGGAAAGGACCCACCAGGATCATCCAGCCCAGCCCCTGGCCCTGCCCAGACCCCCAACAATCCCCCCTGGGCATCCCTGGAGCTCTGTCCAAAGGCTCCTGGAGCTCTGGCAGCCTCGGGGCCGTGCCCATTCCCTGGGGAGCCTGGGCAGTGCCAGCACCTCTGGGGGAAGAACCTTTCCCTGCTCTGCAGCCTGAGCCTGCCCTGGCCCAGCTCCAGCCATGCCCTGGGTGCTGTCCCTGGCCCAGAGCAGGGATGGAGCTGCAGATCCCTGAGCTCTGCCCTCAGTGTGCTCTGCTCCAGCTGGACACTCAAGAGCCTCAGCTGCCCCTCCTGTGGCCCCTTTTGGCCCTTCAGCATCTTCGTGGCCCCTCTTGGGACACTCCTTTATAGCTTTAGGTCCTTTCTACACTGTGATGCCCAAAACTGCGCCCAGGGCTTGAGGTGAGGCTCCAATGCAGGGAATGACCCCCCAGAAGTCAAAAGAGTGAGTCTGAATGTCCCCTCCAGCTGCAGATCCTTGTGGAAATGTAGGAACTATTAAGTAACAAAAGGCAGACACCCCATGAAGGCAATGCCTGACCAGTGTCACACTGAGAGCAGCAATGCTCAAGAGAGCACTTGAGAGGAGATCACAGAACAAAACAAGAAAAACTGGCAGCAGTTTGGCAAAAAACTCAAGCCAGACCTGCACTATATTAACTGTGGAGCTGGATGTCCCTGAAATGTGTCCTGCAAACAGGGAATTCTGCAACAACTGCCACAGAAAGGAGCGTTAAGCAAATACATGCAAAGTTATCAAGGCTGTGTAATCACAGAGAGTGACAATGCAGAGAGCAGGGGAAATCTTCAGTGTAATGATGTCCTAAAGAAAGGAAAGAAAATAGTGGAGGAATTAAAAAGTAACTTGCACAAACTCAAACCAAACTCAACCAAGGCTCTCAGGTGGTGTATGGGCAGAGTCAGGAAACCCAGGAGTGTGAGAATGTGAGTCAGAGAGTAAAACAAAACACTGAGATACCAAGTCATAGGGAAAACTGAGAAGCTCCCAGTGACAGGGACATAGTTTGCAAAATGTGTTTATGTGGGGTGGGCCCACTTGGCTGCGGGGTCACTTTGGGGATTGGGAAGATTTAAGACATTTGTTTAGTCAATGAGGCAGCTGGTTGGGCTCCACCCTTTGCACTGAAGAGATCAGGTTTTGCAGGAACTGAAATGCAGAGGGGATGGCATTGTTCCATGGCTGCTTTATGGTGCCTGGATATGTGCAGGGAAACTGGGAAAGGGTTCTGGCCCTGGAGAACAACCTTGTACAGGTATCAAAAGGTGCTGACTCTGGAAGCACCAAGGGTGGGAAGAGCTGCAGAACAGCAGCTCAGTGCTCCAGATGTCCAGAAAATATTCTTTTCTTATCCAAGTACTGATTACTCTACATTTGATGGGTCTGACATCCCCTAGCGTGTCCTATTCACCTGTGCTTCAAAAACAGCACCTGAGGGCTCTTTGAGAAGACTAAATGGGAAAAAAAATAATGGAAAAGTCATGGAGAGCAATACCACAGTTACATAACCAGTCATCAGCCCACGATCTTGTGGACTGCATTGTTCAGGGAGGATAATTATGAATTTGTGCATTGCTGTATGAAGATTAATTAATGAATTAATGACCAGCCTAGAGACTGGTAGCCCTAATCTTAGGTAGGGTGTCATGACATAAATGTCTCCATAAAGGACAACATGGAGTAGAGGACACACTCTGCCCAGACCTCAGCCTGTGCAGGGGATGGGACACAGGAGATCTGCACAGCTCAGCACTTGTTTAAGGAGGGAGCATGGGTGGGAATGTCACTCCTGAGCAGGGCACAGAGGTGCAGTGTGGATTTGTGAGGCTCTGGGGGTGAACACAGTGCTGTGGGAATCACAGCTTCACTGCTTCAGTGTCACAGGAGCTGTTGGAAGCTGACCTGATGCCAGCCAAGACAGGCTGGTGGCTGCAGAGGTTGTGCTCCAATTGCTCCACAGGCCTGTGAGTCAGATGAAGGAGTGGGAAGGACACACAGAACTAGAGAAGAAATTGTGTGGAAGCAATGAAGCTGAAACCTGTGCACGGGAAAAGTCAGGAAGACAGTGGGAAGGGGAATGAGGTGGGTGCTGAATTCCCATAGGCATTGGGAAAAAGTTGAAGCCTCAATGCCAGGGACAGAGATGTAGACAGATATCCTCATCCTCCTCCCTCTGGGGCCTGGGTGGTACTGGCTGGCTGCTTGTGGGTTGTCTGGTTCAGGTGTAAATGCCCCATATGCTGAACATCCCCTCTGTCTTTTAAGGGCTTCTCTAGATGAGGTGGACAGGAATGATCCTTTGATTGAAAATACCCAAAATAAAATCTCCTTTTCCATATTCTGTCCCACCTCTTCCATGTGCAGGTCCAAGCATGCTCATCCTACGAACCAAGTGCCCTCAGTTGTGTTTGGGGGCCAAACAGACAGAGCTGAAGCAGCAGAGGCAGATGAGCTCCATGATTTCATCAGCAGCAACATGGAGAGCCGTGTCTGCCTCACTGATGCAGGAGTGGAGAGGGAAGAGCTGGGTATGACACCCACAGACCCTCCCTGTGCAGCAGAGGGACTGTGCTCTGAGAAATCCAGCCACACATCCCAGCACCTTCTGCATGGGAAAATCCTGTTGTCCACCCAGGACTCCTCGTGCTCCCCTTGTTTCATGGGGAGCAGGTACCACTGGAGACCTCCTGAGGAGACTTCCAGGGAGGCAGAAGTGCTGGTGCCCTTCCTGAGCTGCTCTGGGGTCAGAGTCAGCCCCAGGGTGTCAGTGGAGTCAGCTGAGCTGACCCCAGAGTTCAGCAAGGAGCAGTGAGTGTTGATGGGATGAAGGACCTGGCCACCATCCCAGGGAGCACCCCACAGTTACTCTTTCTAAGGCACAGTGGTCCCTCCATTTCATTCATTCAGCCTGTTCATTTCCTTGAGGATAACACAACAAACTGGAGCCAGGTCAAGTTGGACAGATTTTACCTGTGTCCAGGTGCTCCTCAGAGGTGTCACTTGTCAAGCCACCACAGCAGCCAGGAGTGCAGGAGTCTCAAACAGGAGATGAAGGGCAGGGATTCTTGCAGTACTTGTTAGCCTTGAGGCCAAGGGCACCACAGACCATCCCAAGTTTGCCACAGCTGGGAAGTTCTTCCCAAGAAACACTCACCAGTAACAGCATGGACTGTGGATGTGGCTTCCCAAATGCTGCCCATGAAAACACTGGGCACAGCCCAGGCAGGTGATGAGCTGCTCCACATCTCCCTGTGGTGAGGCTGATTTGGGGCCAGCAGGAAGGACTTCACACACAGTCCCTGGAGGTTTCATCTGTGAGGAACAAGAAACTTCCATCAGGAGTAATAATGGAGCTTCCTTTTAAAGCAGATTTGTGGACAGAGCACTCACATTTGTGAGTCAAAATGGTCTGAATCAAGCAGGAGGTTTCTCCAGGGCTCAGCCCCGCCACTTCCAGTTGAAGCACACCCCAGACTGGGACCAGGGCAGTGGTTTTCACAAACTGGTCACTGAAAATAGGCCAGTTATGGAGAAGTCATTCTATAAACCCTTCATCTGGAGGTGGAGTGACATGACCTGATGTTCTCAGCACCAGGCAGAGCATCAGCCTTGGCAGTCAGTCCCCCTGGCCTGTGTGTAACCACAGCCCTCCCTGCAGCACCCATGGCAGCACAGCCGTGCTCTTGAAGGGAAATCCAGCAAACAGCTTTCAGCCTGGCAGATTTAGATTGCACCTCCACAGGTGTAATTATGGGATGCCTTTGTTTCATTAACCACCACAAGGTCTCATCACGGGGGCTTCCTTCCCCGTTTGTCCCTGGCAGTGGATGGCCTGTGCAGGTCCCCCTGGCACACCTGGCACCTCGTGACTCAGAAACCCTCAGTGCCACGAAGCAGTGCAAACATGTAGCCCTTTATTATCTCTTTTCACCCAGATGAATGAACCCTGAATCAGATGTCAATAACTGCTTGGCATTCCTGGAGATCTCAGCATGCTGGTGAGTTTATCTTCCTACAATTTCCTTGTTGAGAAAGCAACAAAGGGCCTCAGCACCCGCTGCTCTGTGCAATAGGAAGCTGTGGTAGAGCTTGAGCAATCCAAGGAATGCTTGAAACACCCACTTGAGTTTTGGCTCTGGATCCCCGTGTTTTGCCTTTTTCTCCATGTTCTCTTGGGCAGATGTCTCAGTTTCTCAATTCCTGCCACTCGGCCTCAGTGTTTGCAGGATCCTGCTCTGCCTGCCAGAAGCCACTGTTGTGTCTGTGGAGCAGAGTGCACGGGGTGGAAGCAGAGGAACAAGCACAGGAGTGCACATGAACACATCACAGCTCCTGCTGGGGCAGGAGAAAGGCTGGGAGGGGACTGGCCAAGACATGGAGCTGTCAGGACAAACACAACGACATCCTCTTCATGACACAGTCTCTTGGGTTCGTGCCTTTTACCTGCACTGCTCATTTTGGTTCCTGCTGAGCCCTGGGAAGCTCCTGCTCAGCTGTCCCATTGCTGCACCTTGCTCAGGAGCAGCTCACCCAGCCCAGCCAGGGCTCTGGTGCTGCCCACGGTGCCAGTGCAGGTGGCAGGTCCCCCCTGCCTGAACCCATGATCCCTGCAGACATGGAGAGTTCAGGCAGCTCAGCAGCCCAGCCTGCCAGGGCTGCCTGTGGCTCTGGGTGCTCCAGGTACCTCAGCCCAGAAACCCCCACAAGCAGAGGCCACCCCTGCAGGTGGAACTGTGGGGGGTCAGTGATTTGTGTCACTGTCACCCTGCCAGGCTGCTGAGCCATCCCTGGGGCTGTTACACCACCCACCTTCCCATGGGACACAGACAGGGACGAGGTACAGCTTGTGACCCAGCAGCTACATTTTGAAAGCCACGTGTCAGAGCACACCTGGAACCCCATGAGCCTCCATCCCGTGTGTATTTGTGCTTTTCCAACCCACAGCCTCAGCTCCAGAGCACAGATGGGAGCAGGGCTGTGTGGTCCTGGCCCAACCAGCCCCACCAGCACGGGGTGTGGGCACAGGGGACATTCTCTGGGCTGCACTGGGTTTGTCACAATCCTGTCTTGGGTGCTGTGGAGAGGGATGTTTTCCTCTTGGGGACAGAGGAGAAGAAGTGACTAATGTTATAATTCCACCTGGGAAGTTTATGAAGTCCTTTCTACCAGTGTCTGGTGGGAGCTGAGTTATTGCTCTGAGTCCTGTCCATCCTCCCTGTCCTGCTGCTTTCCCAGATGAGCACCTTTGACTGCCCATGACCAGACCACGACCAGCAGTGGTGGGAACATCATCCACAGAGGGAATGAGAGCACCAGCCTTGTGTATGCACATGTGCTAAGAGCTCCAGGATCAATTCTCACCAAGAGGAGAGTATCTCCTAGCTCCTTGTCTGGATGACATGGAAGAGCTTTCTGCACATTTCTCACCTGCCTGTGACCTAAAGGAGCCGTGGTTGTGGTGTATTCTCAGTCTGACCAGTCTGGAGGACATCCAGCCCTTGGGTGCAGCACCCCTGGGAGCTGGCCAAGCTGCTGAGTGTTGCACTGACACACACCACGGGCAGAAAACCCCTCAGAAAAGCACAGTTTGCTGCACAAATGACTCTTTTCCTTCTCTCACAGGGCTTTGCAGGGGCTATCTCCAGCATGCTGAGTGCCTGCAGCCTCTCCACATTTCCTGTTTTCCTTCCAGTATCTGCAGTGCTAACACACTGCGTGCCTCAAATTCCAGCCCTGACGCACCAGGAAAAGGGGACAGGGGCAGATTCGTGGGATTCTTGTGCCATTTCTCCAGCCAGGCTGGGGATACTGATAACTCCCTGAATCCTTCCTTCCTCCTTTTCTTCCTTTCTCCCTTCTAATTCCCAGCTATGCTGTTATCCCTCAGCATTTTGATGCTGCAGTATTCTGACAGGGAAGGAGACAGATTTGGCCTGTTTTCCTAAAAAGAGTAGCTGGGAAGAGAGTTGCTGGCCTGGTGAGAAAGTGTGTACAAAAGATTGCTCTGAGGCCTAAGACCTTCTGCCCAAATGTGGCACAGCCACCATAAAACCATCTCCCCATGCAGCAGCAACTTTCTAATTCCTCCTCCTAATGGCATAACTCAGGCGTAAAACCCTTGAGCCACTGGAAGGATTGTCTTGGCAAATATTTGCTTGGAGTTCAGAGTCAGCCAGACCCATCCCTCCTGTGCCTTCCCTCAGCTCCCAGCCAGCACTGAAAGCAGGACCCAAGACACACTAAACTTGGCAATTTGAGACTTAAGGGACAAATTCTTTTGTTCTTTTTAATCCCACAGTTAGCTGAGGCCAGATGTTGACAGCAGAAACAGAAAGCTGTGGCCAGTCTGAGAGCCAAGCAATGAGCACCAGCACAGGAAGGTATTTCCAGCCCCAAGAATGGCACCTGCTGTTGGCAGGACCCATCCCACCTGTGGATCCCATGGGTCAGTCCATGGATGGGGCAGGCACCAACCTTCACCTGCAGGAACTGATGACAATTTCTTCCCAGGGCTGTGTGTCCTGCAGTGCCCTCCCCACCCAGCCAGGTGATGGATTCCAGAGCCAGCAGTGCAGAATTTCCATCCCAGGTGGAATTTCTCCACACCCCATTCCCCAGCCCTCCCTGGGCTTGGATTCTGCAGCTCCTTTGAGCCAAAGAGGCACTTCCACAACGTTGTGTACCTGCTGCCTCCCCGTGCTCCTCCCTGTCCCTCCCCAGCGTGGGGAGCAGTGGGGTGGGAGAGGAGGGGACCCCAGCTCTGCTCTGGGAGCACATCACGGGAGGGGACACTGAGGCACGACCTGGGATGCAGAGGAGCAGCAGCAAAGCCCCCGGGCTGCTCGTGGGGCTCCAAGGTGCCAGCTGAGCTCAGGCCAGCCCGCAGCATTCAGGATTCCAGCCTGGGATCAGCCGGACTCCTGGGTGTCTCTGAAAGGTGAGGAAACACCTTCAGCCCTCGGCAGAGCCCCTCCTGGGAGAGCTGGAAGGATGTGCAGACTGGAAACCTCCTCCAGGAGGGGCAGAGCAGGGGCAGACCCTGCCCAGGGAACAGGAGATGCCCCCACTGCCCACCCCTGGACAGGGTAGCCAGAGCTTTGTGGGTTCACCCCAATCCCCCTGAGCATTTCAGAGCCCCTTTTAGCTGCACTCCCAAGGTGGATTCCTTTGCTTTGGGCTTTTTATGAAAACTCCTGGTTTTCCCTGCTTTAAGATCATATTCTATTCCCTCTGGAAGAGCAGCTTGAACTGCAGCATTTAAAAGACAAACAAAGTCTCTCATCATATTTTAATTATTTAACCAGGAAAAGATCTGTGCTTTGTCTTTTACTCATTTAAAGACACAGGTAGTTTAAAGTAAGTACATGGTTATTGAAAATTGAATGTGCTACTTCCTCAGGAAGTATTATATATTTGCAATACTACTTTTGCTAATATTTTTTTTTTTACTCCCATCACTTTCCCTGCTCCTTGTTTTTTGCCTTCAATACAGCCCAGAGACACATTTTTCTAGTGAGAAAAAACAGGACAGTTTTGGAAAAACAAGAAAACTATGTGAGAGACAAGACAAGATCATCAAATTGCCAATTTTTTTGTCCAGGTTTAAAGCACAGAACCTTTGTGCAAAGCTCCCCAGCAGTCTTGCACAGCTTTAGGAAAGAGATTTTTCTGAAAAGGTTTTCCTGATGAAATCACATTTTGCATGACACAAAATGATCTTTGGAAAGACACCTTGACAGCCTGCCCCTGGTTCTGCTCTGCTGGATAGGGCTGGGCCCTTTTCTGTTATTTATGTAAATGTTGTTGGGGCTGGAGCGTGGGGAGGGGGCAGCTCCTGTGCCCCCCTCAGCCAGGGCCACGAGGTGCCCGCAGAGACCCCAGGCAGCGAGGACTGAGCCCTCCCTGAAGTTGTCTGTCCTTCCTCCAGGTGAAGCTGCTCAGGTGCAACACACACACACAGGCTGGAGCCTGCTGAGCTGGGATCAGGGGATCCCTGGGGTCCATCCGTCCTTCCCACAGCCTGGAAATGCAGCTGGAGCAGCAAAGGCCAGTCAGAGTTCCCAGCTCTTCCTGCTGCAGGTCCCTCAGCCTGATGTCCCCTGACCCACCTGCCTGCCAAGAACCCACACATCCTGTGCTGCTGGCTGAGCCTTCACGCAGAAGTGAGGAACAAGTGGTGAAAAGTTTAAAATATCTCCTCTGATGCACCTTTTTGTGTTTTTTCAAGTGACTTTTCCCACCACATTTTTAACACCACTCGCAAAAGAGGCACATCTGGCATTATCTGCGCCTCATCCTAACAAAGGTCCCATCCTGAGAAGTTTTGTTCTTAATTCCGATCTTCTCCAGTTTTCTGCAAGCCATTAAAAATCCCATCTCCTTTTAAATGTTGCTTATCCCTCAGAACAAGAATTTAGGAACATTCATTAAAAGGAAGTGAAAACCTTTCTGCACATGAGGAATACCCTGTTGTGATAATAGACAGCAAGGAGAAACACAGCAGGGATGTTCAGGGCTTAAGCCAGCCTGGTTTAAGCTGATCTTCAGAGACTGGAGATGTCCTGCACCTGCTGCTGAGGGCTCTGGCACTTTCTGGCCATTGTCACCTGGAGGAGCCAGGCCATGTGTGTGGCACTGAGGAGCTGCAGTGCTCTCTCAGCCCTCAGGGGAAGGCGTGGGGACAGCAGGACTCCTGTTCTGGACAGACTGCTGCTTGCTGACCATGGCCATGGGTGTGATGGCACAGCTCCTGCTGCTCTCAGCTCAGGGAGTCCGTGGGCAAAAAGGAAATGCAGGGCTGAGTCCCCAGGTGGGCACAGCACACCCTGCCCCTACGCAGTGGGATTGGGGTGAGCACCACCTTTTGAAAGGCATTTTTTTTCATCACACACTGAGGTTTTCTCAGTGTTTTAAACAGGGCAGGTATGGTGTGGTGTGAGCCACTTCTGCCCTTAACCCCAGAAACCTCCCTCCACCCCAGCCTGGGTGTCACACAGCCCTGCCCTCCCACTGCTGCCTGTCCTGCAGGCCACAGTCTGTGTTCTGGGGAGAAAGGTGGGCAGCACTGGGGTCTGTAAGCACAATGAACCAGGAGCCTGGAGCTCCTGAGCCATCTGTGTCACCCTGAGCGCTGTGCAGGGCAGAGCCCAGCCATCCTGCCAGCCCCTCTGCTGCTGGCAGCACTCCCAGATCCCTCCACTTGTGACCAGCCAACATGCCCTTCACTTTTTTTCCCTCTCAACCTTCATTTAATGGGTTTGGGAGTCCAATCTGAGCGCTGCTTCCAGATAAAAGCACCTGCTCCAGACAAAAGCATCAGCTGGGGGCATCAGTGGGATTTGTAAGGACACGAGGAACAGAAGGTGTCTGCAGAGGGGACACAACCTCCACAGGAACCAGCAGTGGGTGTGGTGTGGGCAAGGCTGGGGCACCTTGGCAGAGGAAGAGGAGGCACAGAGAGCCTTCCCTTTCCATCCCAGCAGGCTCTGAGAGGGCTGGGTGAGGAGCAGGACACTGGAGTGTTGTATGAACATACACATATTTTTCCCTGCAGAGAAATATTCTCTGCGAAAGCAGAGAATTGCAGCAAAGTTCTGTAAACAATTCTCTTCAGTGTCTGTCCTATCTCTGTCTCCCAGGAGATGGGAATTTTTTTCTCTTTCCTAACCAATGGGTGAAGTTTTGTTATCTCCCTGGTATGGGAAAAACTGGGAGAGAAAGGATTCAGCTGGGGAGCAAGGAAGAAGCAGCAGCAGTAAAGTTTAGTTACCTTTAAGTTTTCATAAGTTTAAATTTTATGAAGTTCAGATGATATTAGATCTAGATCCTATTAACTTAAAGTTTTAGTATATGTAAGTTTTATCAAGTTAATATAATTTAAGACTCTTTTTGCCAAAATTATTCATACCAAGTTTAGGTATTGTCTAATTTTAAATTATTCTATGTTTTGTTAAAATATGTTTATCTAACTTGCAAAGTTTAGTTATTTTTTTTATAAACAAGCGGGCTTCACCTGAGACGGGTGTGATGAAACATTTGTAAACACCTGTTTACAGGTGTGGAGGTGTGGAGGTAGAGGAATGTCACCCTGATCCTTTTCAGCCTTCTGATGTTTGCAGTTTTGGAGTGGAGTTTCTCACAGATTTTCATGTAAACAAAGTGATGTTATTGCAACTGTCCTTCTTGTTTATCATTCCTCTCTTGGGGAGGGACAATTGATGCACTTGTAGTTTGACCAGTGTGGTTGGAGAGGTGGCAACCTCATCCTCCAACCCATGGTCATTGTCCAGAATCTATATAAACTGAAGTAAAAGTCCTGGAAATTGGAAGAAAACAGCAGGTAAAAGAGCAAGGAAATGCCACTGAAGGTGAGTGACTGAATAATCCCCATGCTCACATTTTCTTCTGCGTTATTATCCTTTTTAAAAATTAAAGATGGTAATAGGTTACTGTAGTGGAAAGTGAGATAATGGGGAGATTTTAGGGAGATAAAGTTATAATGGTATCCAGGGAGGGAGGGCAACAGGGACAGAAAATTGAAATGGATTCATTATGAACTTATCCTCACTTATAAATATTCCCCGAGGTTAGGACTTGTGGTGTTAATAATTAACCAGAATCTTATGAAGGCTAAAATAACTACAGCATGCACAAAGCTCCTCACTTCAGCACTCACCATGGGCACAAGCCTTGCCCACCACTCACCCAAGTTACTGTGGTAACTGTACATCTGCTTCCCACAATATCCCTCATTAATCATTTACACACAGGAGGGAAAATAAAGTCTTGCAGGAATGATGCCACGGGAGCTATTTCTGCTCACCTGAGCTGGTGAGTGAGACCAGCTCTGAACCCTTCCAGCCCTCACAGGCCACAGTGCCAGGTGCTGTCTGAGGGAAGTGAATGCACATCAATCACATCTGTCAGCTGGGAGGAGGTATCTGTGTCCATTCCTTGTCCTGCATGGATTTCAGACTGTTCTGGTTCTACTGGTCTTCCTCTGAAGCACTGGGAAATGGCCCTGTGCACTCTGGTCCTTCTCACCAGTGTTTCTTCCCTTCCACTTCATGGCTCTCATCGTGCCTGTGCTGTTGGGAAGGGACCTCTAGGAGCCTCCAACCCCCCTCCCACTCAGAGCAGGACCACTTCCAGCACTGATCAGTCACCCTGGCCGTGTTTCTGTCCACTGAAGACACATGTCCAACACTCTCTGACCCGAAAAGTCCAAGGAGTCAGTGGGAGGAGGGCCTGGAGGGATAAGAAAATTCCCCTGGCTGTAGCAGCACAATGGGATGTCCCTGCCATAAAAGGAGGAGCACCTGCCATTGACCAGGAGGTGTAGTGCCATGTGCACAGAGATGTCACCCTGGTTTGAGGATTTTTCTGGGCCTTCTGATTTGTCTTTTATATTGGAGTCAGAATTTTTACTTTCCCACACTTTTGCTATAAACAATAGCTTTGTTTTCCTAACTGTCCTTTGTTGTTTACATATTTTTAGGTAGGAGGAGAAAGTTGATTGACAGCTGTCTTGACCGATGTGGTTTGGGAGGTGGGATTTCATCCTCCAACCCACAGGCACATTTGGAAGTGTCTAAAATCGAGTTTTGTAAATAAACTCAGGCTTTTTCTGCTTTACTCATCACTGTGTCCTTGTGAAGTTCTTTTGTGTCGTGTTGTAGCACAGAGAGGTGACAGTCACCCTTCAGGAAAGCCTGCTGACACCTGCAGGGGACCCTCTCGTGACAGCAGAGCCTGTGGCTGAAGAAAGGGCTGCTGGTGTGATGCTCCTCAAAGGGTGAATCTTTAACCACACTGTGGCACAGATCAAGCTGCAGGAGGTGAATCACAGAATCAGAGAATTGGAGAAACATGGAATCATGGAATCACAGAATTATTTGGGCTGGAAGGGACCTAAAAGTGCATCTCACACCCTTCCATGGGCAGGAGCAAATTCCACCAGCCCAGGGTGCTCCAAGCCCCATCCAACCTGGCCTTGGACACTTCCAGGGATGGGGCAGCCACAGCTTCTCCTGTGCCAGGGCCCCACCACCCTCACATTCTGTATATGTCACCTAATTTTCCCTCCCTTCAGTTCAAAGCCCCTTCCCCTTGTCCTGCAGCGTTGTGGACTGTGGGGCTGTGAGTATCCCTGTCCCACAGGGAGAGTCCCACAGGTCTCCATCTCCTGAGGGCACAGCAAGGACAGGATCAGCACATCCAGCATCTGCACAGCACCACAGGACTCCCAGTGCTCCCATCAGCAGAAAAGGCAGGACCCCTCTTCCCCGTGAACTTCTGTACTCTGTGCCCTGCACAGCTCCCATGGATAAAGGGAATCTGACCCAAACATCCCAGTGAACAGGCCCTGCCTCTGAATTTCTCAGCTCTGGGAAGAGCGAGCCCGCCCCTGCAGCCGAGTGCAGAAGGTGTCAGCACTGAGTCACTCTTTTACAAACTCTGTGCCATGCGAGGTGAGAGGGGCGGCTGCAGAGGACACAGCACGAGGGAGTGACTTCACCTTGCAGGAGCTGGATTTCAGCGACCCTTCCAGCTCAGGATATTCTGCGATCTCCATCTGCAGCTGCGAGAGTATGCCTGGAGAGGGGAGGCTGTGTGGAACTGGGAGCTCTGGGAACTCAGAACCCCACTGCTCCTCAAGGTGACACGAGGCTGATGGGAGCTGGCACCAGGGAAAAGGCAGCAGCACCCACCCCAGGAGAGCCTGGACTTCCCAGGAGTGCTCCAGGAAACATATTTGAACCATCGATACCCAGTCCCAGCAGGGAGTTCTGGAATCAGTGGGGAACTCATGCTGGATGACTCAAAGTCTTGCAGCACAGGCAGAGCCTGTTGTCCTTTGGGTGACAGCTCAGTGACAGAAGAGCTGAATGGGAAAAGGTGTTTGGGGCTACCTGTCCTGCCTCCCAGCAGGGCTGTGCAGTGCCTGCCTCTGGCTCACAGTCTCCCTGAAGTTTTGGAAGGGATCCAGCAGCCAGCACAGGTGTTGAGCCCCGAGTGGGGTCAGCCCTGGGCTGGCAAGGAAAGGACACACAGAGCAGCCCCAGCAGCACAGCACGAGCTCTGCAGCCCCTGGTAATGAGGACAGCAAATTAGAGTTCTTTAAATAACCAGGACCTCTTCAGGAAAGGGAGTAAGGTCCTCAGACAGCCTGATCTTCGCTTAATCCCTGCAAACAGACACCTCTGATTAGGAGGATTGGTTTCTTCTGGAGGGGAGCGGATTGAGGGCTTTGCCTGGCAAGAGCGAAATAACATCTGGTGCTGTGTTTCCTGAACCCAGGGAGCCCCTGACTCCTGTCCCCAGTTCCATGCTCAGCCTCCTCGCTCCTCCTCACCATCCCAGCCGCAAGCCCCCTCCGTTAGCACCTGACCCGGAGCAGGAGCAGCCCGGGGGTCAGCACAGCACTGGCACAGGTCACGGCAGGGCCAGAGGGGAGCCCTGAGCCCCCGGGGGGGCCGGCAGGGTGGGCAGCGGTGGCAGGAGCTGCCCTGGGGGACTCAGTGCCAGCTTTGTGTCACGGGCAGGGAGGGCACCAGGTCCGCTGCTCGCCCCCCGCGCCGCCGGCACAAACCGCAGGAGCCACATCAGTGACACAGCGGCCCCACTTAATGAGCAGGGACACTAATGAATCTGCGTGTTATCTCCGCGTATCCTCTGCCTCCGGGACAGCCCCGGGGCGCCTCAAGCAAACAAACGAAGGGAACATGAAGGAAATGTGTCTATTAGGGCTGGCAGCACCTGGGCTGTGCGCCCCTTCCCCGAGCTGGCTGCATTCAGGGCAATGCACATTCACGGCAGCGATTTCTACAGACGCACAGCAAATATTTTTGCTGATGATTTTCTGCAAGGTTTTTCCAGGGCTTTAATCAAAACCAAAAGTGAGAAATCCTTTTTCCTTTTTTTTTTTTTTAATGCTAATTTGCATAGTGAGATTCGGTAATTTCGCCCCTTCCCCCAAGATATACACAGTTTTCTGTGTTGATGAAGATCAGATCTGGCTGAAAATAATTTTGATGGAAAATGTTCAGCTGTCTCTGCGGCAGGATAAAGCCCTGACAGAGCCCTGCCGTGCAGGAGTGCTGGCATGACCAAACGACTTTGCTTTAAGAGGCAGCAAGAGAACAGCCCCCGGCAAGGAGGGAAGAGCCCTTTCAATCCCAGCTGCATTCTTGGAGAAGCCTTGGAGATGCAGGAGACCCACTGAAGTGTTTCAAAGCACCGGCCTGCCCCAGTGAGGAACACATTGTTTTCTGGCTGTGTTCTAACCATGCTAACCCAGCTGGGTGGCTCTGAACACACATTCCAGAGAAATGCAGGGCAGGGGAGGATGCTGGTGAGATGCAGAGCACCCACAGGTTTGGCACCTGGGCAAGGACATGGCCAAGGAGAAAGAAGGGCCACCAGCTCTATATTTTCCTACCCTAAGTCTTTTTTTGCAGTGGTCCAGTCCCAATGATGCCTTAAGTTTTATCTTCCATGTACTCCAGGCTCTGTGCTGCCCAGGGTGCAGCTCTGAGCTCACAGTCAGGGTCACTCAGCTCTGCACAGAGCAGGGACACAAAACAAATCCTGTTCCTGCTGCACACCAAGGACAACTTTCAGCCCAACAGCACAAACAAGGGTGGCTGGAGGGAGGGACAAGCAGGAAGTTCTCAATTGACAACTGGATTTTTAATTGAATTGTTAAGTCAGGTACCTCACAACCTGAAGCTGTAACGGGACAATTAAACCCCAATATGCAAATGGACCAAAACCATAAAAATGTAAGATCTCATGACTGCTCAGCCATTTTGTGTCCATTCTTAGTCCACCTTTGGTGCAGCCCTGCCCAAGGTGGATCCCAAAGGCCTTTCAATAAATCTCTACTTTATTCTCCAGCTCTGCCCAGTCTCTGTTCCAGGTCAGCCTCCCCAAGGCATCACCAAGAGGTTTTTGGCAGCAGTAGCCCCAAAGCTGGGTGCCAGCAGGGAATTACAGCACTGGCAGGGAGTGTGGGTGGAATCACTGGGATGGCTCTGCAGAAGAGCTCAGGTGTGTGCTGGAGCTCCCTGCAAGAAGGGACCTCTGAAGGTGCCGGGGGGTCTCATCACTCTGCACTCTTTTGATCCAGAGGGAATTCTGGCTGCTGGGAGTGAGAGAGCACTGCACAGAGCAGCACAGCTACAGGAACCCGAGGGGGAAGGACCGTGGAGCAAGAACAAGGTGGTTTTGTGGGAAACACCGGCCTGAAACAACCAGAGCCCTGAGGTGACAGCTGCCAACAGGCAGAACAGCTCAGTGTTACCTCAGGCCTGCATCTGAGCAGTGCATCAAATAGCTCTGGAAATATGTTCAGGCACTGGGACCAAGCACTGGGATCAGCCCATGCTGTCTCATGAAATTCCCTGGGCCCTGCAGCAGGATGGATCCATCCAAAGCTGTCACCACACGATCTTTAGGGTCTCTTTCAACCCCCAAACTACTCTGTGATTCCATGAAAGCAGTCCCAGGAACACTCCAGCTGCTGTGTCCAGGAAGGGCTTTGGGGTGAGCTGTCTGAACCCAAACCCAGGGCCCTGCCTGACCCTCAGACAGGTGAGTGTCACCCTGGCAGGGCTGCCTGGCCCTTTTTCATGTGTGTGCCAAGGTCTGCTGCTCCATGGTAGGAGTGAGTACTGGGGGGTTGGCAGCTGCTTCACCCCAGAGAGGAAATAACAACTCATTTTCTGCCATTAGATGCTGTAAGAATAATTTTAAAATGAGAGTTATGGGCTAAAATGAGAGTTGTGGGCTAAAATCTACTTTCTGCTTGGAGTGAATGGACAAATCAATTAATCAATCAACTGATTGCTTAGACATACAAGGAGATCATCACCACTCAAGGCTGAGTGGAGATCAGTGCCATGCACTGTTGCAGCAATTTCACATTTGCTGCCACGCCACAGGGCTCTTGTTTGCCATTTTCATGATCATTTATGCCACATTTGTCAATTTTTGGCCTCACATTCAACAGCATCAGCAACTGGTTGAAGCCCCTCCACCTCCAGCTAATTCTCCAAGTCAGCCTAGGGAAGGACTTCTGCACATGGTGCTCTTTCAGGGCTGGATTCAAGCACCCAGGAGTCTTTTCCAGGTCTGGGTTGCTAATTAAACCCTTGTCAATTCTCACACCTTCCAAATGGAAAGAGACATCTGCTTTTTCCACTCATACTTCCAGTTAATAAGGAAGACACCCATTAATTAGGAAGACAGATTTCAGCAATCAGGAACCCCAACATGTGGATTATTTTCCTACATTTTGCTTCAGGAGAGTTGAACTCAATGGCACGTTAGAGAGTATAGAGTGAGCTAATTCAGTCCAAGCAACTCTCTGAACAAAGCAGTGCAGATGTTTATCCCCTTGCTGGGGCTGTTGATGACCCATGTTAAGGCAAATTTGGCCTGCCCAAAGCTTGGTCACTGGGCATTGATCTGCCCCAGGGCCAAAAGCTATCAGCAGGAGAGTCACAGAATGGTTTGGGTTGGAAGGAGCCTTAAAAATAAACTAGATACAACCCCCTGCCATGGGCAGGGACACCTTCCACTATCCCAGGCTGCTCCAAGCCCCGTCCAACCTGGCCTGGGGCATTTCCAGGGATGGGGCAGCCACAGCTTCACTGGGCACCCTGTGCCAGGTCCTCACCACCCTCACAGGGAACAATTTATTCCCAATATCCCACCTAACCCTGCCCTCTGGCAGTGGGCAGCCATTACCCCTCATCTTGTCCCTCCAGACCCTTGTCCAAAGCCCTCTCCAGCTCTCTTAGAGCCCCCTCAGGTACTGAAAGGCCACAAAAAGGTCTCCCTGGTGCCTTCTCTTCTCCAGGCTGAACGATTCATTCAGCATTTCCTCACAGCAGTGGTGCCCCAGCCCTCTAATCCTCTCGGTGGCCTGAAGAGGATGGTGCTGTCTAAGGGTGCTGAACACAAGGGCTGTGGAGCAGAAAAGAGCAGAGCAGCTGGTCCAGCTGCTCCCCAGCAAGGGAGAGCCCAGGATCCAGGCTGGAGGGTCGTGCAGGTCGGGGTCAGGGCAAGGCAGGCTGTGCAATGCCTCTCTCTGCAGGACACTGCAGCCAGGCTCCTGCTGCATTTCCACTCCATGTCCCACAGCCCAGGCTGGGGCAGGAGCTGGGGACAAGTGGGGGTGGCAGGGTGGTGGCAGAGGTCCCCCACTGGCTGGCTGGACCTTGTGAGAGATCTGGCTTCTTTTTCTGCCAGGGTCAGGATTAATAGCACGAGAGATAAAGTTTGCATTCGGATTTGGATGTTTATTAATGCTGATCTACATCACAGTCTCACAAGCCGTGAGTTCTGCAGTACCCCCAGTTAACAAGGTGCAAAATGGAGCACCTCTCTATCTCTACAAGGACTTTTCAAGGACAGTCTATCCAATTGTGAAATGCCACCTGTCACCCTGGTTTTGAGGATTTTTCTAGGCCTTCTGATTTGTCTTTCATATTGGACTCAGAATTTTTACTTTCCCACACCTTGTACTATAAACAACAGCTTTGTTTCCCTAACTGTCCTTTGTTGTTTACATATTTTTAGGTAGGAGGAGAAAGTTGATTGACAGTTGTCTTGACCGATGTGGTTTGGGAGGTGGGATTTCATCCTCCAACCCACAGGCACCTTTGGAAATGTATAAAATTGAGTTTTGTGAATAAACTCGGGCTTTTCCTGCTTTGCTCATCACCGTGCCCTGGTGAAGTTCTTTCATGTCTAAGTTATTTTTACTTTAAACCAAATAAGCCACCTAAATTATTTTTACTTTAAACCCAATAAATAATCACTTGAAGTCTGCAATGCAGATTTTAACCAATTACAGAAAACCACCCAAGCCCAAGAAGAAGAAGGAAGAAGAAGGTGAAAAAAGAACAGCTAACTTCCACCCTAAAGTCTCCATCTTGCCCCATATATATTACTATATATGAAAATCTTTAATTTTAAGAGTGATAAAATTATCACTCTTAAATGGCTCCCCATCTCTCTCTCTACAAGGCCTTTTAAGGATGAAATGACACCTAAATTATTTTTACTTTTAACCCAATAACCAACCACCCTTGGCCCGCAATGCAGGCCTGTGATATCACACAGTTCTGTTCCAACTACACACCCACAATCTCAGCACTATCAGTTAATTTCAGGAGCCTTTTCCACGGCCTCAGATTAAATGCAGTGGGTTTTTTTGAGAGTCAGTGCCTGTGAGCACAGGAAGTCCAAACCTCTGAGTTTCCAGGTTCCAGCATCACCCCACACATCTGGCAGGGCTGGCTCTGGAGAGATGCTCTGCCTCATCTCACTGCACCCGGCCGTGGGCAGCAGGAGGGAGGAGGGAACTGTCTCTTTGTATATTTTACACTGCAACCTTTTGGGGTGGAAAATAGCTCTGAGCACCAAAGAGGAGGATTAAAGTGCACTTTAATGATATGTGTCTTATGTCTGAATGAGCATCTCAGATTACAATATCATTTGGCTCCATGTGAGGAAATCCAGCCAGTGAAAAACCTCCCATCATCTCCTCCTACATTAATACACATATTTATGTTTTTTGAGCTTAATTTCAACCGTTACATTTTTTCATAAGTAATTAAACTAGGTTTCAAATGAGGAAATAACCTCCTGTACTCCCTGCTCACCAACCACACATGAATACTAAAGAAAGTGGTCGGAAACAGATCTGTTTGTGAAAAAAATTATAAATTAATTAGATGCAGTTTTTCTTCCCTGCAGCTTCATTCAACCTTTATATCAGAAACAACATGAAATGCATCTGGGTTCATTTGTTTAAATATTTCCTTTGAACACATCTCCATCTCCATTTAAATTAAAAAATGTCTTAGCACAAAGAATAACAAAAAGCCTTCTGTGCAGGAATACAATGAGTAATGAACTTCAAATCATATCTGCATGAAAAATTGTCAAGTTGGATATTGTTTTTCCATATGACCTGGTTTTTTCTAATTATTATATTTTTCCTGGCTCTGATTTTATAAACAGTGGCACCTCTCCCCTTTGCTGGCTCTAAAAGAGGTTCATTTAATCTTTGACATTTCCTATTTCACAGGCTGCTTTGCAAGTGTCACACAATAGAGCTTTGTTGGTCTCAGTTTAATTAAACACCATTTCTCTGCTTAAAGTAGCAGAGGCAGTGACGCTGCAAAAAGTTCTTTTTCTGCTTGAAAAATAATACAGTGTCAGTGAATAATTAAAACATACAAATCAGCAGAATTAATTAACATCCTGAAAGCACTTTTAAGTGCTTAAGCATCTTTATTTCTGGACATTTCATTTGAAAGGATTTTTGGAGACTGATAGAATTAGCAAGTATCATTTTGGTGATGTTCTCTGGGGGCATGGACAGGAACTCTCCCATTTCCCAGCAGCCAGGTGAGGGGCTTGAGGTCACTGGATATGGAATCCTGGGCCCTGCTCCAGCACAACTCCCCATGCCAGAGTGTTGCAGCACCTGGAAAAAGGAGCCAGCAAGATTCCAGTGTTAAGATCCTCTCTGATTTTCTGGTTTCTCCCAGGAAAAACAGAAGCTGTGCCTAATTTCCAAACAGTTCTGTACCAGCCACAGCTGGGAAGGCCCAGGGAGGGTTCCTGTCACTACTGGACACAAAATCCACAACACGCACACAGTCAACGCATCAGGGCAAAAGAGAGCAAGATTTATTTTTCTACTTCAGTTTATACAGATTCTGGACAATGACCACAGATTGGAGGATGAGGTTGCCACCTCTCCAACCACACTGGTCAAACTACAAGTCCATCAATTGCCCCTCCCCAAGAGAGGACGTACAAGGACAGTTCCAATAACATCACTTTGTTTACATGAAAATCTGTGAGAAACTCCACTCCAAAACTGCAAACATCAGAAGGCAGAAAAGGGTCAGGGTGACACCTTCCCTCATCACCTCACTGTCCTGCATGGACTGGGGACCCCCAGCCCTGCTCCCACCCTGTCTGCACCTCGGGCTCTCAGTCCCTGATCCCTGAGCAGCTCACAGGTGCCTGCCCAGTGTCCCATCAAAACTCAGCACAGCCGTTCCCATACAAAGCCCATCAATATTTATTGGGGTAATTTCCACCCATCTGAATAATAGAAACTGCAGATGAAAAAGCCAGGCAGTGGGAAGGAAATTGGGTGTTGAAGTTCTCAGTGCCTGGAAGTGGCTGCTCTCAGCGCAGCTTTGTGCCTTTCATCCAATTGCACCTACTTGCTTCGAACCAGTTCTTCTTCCCCTTTCATGAGTGCACTTTTCAAATGATAATGGGCTGGTGTCATGACCTTGCTGAAGCAGAGACTGCCGTGCTAAAAATATTAACGCTTTTCATCTTCACCCCTGAGTCCCAGACGGGTTTGCTGGTTTTTCTCTGAACGTTTCAAAGGCACTGATGTCACTGTAGAAATGAACTTGCCCCTTTCTGGCTATAATATGATAATCCACCACCAGTCCATGTGAATTTTGATTTCATCACCATCGGGGCTGTGCAGCACCCAGGCAGCCCCTCCCTGCCCATCAGACTGGGATGATCCACAGCAACCTGTCCCTGCTGCCCTTGGGCAGCACACACAGCACCAGGGGCACAGATTGATCTTTTCCTACCTATCCACCCTCCCCTCTGTTCTTCCTCTGCCACCCCTGGCACGGGAACAGGAAATCCCTCCACCTTTTACACCAGTCATTGACTTTTTTCACATTGAACTGGGGAAGCTGCTGAGAGCCCACAAACCTGTGTCAGAGCACATCCCAACCTGCAACAGCTCAGCAAATCTGCCCCCAGGACACACCCAGCTCTGACCTCTGAAGGTTTTCAGGAAGATTTCATCCCCTGGGATGGGTGGTCTCACAATCACAGCAGGAGCCTGTCGTTATAGGACACAAAATGAACGACAAGCACACAGTCAAGGCATCAGGGCAAAAGAGAGCAAGATTTATTTTTCTACTTCGGTTTATACAGATTCTGGACATTGATCACGGATTGGAATTTGAGGTTGCCACCTCTCCAACCACACTGGTCAAACTACAAGTCCATCAATTGTCCCTCTCCAAGAGAGGAATGATAAACAAGAAGGACATTTCCAATAACATCACTTTATTTGCATGAAAATCTGTGAGAAACTCCACTCCAAAACTGCAAACATCAGAAGGCAGAAAAGGATCAGGGTGACAGAAGTCCTTTTCTTGTGGTACTTTGTGGAAATCTCAGCTTCTCAGATAGGAAAGGTGGACATGAACACCTCAGGGTAAAACTGGTGATACAGAACCAACAATAAAGTTCTTGTCTACCACAGTCTCCAGCAAAAAGCTCTGAAAAGGAGGCAATGTTTTCCTTAGATAACTGATAATAGTCTGGGTATAATGTGCAGCCAATTTAATACTTAACCACTTTATGCCTATAGCAGGTGTTTGTTTAAGAGAGATTTCACAGTACAGAGAGAGGTAAATAGCAGATTTCTTCCTTTAATGGGCCTCAGGCTCATTAAACAACATTTCACTTTCTCCTGCACAAGGTTTTTATTCATTAAAGGGATTCACTCTATTTCCAAGGGTGTTTTGGGTTTTTTTTTCCTTTATTGACAATTCACCTCATGATGAAAGTTGTGTATCTGAGTGGGAGACAGGCAGCCACAGTGCCTCTGCTCCCACTTCTACCTCCACAAGTGGCTCCTCTCACTCTAACAACACAACTTGACAAATTCCATGTTTTCTGGATTAATTCTTTTCAGTAAAACAAATTGTATCTTCAGAAGGCTGTATTTTGCAACCTCAGAGCAGTCATGTCAGCTGCCCCAGAAAAGCAAAATTAAATTTGCTTTTGAGACGCACCAGCTCAAAATTCAAACTGAAAAATCTCCACCAAATCTTTAGAGTTCTGTTTCATTTTCCTCCCAACAATGATCATTTTTCTTCTCTTGCCTTCAAAATCTGCGCATGAGCCTGTTTCTTCAGGATAGGACTCTGTGGAATGGGGACAATTCCAGTACACACAGTTGGAATTACCCAGGCAAGAAAGAGCCATGAAATAAGGAAACCATCAAACACTGAAGGAGGCGGAAAATGCTCTCAGATGTGTCATCTGGGTGTTATTCCTGATCTCCTAATTCCCTGATGTTCTCAGGGTCGTGATGGGATTTGCTGAGCTAAAAGGCACCTGAAAGGCAGAATTAGAAACTGCTTAAGGTCCAGCAGCACAGACAACTCCAGAGACACAACCTGGAGTAAACATGGGAAGCTGTTGGAAAATCAGAGGATCACAGACTCTACAAGGCTGGAAAAGACTTTTAGGATTATGAAGGACAAGAATCAACCAGCACCACCTCCATGTTCACCACTAAACCACGTCCTCAAGTGCCACATCCACTCACTTTTCAGGCACTTCCAGGGATGGTGATTCCACCACTGCCCAGAACAACCTGTGCTAGGAAAATAATTTCCTAATATCTAGTGTAAACAACCCTGGTGCAAAACATTACGTATTTTGCTGGTTATCAAAATTAATTTTACTGCCAAAGAATTCGGCTCAAAAGAATTATTCCCCTGAAATCTTCTTTGTGTCTTCTCAACTGACTCGTGATGCAATAATAGCTCCAAATAAACCCCCAGACCCCATGTGTGTGATCACTGCATGAGCTGAGGACAGTTTGCTCCCACCTGGGTTCAAAGGTGCAGCTCCTGGGCCACCACGGGACTGTGAGAGCAGAGGCCCTGCTCAGGAAATGTGCTCCTGTGAAATCTTTGGCTTCACTCTCTAAATGTAAAAAATAAATCTAATAAAAGATCAGAGATAAATCAATAAAAGATCAGTGTGTAAATCTAGTAAAAGATCAGAGGCAGCAGCTCACCCACACCATCTACAACTGCATTCACTGGGATAAAGGTGTTTCTTCTGAGGAAAGGAAAAAGCAGTGAACTAGAAAAAGAGCTTTGAATTAATGGCTATATAATTTGGCAGCGGGATTTGAAAGTTCCCGATCAAAGAGAGATTAATGGTCCAGATTAAAAAAAAAATACTAAAAGAAACAGATGCTCCATGTTTGCACACTTGGCAGGGCTAAATGTCGGGGCAGGAGCAGCCGGATCAGGCCAAGGCCCTGAGGGGGGCTGGGCCTACCTCGGCCTCCACCACCAGCAACTCAACAGTTTAATAAAAAGTTCAAGCAGCATTTCTCTTCTGTCCTTTATGGCAGAGTTTAGGACTGGTTTGCTGTCTAAAACTAATTCTAATTCTTCTAATTCTTCACAACTTCAGGCCTGCGAGAAGTAAACAAGTACTGGAGGAGACAAACTGTGGTGGCACCATCGCTGCTGGTGGGGTGCTCAGCTCTTTCCCAAATTTCCTGCACTGAAGAGTTTTGCAGGTCCTTTGTGAGAGGAAAAAAAAAATAATAAAAGTTTGCCCCATTCTTTTTTCCTGAGGAAGAAAGGCCTGGAAAAAGCCTTGGGAGAAAGAAATATGACAATTAAGAGGATGCTGACTTAGCTCTTCCAGCTAAAGCACCTTCTCGTTTGAACACATTTGAGCTTTCTTCTTCCTTGAAAGCTAAACAGTAAAAAAAAAAAATAATGATTTTTTGGGGGTCAAATAAGCCATTTCTTTTCATTCACCCCTGAGACTCTCAGGTTTGTGTCAAGCAGCTCACAGTGATTCCAAATTGAGAAATATTTCATAGAATCATAGAATATGTTGAGTTGGAAGGAACCCAGAAGGATCAAGTCCAAGTCCTGAAATAGCATGCTGGTGTTTTTTCAGCACAGATAACCCAGCACAAACTCTGGGCTGGTCCCTCCCTCCCTTCCTTCTGTGACTTCTTGCTGAAGGAGGCACTGCTGACTCCTGGTTTGTGTCCCTGCCTGACCCTCAGTGATCCCCCAGCTGAGCTGCACCTCAAGGGCTCCAAGGATTTGTGAACTGTGGGCTTTCAGCTGCTGGAAAAAATGAAACACACCAAACATATGCGTGCACATATCTGTAGATTCATCAGTATGTTTAAGTTGAGAAATCATGTGAAAACTCAAGAGAATACAAGGATCTGTTGCATTTAAGTTAAATTCTCCTTTTCCTTTATTTTTGGCTTTTTGGTTGTGTATTCAATCAAATCCAAAACATTTTTTTCATGTTTTATACCTCAGCCAAGACAATGAATTCATAAAACTGATTATTTTCACCTCACCAAAAGGCTTTGATGGAGAGCTGTGGCCTCAAGCCGAGGGATGCACAGGGAATCAGGGATCTGCCCCAGTCCAGGCAGCTCCTGTGAAATCCCCTCTTCCACCATGACCCCTTCACGTGACAAAGGACTTTCTCATCACTGCCCACCCAAGCCTGGCAAACACAGGAGCCTCAACTCTGGGGGTGCAGAGCCAGCTGTGATCCCAGCCCCCCCATCAGGAACCACGCCTGGAGCAGGTCATGGGCTCTCAGGACCAGCAGCTCCAGAGGCTCCAAATTAGAAGTGGCAAAACCATGGAGTGGCTGGTGAATTCCCCCCGTGTTTTCCCATGCCTGTCCCTGCTGCCATCTGTGAGTGTGGAAAGCACCACAAGGCTTTGGCTGCATGGAGGAAAAGCCCAGCCCGTGGTGTGGTGACACAGCCAGGGTGGGAGTGTCACCCCTGGGAGGATATTGCTGCACTTGGAAGGGCCTCCACATCAGGAGGGTGCTACTTCAGAGTTTCTGATTTTAAGAGATAAAATACTTGGGGGGACAGAAAAAAAATCAGGAACCAGAACTTCAAATAGACACAGAATGTCTCAAGTGATGAAATCACAGGAAGAAACACAAAATCATCAACTCTGACCAGTGCCCTTGCACCCTCAGTCTGAGTCAGGGGACCAAAATGACTTCATATGTCACACTGTGCCCACAGCACTGTGAGTCACTGCTGGGGACACAGGGATGGGCTCTGCCCTGGCTGGGGACATCTCTCTTTATTCTTGACGTCGGTGGGGATGCTTGCAGGACAGGCTTTCTCTTATCTCCATGTGGTCATGGATTGCAGGGCCAAAAGAGGCTGGCCCAGCCAGCCTGACCTCCCACCAGCCCAAGCTCAGAGCTCTGGGTCCAGGTTTGAGACTCTGGAGAAGTGCCCACATTTGATTTACAGCTGAGGACCCGAGGGGCAGGGCCCGGCTGCTCTGAGGGACAGTTTGGAGTCTGAATGGGTGTGAAGGATGCAAACCCCACTTCCATCACAGCAGCCATAGGAACAGCTACAACAGGCCAGAGTTTAGAGCTATTTGAGTCTAAATGGGGCATTTCCAGTGCCTTTCAGTACATCAGGGATCCTAAATCTGCCTGGTATTTATTTGGAATGGTTGTCTTAAAGTTTTGTGAACCAGCTCAGGCTCCTGCAAAGGGCTGCTTGGCCAGGAGCTGGGGTCACCTCAGGCACCTGCAGCTTATGGGCCATGGGGTTGGTGTTCTGTGCAGTTTGCTGGCTGGACACATCAGGTATGGGCTTTGTTCTGGGGGAAGAAAAAGAAGAAAAGAAAGAAAAAGGAAAGAAAAAGACAAGAAAGAAAAAAGGAAGGAAAGAAAAAAGCAAAGAAAGAAAAAAGCAAAGAAAGAAGGAAAGAAAAAAGGAAAGAAAAAAAAGAAAAGGAAAAAAAAGAAAAAAAAAGGAAAAAAAAAGGAAAGAAAAAAAGGAAGGGAAGCCATGTTTGCATACTGACACAGAGAAATAAACTTGGCTTTTCTCTGTGCCACAGACTGATCAAATCCCAAAACTGCCCCCTTACAGGGGGAATTTTCCCAGTCCCAGTATTAGTGATGAGCCCTGTGCCTGCACTGCTCAGCAGGAAAAGGTCAATCCAGTCACTAATCCCAGGGCAAACAGTGGCAAAATGTGTCTGGGGCAGCGAGTGCAGCTTATCTGTGTTTGTGAGGAGGTGTCACCTTGCCAGTGCAGGTGTATATCAACAGTGAACACAGGATATATTCAGTGTATTTCACTCCTTTCTCTTCCTTGTTCACAAATACATTTGCTAAAGCATAGGGCAAATGTTTCCCTGTGCAAAATTAACCATGTAAGGGAGGCCAAAGATTTACAGAGCCTTTCCCTGTGTGCCAGCCCTCAGCAGGGGATCCACAAGTCCAGGCTGCTGTCTGTTCCCAGGCCTGCCCTGGAATGTCTCCCCTCTGCCCCTCATGGGGAGAGCTCACTCCTCCTTGCAGGCTGCAGAGAGACAGAAGCTGAAGCTCTGGGCACTGTGCAGAAAGCTGAAACATCCTGCTAGGAGATTGATCCCAGCAGGAAAAAGGGACACAGGAGAGCCATGCAGATCAGTTTGGCTGCAACTCTGGCCCACGGTAGGAATCCCACAGCCAAAGGTCATTGATTTTGGCCCAAGGAGAGGGCAGAACCCAGTGCTGTGCAGGGATGGCAGGAGGAAGCTGGAGAAGTGGGCGCTCATCTGTACCTTCTCCATTCACAGGATTTTTCTTGTTTGGGGTATCCTGGCCAGGGAATGTCCCTGCTCCTGCTGTCCTTGGCAGAGCAGCTCAGGTCAAGGCTGTGTGCAGCTCTTCTGTGCAGAACCCTGAGGTGTTTTGGCTGTGACCTGGCTCTGGGACTGCCTCCCATCAGGATGGCTTCAGTGGCAGAGATTTGCTGGGCTGAGACAAGATTTGCTCTGTCCTCTGAGGAAGCTGAGATGGACACTGCACTCA
Source organism: Hylia prasina (assembly GCA_013397195.1). Lineage (NCBI taxonomy): Eukaryota > Metazoa > Chordata > Aves > Passeriformes > Sylviidae > Hylia > Hylia prasina. The sequence continues at coordinate 29,289 of VYXD01008193.1, read as the reverse complement.
GAGTGCTTCTTTAAAACTTTAGAGGGCTCAAGCACCAGGACCTTGTTATCTACAAGTCTTTCACACCTTTTCTCTTTAGCCTCCCAAAGGCAGCTCCACACAGCTCTGGCTCTTTCTCTCCTTCTTCCTTCTCCAGTTCTGGCTCGATCCTTTCTGTCCCTAGCACAGGCACTTATCCTGTCTGTCCTGTGTACAGCATCTTTTCTGTCCCTTGCACACCCTCCTGTCCTTTCCTCCTCACAGCATGGCCAGGGAACTCCAACTAACCCCCTCCCAACTAACTCACTCTTCATCACACCCAGAGCTGGGAGGGCAAGGCTGTTCCCACTCTTGGATAATTAACACAGCTGTAATATATTAAGGGTAAGATTGCTTTTAGTCCTCTCTTTATCTGTCTCCCCACAGTCCTCTGGTCGTGAGAAATCCCTTTCCTGTCCCCAGCAATGTTCCCACTGCCTGGTGTCGTCTGTGTCCCCTGACAGAGCACAGGTAGGAGACACCTGGTGACACAGACCCCACGGGTTTTGCTTCTCCCTCCTGCCCTGAGGAGCAAGTGAGCAGGGTCTGCAGGACAGGCTGGTCCTGACAGGAGACTGGGGACAAAAGTGACAAGCCAGGGCAGCTGCTGAGCACTGAGTGATGAAGGTTTGGGGTGACACTGCTCAGATGTCCTGGGGGTGCCAGGACACCACATGTCCTCACAGGACACCACGTTTATTGGGGGGGTCACTCTGCAGGGACTCAGGGCTGGACAAACTCACGTAAGCAGGAGCATTGGGGTCCCCACCAAAGGGAAGCTTTGGGGAGGTTTGAAATATTTCCTTTAGTCAATCAGCAGTAAAATTGTCTGAATTTCAACAGTCAGATGTTGAAATGACCACAGGTTCTTTTAAAAATCCACTTTTTATGTCGTTTTGGTGGCAAAAAAGGGCTTGAAAGCCTGAAAAACTCATCCCAAAACTCATCCAAAAACTGAAAAACCAAGTGTGAAATAAAAGCTGTTGGATCCCTGCCTGGTGAGGAACAATCTCAGCTGACTGCTGGCTTTCAGCCTGGGTACTGGTAACACCTTATGGGAAGGATACTGTGAGCTTAAAATAAATTTTCAGACAATAAAATAAATAAAAAATGAGTGCACTGTGAGAAGGCATTCAACAGACTACAAAATAAATGGAGACAGAACAGCCACGAGGATAAGGACAAAGACCTGGGATTGCTGAAATGCATCAGGAGCAAATGTACAGGCTGAAGATGCCACAGGATCCAAAGGCTCAGGTTGTCCCCCGCAGTCTACTGGGATTAACACAGCTCCAAGGAATTCACTAACTGTTTTGTTAATATCTAGGAAGATAGTGGGAGACGCTTTCCCAGCAAGCTGAGATAACACACAAGTGTCTGCTCCACCCCCAAGAGGAGCAGGGTGTTGAACTGCGACCAGAAAAAAAAACAACAAAACAACAAAGTTTAACTGATTGCTTAGAAACTTCAAAGCTAAACTGCTCCAATAACCCAAAACCAAGGGTCTGGAAGGGGGTGCTCCCATGGGACGATGATATTTTTAATAAATCTAGGAATGCCATGAAATATTTACAAGGCTGGGAGGAAACAAATGCTGTGGGAGCCTCCACAGAAGAGCAGCGGGGAGGCACGAGGTAATTGGGGAGCTGTTACCCTCCATAAACACCTCGGAAGCTCAAGGAGTGGCTGTCACATTCCCAGAGCCTGTGGAGGTGGTGGTGGTCACATCCCGTCGTTAAAAACAGCTGCTAAATGGGGTTTTCAAAAGAACGCAGGAAGGTCTAGAAAATCCTCCTCGTGGTGAAAAAGGTGAGGTGGTCAGGGTGTTTAATTTATCTGCCCGTGAGATGCTGGGAAAACTCGAGGTGGAAATAAGTTGCAATCAAGAATGCAAGTGAGGAATCCCTGCTCAGGCAGGAGCGGTTGATTTTGGCATGGGATGCATTTTCCAGCAGGTAATATCTGTACACAAGGATTGCAGGGCTTGGAAAAGCACTGCTGATGCATTTGGCTCAAGGGAAAGAAGTGGAGGAATCCATGAGCTGATACTCAGGCAGTCACACAAGGAACTGGAGTCATCTCTGCTGGTCTCGTACTGTCTCAAAGGTCTTCCAGAAATGTCCTCCCCTTAGAGATTCAGCAGATTCATTGCAATATTTGGGGAGTATTTGTCCTCCATATCTTCATAAAGCATTATCTATAAAAATAAAGGTAATTCAGTCTTTCTCAAATAATTACTTCCTCTCTCTAAGTATTACAGAATGCAAAGAAAATAAAGTGTCTGAAATTAGCCGATTACACAACATATTTAGCAGGAAAAAAAAATTAAGCTGACAAAACCTGGAGAAATTTCCCAAATCAGGCAGAAACCACTAACTATGAAAGTAAAAATGAATCCAGCTGAAATAGTAATGTTTTTTGGAGCATGTTTAGTCAGTTTGGCTGTGGTGTCCATGGTGGCAGGCTGGGGCTGCTGGTGCTGGGTGTGGGAAGGGCTGAGGGTTGGTCTTGGCTCCAGGTTGTGTTTTATGGCCTCAGCACATGAAACTGCTGATTGCTCTGGTTTAGGTAAGCTGGGAAACACCGGCTCACAGAGCCCCACATTTCCTGTTGGAAATGTCTTAGTTTGGGGACAACTTTGTAGTTCACACCTGGACCTGGGGCTTCCAGGGCAGCAGGGTCAGTGAGAACAGCCCCTGGCCCCACCTGGGTCACCTCTGGCTGGGGACACTGGGACTCCCCCAGGGACTGGGAAACAGCTTGGGCAGCCCTTGGCCGTGATGCTGATTGACAGCTGTCCATCTTGGAAACATCTGGAACATTTCCTGTTCAAAGGGAACGTACAAAGTTTCAGCCCCTTTCAGACTGAAACCGAATTTCAACCGCCCCAAGTATTCATTTGCTTGGAAATCACACTTCCCAACCAAGTTTCAATTTCTTTTCTTAGGAGCTGTCTAAACCTTTGTCTCCTGGGGATCAGCAAACAGGATTCTCCCCGTGGCTGGATCCAACCACAGATGGACCTGGCTGTGCTGGAGCCGGGATCCCTGAGCTGGTGGAATTGAGAGATACGCCCAGGCTCCTACAAACAAGAAACAAAATATTTGCATAAAATCCACTTCCCCTCCACCTGTGTTATTGCTTCCCTGGATGATGAAACACTGGCCTATTTCCATAACAATCAAAACGCCTGAAGAAATGGCCCAGAAGTGCTCAGGACTGGAGCACTTGTGACAGCACTGATAGGATCAGGAGAGCAGAGAAACCCTTGAGGCTCTGAGAAGAGAAGAAACCGGAGCTTTTCTGTGTATATTTATTTCTGTTAACTCCTAATACCTTTCTCCACCATGAGGACAAAGCTGCTAATGGTATTACATCTTAAAAATTTCATCTTAAAATCTTAAAAAGTAACTCCTGAATGGTGCTCATTATGTGTTCCTATGCAAAAAAAAAATAAAAATAATTTTAAAAAAATTGCAAAATCAGGGGGTATTTGAACTGCATGGACTCCCCTCTGATGTTATTAAAGCTCCAGGCTAAAATTATTTTCAGGATCACATGAGAAATATATAACAAGAGAAGACTAGCTCAGGTTAAATTCATTTTTTGCTGGGGGTACCCTGCACAGTAACTGCAGAGTAGCTGCTGCAATCCATGATTTTTTTTGAACAGTGACTTTATTTAATATTGTGTCATTTGATTCGCTATCCTAGATGTGCAGGCACACTCAGTTGTGAGCCCCAGCCCTGCCCTTGCTGCCTCTGCCTGCCCTGGTGTGTTTGCCAGCAGTACCTTCCTCTGCCTGGGCTGCAGCTGCTTCCCAAATGGTTTTGATATTTTCTCTTCTTGTTTCTTGTGTCCCTTTCCCCAGTCCTGCAGCTGGACACTCTCTCGGGTGCTACGTCAGGGAAAACAGAGCCAAATTAGCATTTTCAGAAGCGCAAAATAATGGCAGGGAGAGAATGGTTTCGTTCAAGGGGAAAAAACTGAACCACAAGAGCAACAAGACATGACAGAACATGGTTTCAATTCAGCTGTCTGTGCAATGTGAACTTCCACTTTCCAAGAAGCAGGAAAATGACCCGATTTTGCCTCTCTGCAAAGGCATTACGTTGATGTTTCACCTCCTGAAGATCGTTTCCCTGCTTCTGAGTTGTCTCTGTTTCACAACTGTGAGAAATTAAGTACAAGAGGATCCATAGGAAAGAAAGCAACACCCTTGCTGTAGCTGCTGCACAGCTGTGCCTGCCCAGCCTCGTAGGTGCTTACAAAATGTGAATTAAATGCATTTACTGCCATTCCTGCAGCTGAGCAGCTCTGCACAGACATGCAGCAAGGCAGGTGAGGGGGAAGTGTGCTCCCTGGGGCAGGGGACATCCAGGTAGTGAGCAGGGAAAGGACAAGATGTCCCAAAGGTCAGGGCTGAAGGATGTCTGGTGCTGACTCTGATCCTGCTGAGCAGAGTCCTCCATCCCTGCCCATGATGGAGGGGTTGGAACCAGGTGATCTTTAAAATCCTGTGATTCTGTTTCTGCTCTTACACCATGTTCTGACTGTGCTTAGGTCTGAGCAAACAAGTCAGGTGTGAGCTAGAGGGGAGTTTTATCAGCATATCCAAGCCCCAAGCACTGTCAGTGAAAAGTCAGCTTATGCCCTGTGGAATGTCACAGTTCTCTGATTCTGTGTCCCACTGCCAGCATCAAACTTCCACTGCTCACCCTGGTCCTTTGGGTTTCAGGTGGGGTGGAAGAGACACTACCTAGTTCAGTGCCTTGTGAATTGACTGGAATGAAAAATAAATAGAGAGCCCAAAGCATCTGCTTGTGGATGGACAATCTCATGGGCACAGCTCATAGCTCCAGTCTCTGGAGAGAGACCACTGGTCTGCAAGCTGGAATGCCAGGGCTGGGAAGGACCATGGGATGCATGGATTTCCTTAGGAGAAAGTCACTGAAGTAGATAAGGAGGCACCCTCAGCACAGTCCCTGCAGCCCAGGTTGGACACGTTAATCTGCATTTTCCTGCGGGAAAACAAATGCATTTGGCAAAACCTGAGTGTATTTTGCATACGGCAATGTGGGTTTATGCAACCGAGCCCCACTCCAGAGCACTTCAGTAGAAGATTTCTGAATAAACACATCGGGGCTGATGTTTATTTATCAGAGATAATCCTTCTGTGAGATAGGCACATCCCATCTAACGCCGGCCCCTCGAAGGACCCTCCTCTGGTCCTTGTAGCTCCAGGCACAGAGCAGGGCCCGACTGCCCGGGTATCCTCAAAGGGTATCCTCAAAGCAGCTCAACCTCCCTTGCCCCATCCCTTTCCTTCCTTCCAACTAATCAATTTAGGAAATTTAAGGTATTTACAGCTTGGGCTCTCTTGTTTGTGGCCATGCAAATGAAGCGCTGTCGGAGCTTGCCGGGGCGCTGGAATACACAGAGCCTTTGTGATGTGCTGATTGCTCACACCAGGCTCACCCTCCTGCCAGGCGGCTGATTGAGTTTGCCACCTTCCCAAGTATCCTTTTCCCAGGCAGCTGGAGGGTGTGGTGCTGCCAGCATTTTTTGTAGTGGCAAAGCCAGTTTGAGAAATTCCTGCCCCCACCCCCCCAGTTGTGTCAATACAGCTGTCTGGGGAGCCGTGTGGCAACTGGGATGGCTCACACGGGGCACACACCGGGAACAATTGGAAATATTTGTGTACACCTGGCTGGTGTCAGCACTGCGGTCTGAAGGAGCCCTGTGCAGCAGAGAGGACACAAAACTACCGCGGGAATGAGCAGCCAGGGCGAGGGAAACCCTTAAACACACTTTGCCCCCAGTGAAAACCTCACCAGCTGACACCCTGATGGGCATGCCAGCCCTCCGTGGCATCCCAGGCACCTGGAGGTCACACACTGGCTGCTCATCACCTGTGCAATGGCCAGCACAGGTCGGGGGGCTGGGGAAGGCTTCTCCTGGCTGCACGGACACCCTGCATGTCTCCAGGGCTGGCTGCCACTCCGTGGAATTTCTGGAAGAGGTTCCTAGGGGATGTGAATCCCAAGAGAAGTTCAGAGACGGGGTCTGATGCACCTTTAGGCTCTGGGGGGATTTGTCCTGTGAAAATTCATGGTCAGTGAAGCTACAGCTTCACTGGGAGAAGCGCGAGGGTGTGGATGACTCTAAAGAGAGGGAAGAGTGTCCCTGGCAAACCCACACGGCCCCACCCCGGGGTGAAATGGATCAGCCAGTTGCTGACACAGCACAGAAACTCAGCTCTCTTGAAGATACCCTGGAAAGATGGAAACGGGATGGAGAGGCTCAGTGGGTGCTAAAGATGGCCAGAGCCAGAAGGTCCAGGAAAAGGTGCAGAGAGGTGGCCACGCTGGAGAGCATCTCTTGACAAGTACAGTGGGGACCTGATCCCTCCCTGGGGGCACCAGGCAGAAAGGAGAGAAGGGGGTGCCCCCCCCAGAGGACTCACCCTCAGCCCCAGCAGCTGGTTTGTTCTTATCTCACAGAAGCTCAGGTTTCCCCGTGGGACACTAAGGAAGGGGTCAGGATCCCCTGGGGAAGGGATCTCCCTGTGGAAGTGTTTTCAGAAGGGGGAGGCTTACAAGTGGTGTTTGCACTGAGTCTCTGAGGGTCAGGGCACGTGGGTATGCAGCTGTGCCAACTTGGCTGCCACCAACGTGAGTGTGCTGGCACTGCTGGCAGAGGGTGGCAGCTCTTGCAGCTGGACCATTGCATGGTGTGACACGCAGGAAGGTTTGGGTCATCATTTTTAGGTGCACCATCAGCCTCACTGGGTTTCTTTATTCTTGGGGCGTGAATTTGTTTCTGAAAGGTTTGGAAAAGAGGGGAATTTTGGTTTTTTAGTTTCTCCTAGGTATGAGCAGTTCCTAATTATACTGGAGGAGACAATGGCCTCCTAAGATAATGATCAGCATGGGGTGATGAAGACCACCTGCCCCATGCCCCTGGAGGGGAGCAGCTGTGAGAGCTGCAGGCAGGGCTGGCAGCACATCAGCTTGGAGGCAGCTCTGTAAGTCTTTGCTCTCCAGTGTCAGCGACACAAAGAACAGCTTTGGTCTCAAATGTGTGTTTACAGGTATCATTTCCTAGGCCTGTTCTCCAAAGGGGAAGCTGAAAATCAGTTAAAACAAACAACAGGACAAGAGTGACCCACCCTCACTGCAGGTGACAGCAAGCCACGTTTCATGGCTGGTGGTGAAACAGCCACCAGCTTGTCCCTGGATCTAACAAGGCATTGAGTCTGCCCTGCCCCACCTGAGCAGTTGCCCACTGTCCTCTCCATCCTCTCCCTCTCCTCCCTGCCCAGCAGGTCAGAGACTGGTCCTGAGACTTCACCATCCCCAGCCCTGAGCACCACCCAGCACCTCTCTGTGTGTGTCCCTGCTGGGCCGTGTGGAAATGATGTGAAGGCCGCAGTAACCAGGTAAACAAGGGCAGAGCAGTGGGTTATCCACAGTGACATTTGGGAATCATGGACTAGTGTTGGCCCAGTGTGAGCAAGAGGCTGGACTAGAGATCCCCATAGGTCCCTCCCAGTTACCACTGCCCCGAGTCACTGATTTCAAGAATTCAAAATATTCCTGTGTTTTCTGAGACCTTGCATCATCTGGTCCTCAAGACATCAAAAAGTGGCACCAGCACAAGAATAAAGGTCCATAATCTCCCCAGGAGCAAGCCAGGAAAACAAACTTCTCATCCTGCCATAAACTGTGGAACTTCAAGCTGAAACCATGAGAACTGTATAGATGTGTGGGAAAAAAATCCCTGGTGCCATGAAAATAGTTGGTCCACAGCTGTAAGAGAAATACAGGAGATCAGAAGGGTAAAATCACCATCCTGGGGAACAGCAGTGGCTTTATAAGCAGAGAAGGTTGCCTGGTGAAACCATGGACTAAAACAGCTGAGTCAGGTAGACTTTGTAAAAACTGTGTTTTTAATAAATGCTGTCTGAGAGTGTGGGATTTCTCTCTGTTAGGAACCCCCTAATTAGAGATTTTTTTTTTCCCACAAAGTCTTGTGCCAAGGTTTGAAATGATGAGTGGAACTTGCAGCTTCAAAGGTGTTTATTCAGTTTCTTATCTCAAGGTCTGCATGCTGCCTCACACCAGGATTAACATGCTGAAAGATCACACTGGCAAGAACCCCAGGCAGGAAATTCAAGGTCTTTTATAGACCTCTAATCCAATTAACTCTTAAAATGTACTGTATTTACAATTTTATACCAGTGGTCACTCCCTATTCTAGACACACAATTCTTACATCAAATCCTTTCTACCAATGTCTCTGTGCCAGGTCACAGCAGAAGATGAAGGAGAAGGAGAAGAAGATGATGAGACACCACCCAAAATTCTCCATCTTGCTCTCATCTACCTCCATTCTAAAACCCCAAAACTACGAATTTTCACCCTGTGACAAACTAAACTACTATTTATTTCAAACTTTTGTTGCTTTTAATTCATCTCTAAGCGTTGGGAGTTTTTCCCATGGACTAAGGTCAGAGGAAATGCTTTCCTGGGGTCCCAGCCAGGGTCTCGGACCCCCCAGGGCAGCTCCAGGGATTTTCCCCGTGCCCTGGACTCCAACATGAGAGAAGCAGTTCTGTGAGAAAACCACACCAAATTAGGTTGGGTTACCCATACCTGAGGCTCTGGGATTGTTGCTGTGTGCTGAGTTCCAGGGTTTTATAGCAGAATTCACGAGATGCAGCAGATTAAACAGTTCTTGGGACTGATACCAAAACTGACCTCTGCTTTTTGTTGGCAAAGCTTAGGTACATCCTGATGGACAGCTGGGAGAGGGGCTGGAAATCAAGATGAAAACCAAGAGTTCAGTGTCACATGCATGTGTTAAAAGGAGAAGCAGCTGGGATCTGCACAGAGCAATGGGTTAAAAAGCTAATTGGTTTCTCCGGGGACCAAGAAAATGGTGCCAGGAGTTTTGAAATTAGCAGTGAAGATAAAAAGAGAAAGATGAGTGAACATGAGAGAATCCTGCAAGCATGAAATGAGCCTCTTCAAATGGGTTTTTACACAGAAACAGTGAAAAAGTGAGTGTAACCAACAGGTTTGTCAACGAGCTTTGGGCTCAGCTGCCCACTGGCTGGTTAGTATTTGGCAGAAATCAGCACTTGGGCAGCAATGAATCCTGTTTGATTTGAGAGGAAGGCTGTGATTCATGTTCCTTGCACTCTGTTTCTGTTGAATATTGCCACTCTGGATTGCAGATGTAGACAAAAAGGAGGATGCACAGGGATGTGCTTCGGACACAGCCCCAGAGCAGGGACCAGCAGCTGTTTCTTGTTGGCTACAGCTCAAAAAGCCAAAACTCTGCCAAGCCAGCCCTAGTTCAGCTCTGGGGATGCCCCCCATTCATAAGGAATGCTGATTTATCACAACCTCAACCCACATGGAACCATAAAATGTTTTAGCTCTGAGCTGGATCTGAACAAGTTGCTGTCAGTTTTGCACCAGACCCAGGGCAAGGACATCCTAAGTGAACATTCAGGTCATCAGTGTGTGCCCTGCTGTCTGCAGGGCACAACTTACCTCTCTGATGGTTCCAGCAGGTGCTGATGGCTTTGTATCTATCCTCACACACCATCACACACGGCTTTGCGCCTGAAAATTAATTTGAATGTGCATTTTGTTTCAACCCATGATAGGAAGTGACTTTTGCAGCTCGGGTCTTTGAGGCAGAAAGATAATGACGATTTTTGTATTTTTAGTTGAAATTAAAAGCATTTTAGTTCCTTGTCATCCAGAATTCTGCCAGCGACCACATCTGGTCCACAGACAGTTCTAGAAACCATGTTAGGCTGCAAAACACTGTTTTGGCAATCACCTGGCCCAACAGAAACATCTCAAAAAGAAACATGTCCCAGACAGCTCCCTCTGAACAGTGACATTTGCTACCAGATTTATTTCCCATTAGCTGGCTCTGCTGATGGGCTATGGTCTCCATTGATTTTGCTGGGGTTTTTTCCATTAAAACCACAAGTGCACAATCCTGCCTGTGGGCAGCACACTCAGCCTGGCTGTGCCCAGGGCCTGGTTGCTCTGTGAATGGTCCTTGCTGTGATGCCTTGGAGTGGCTCCCTGGAGCAGGGGCTGGACAAGATGAAGAGAATAAAAGCAGGTATTTATTGAAGGCCTTCAATAGATACACCTTGGGCAGTCAGAGCCTCCCAGGGGCTACACCCAAAATGGACAATGGTTGTGAGTTTTTCAGACAATTGTAAGTTTGGTCCATTTACATATCAGGGGTTAATCCTCCAGTTACACCTTCAGGTGATGAAGTAGTTTACCCCAACTTTGCCCCCCCCAATTCACTGTTGTTCAAACCTCTTGGGGCCTGAGACAGTGAGGTGTCCTTGAGTTTCAGGCCTAGAGAAGGATTGTTCTGTCTCAATAAAATGGGAGAACAGCAGCTGACAGGCTGTGGAGTTCTAGGGTGATACACTAAAGCAGTACAGGATCTGAAAAATATAAAAGCTAAATCATAAGGCATCAGCTGCACCCCTCCTCTCTGGGCGGGACAGGGCAGGTGTCCATCCTCCATCACCTCCACATCCTCCTCCCCTCCTGTCTGCTGGAGACCCCAGCCCGACCCTGACACTGGGAGATGAGGAGAGGGAGTCAAAAGCGTGGCTGCAGGTCCTGCTGCCCTCCTCACACTGCCCTGCCCCATAAGGGCTCCCAGGCCTGTGCAGCTGACACCAGCGAGGTGCTGTCCCCCAGGAGCTCCTGCCTAAGCCACGCAGCCACCTCAGAGAGCTGCCTGCTGTTCTCACAGGCCTCCTGCACCAGCCTTGCCCAGCTGTGCTCGGCAGCACGGCTTGGTTTAACCCGTTTAACACGTCGGTGTTGGGACATGCAGGTGCATCAGGCTGAGAGCTCCAGCCATTCCCACCAGCCCTAATGGGCTGCTGGGTGCAGCCAGCCCTCAGCAGGTCCCAGCCAGGCTCTGGAATCTGGCACGGGCTGTGCTGCAGCTCGGCAGGCCTGGGCACACTGGGAGATCAGTTTGCTTAGTGGTGACCTTCTTAAAAGCACACATGGGGTTTGATTGGCAGCCTGGAACTAGCCAAAACCATCAGCTGCACTGGCTGCTGAAGAAATCCAAACTCAGGAGGAATTGTTGTCTTGGACTGTGTTTGCACGTCTCGCAAGATTTGAATGTGAGTAACCCCAGGAATGTGTTTTTCCATCCATTAGATGTGCTTTGCTACCCTGCTCTTGATGTTGGTATCTCTTGGAGCCAGGCTGAGCAGACGTGCCTGCACTTGCTTCACCAGGATCCTTCTGAGCTCTCACGAGGCAGGGATCCCTGCCAGGTTTTTGCCTGAGAAGACACCTTGCCCACCTCCAGCAAAGCTGAACGGAGCACTGGGGTTTGCCAAGGATGGGTTCCATTCCTGCCCCGGAGGGAGCGGGAAGAGAGGAGGCAGGGAACAGCTATCCAAACAAGTTTGTACACACATGAATTTGTGATGTGCTGCCTACCAGAGGCTTTGGAGCTACGGTGTGGAAGAGCCTGGAGAGTCTTGTGAGGATCACAGCCCTGCCCTGCGGGGAGGATGGGGCAGGCAAGCACAACGCTCTCCACTGGCATTTGGCTACCCCAGCCCAACCCCTGCAGATGGGTTTGGGAGCAGCACAGCCACGCAGGGCTGTGAGGGCACAGAACAGCTCCAACTCGGTGAGTTGGCGTCTCCTGTATTTACCTGGCCCAGCAGGAAATTCCTAATGGAGTGCCAGTAAAGCTGCCAGGTGTCAGTGACTGCCCACTGGATGCATCGAGCAAGGCAGGGGGTGATTTCAGATTGCAAACATTTTATGGTCCCATATCTGAAGAGCAAACCACACTCTTGCCAAGACAGAGCCAGCAGGTTTTACCACCAGCAGGAATAAAGAAAATGTCAGTAATGACCGTGGTTAGGCCCCAGGGAAATGCTGCTTTCAGATATGCTGCTGGCTTCTGGATCATTGTGGGGATGGGTAGGAGAGTGCTAGACACCTCACCAGAAATCAGGGTCCATCTCAGGGCATGACTTCCCTGAAGCATCTCCCTCTCCCTGAGCAACTGCAGCTTGAGCAGAGACCACCTCTAAAGGTACACTGGGGAATAATCAGGTACCAATGCAAATTCTACCACTGAAAAATCTCCCTGGAGGAGCCAGACACAGAGACTCAGTAACAGTGTTCACCTTCCACAGCAGTTAAAGTCACATTTGGCATGACCCTGCGGGCCAGAGAGTGGACAGTCAGCCTTGCTGGGCACCAGCACCCACCCTGACACCACCTCCTTCTACTGCCCTCACTCAGAGGCAGCCTTGTTTTGTACCCTGACAAGGAAACTCCTGCACATGCCACTCCAAGGACAAGCTTGCTGCTCACCTCCAGTGGGATCCCAAACAAAATGGGTTTATTTGTTGTCATGAATTGTGTCTCCACCACCTGCTCTGCCCCAGAACTGTCCACACCCTCCAGCAACACCCCTCCTCAGGACCTTTGGACTTTCCAGCTGAGCTGCTGGCTGAATCTCACCAGCTCCCAGCACTCCCAGCATTATGCCTGCCATAAACTGCTCCTGGGAACCCCCAGCCTGTTACTGGCATTTAGAATGGGACACAAATGCATTCAAGCTAAGTGATGAGTTTATTGTGCAATCAGAAACAACTGAAGGGCTTTGAAGTCCCTGCCACAAGACCAGCTCCTGTCTCCTAGAGGTCACCCTCTGCCAAAGCTGTCCAGGGCAGCAGTGCAGGGGTTGCCCAGTCTGACCATGATGCTCCTTCCACTGGAAACTGAATCTTGCTCTGCCTGGAAACAAATCTCCAAAAAAACCTTGACCACTGGAGCAGTCCCTGGCCTGATCCCACAGGAGCCAGGGGAGCTGCACACACCCAGGGAGTGTCCAGGGAAACACGGGCACCCTGATGTGCCACGGCCTCGGCCACAACTTCTCCCTGCCTTTTCTTCAAGTTAGGGTCTCCAGCTCTGTGTTATGTGATTTCTGAGCTCTCTTCCCATTCCCTTCCCCTACAGCCACCAACAGCCTCCTCCTTTCCTGCCTGGCAGTCTGGGACACCTTGGTTTCCTCTCCCATCATTTCGAGAGCACCACATGATAGCATCAAATACAAGCATTTCCAATACACTTCCCTGCTTTGTTCCCCATCCACACACTGCCTTGTGGATTTTCTAAGCTTTACCAGCACTTCCTATATCACAAAATTTGAGAAATGGTGACTGTCCACCTGCTGTGTGTTGTCACGTGCTGGTGGCTCAATTCACCTCTGGAGAGGAAAACTGAAATCAGGGATCACAGAGTCATAGAACATCCTGAGTTGGAAGGGACCCACCAGGAACACAGAAGTTCTGTCCCTGCACAGGATGACTCCAACAATCCCAGCCTGGGCATCCCTGGCAGAGCTGTCCAAAGGCTCCTGGAGCTCTGGCAGCCTCAGTGCCCATTCCCTGGGGAGCCTGGGCAGTGCCAGCACATCTGGGGGAAGAACCTTTCCCTATTATTCAGTCTAAACCCCTCACAATGAGGCAGGTAAGCATCCCGTGTTCCCAGAAGAGTGGGAGAGCCCAGATGCCATCCTGGGTTTCCCTTCCAGCACCTGTGCCCAGTCCCACCCCGCAGCCTGGGTGTGTGTGGACCCCTCTGCTGTGCTCTCCAGGGCTGCTGCTCCTGTCACCAGAGTGTCTGAGCAGGGCCTGGTGCTGCCCCAGCACCTGGTGAACAGCAGTGACAGGAGGGGAGCAGGACATGAGGGCCCCCCAACAAGGAGGAAATGTGTGCAGCCATCCCTTTAGCTGACCCAGCTCCGTTTGCAGCTCAGGAGGAATCAGCCTGGTTGGAAACTCAGCCCTGCTCCCGTGGGACTGGCTTCAGCACAGCCAGCACATCTGAGATGAATTGTGCTCAGGAGTGTGATCTGCTTGAGCTGCCCTGTCCAGGGCATTTGTTCTGCTGACACACAGCCCTGGCTGGGGGATGTTCACGAGCAGCTTCTGGCACAAAGGAATGCTCCCACTCTTCCCACCCTGCTGCAGAGCAGAGTAAATCCTGTTTGATCAATGCAAAATCCAGTGTGAAACAGGAGTATCCAGCCCAGGCCATTTAATTCTCCGAGATATATGCAGGCTCGTAATCTTCATCAGCGTTGCTTCCTCCTTGAAATGCTTCTCATTAGCTGCTCATTCAGTGAACACAACCACTCCTGCTGCCTCAGCAAAACACATGCCACACTTCTTGCTCAGCAGCAGAAGGCAAACATTTTATTGCATTTTAATCACTGGCAGTTTCAGCAGTTGCTTCCTGCTCTCTGCGTTTCTTCCACCCATCCTACTGAGAAGCTTCTATAAACTTTGCTTGGCCAAAGCAACACAGGACCCCTTCAGCCTCCAAGTCCTGGGGGAGCTGAAGGTTGAAAGCTTGGTAATCTCAGTGGCCTTTTGATGCTGTTGTGGAAGAAGTGAGACAGGCTGAGCACAGCTGATCAGCCACAGAGCTTGGCTTCCCTGCCCTGCTATGTCACCAGTCTTGCTGGAAAATTCCGTGTAGAATTTTTATTCTGAAAATAATGATTTCATGGAGCTGCTTCAGGGGAACATTTCAATGACCAAGAAAAAAAAAATTAAAAAAATTTAAAAGTAAGATGGTTTGAATTGCAAAATGAGAAAACCCACTGATGGTGTGCCTTGTCCCAACCCAGCCACTGAGGAAGCAGAAATGTCCCATGACAGCAGAGCAGCCCATGGTCAGGAGATGGTTAGGGCTCACAGCTCACTCTCAGAGCATGGTTCAGGCTTACTCTGCAGTTTCAAGCCAAGAACTGCTGAGTGACCAGAGGAAGGTTGATGTGCCCTGGATCTGTCAGCTGCTTGGTGTCCCTTGGGTGATTCCCAGACCTGCAGCTTCCACTGCAGAGCCCTCACCTGCAGCACCCCTCTGACCTGCAGCACCTCCCCTGCAGCACCCCGCTGACACCCCACCTCCTCAGGGACACACTGAGGCTGCTCTCCCACACCCATCTGCGCTCCAGATTTGTCCTTGGTGCTCTCCTGCCTGGCCATGTGCTACTGTTTGAAGCTCTCCTCAGCACTAGTGGGATTTTCCTGCCTTGTTTCCTAAAATCCCCACCATGGTTTTCAGTGCTAACAGGGTGGAAAGGCAGTTTCTGTGGTAAATAGAGGACGGTGGGACTTAGGAAGCTTCAGGAGCTCCAGTTTCACTGTTCCTCCTGCTATTGGCAATGGCATTGTGGTCTCCAGCAAGGTCATTTGGAGGTTATTTCCTGTGCCACTGTAAACCTGGAGAGCTTCTGGCTGCCAGTGGCTGCACAAAGGGGTTGGTGTGCCCAGCTGCCACCCCTGCATGAAACAGCCCCAGGGAGAGCTCTGCCCTTCCAGACGTGCTGCTCCCTAAGGAGGAGCATTTGAGAGGAGAGTCTTCAAAAGCTGAACTCTCTCTTCCCAAAGAAAACTTTCCTTGATGCCCTCATGCAGGGTGGTTAAGGTCCCCAGAAGCAAACCAGGGGTCTTTGGAAGTTCAGAGCAGGTCCCTCAGCTCATCTCCCACTGCCACAACACGACATGAAAGAACTTCACCAGGGCACGGTGATGAGCAAAGCAGGAAAAGCCCCGAGTTTATTTACAAAACTCAATTTTATACATTTCCAAAGGTGCTCGTGGAGGATGAAATCCCACCTCCCAAACCACATCGGTCAAAACAACTATCAATCATTTCTCCTCCTACCTAAAATACATATAAACAACGAAGGAAAGTTAAGAAAACAAAGCTGTTGTTTATAGTACAAGGTGTGGGAAAGTAAAAATTCTGACTCCAATATGAAAGACAAATCAGAAGGCCTAGAAAAATCCTCAAAACCAGGGTGACATCCCACCTCTCCCTTACCATGCTTATCTCTTCATCAGCCTGGGCAGGAGCATCCACAACCTGAGGTTCTCCAGCAGCTCTCCAGGCTCCCCTTTTCCCAGGAGTGCATTGAGTAGCTCTCCCTTGTTTTTACCAGTTGCATCCACATTTTCCAATGTACCAAGCACAAGTGTTCTGCACTGGGGCTGCATTCCTGGGCCTGACTGCTCAGATGGACACCCAACATGTGCCAAAGTGCTTTTCTGCAGAACTGCTGGGCTGTTTTTCAGCCACGAAATGTCCTGTCAGTAGCTGGACTGTTTGAATATCCAGGGAAATCAAGTGCAAACTGCAGACTGGCCAGGTGATTTCCCAAGGAACAATTATATCAAAACTTCTGGCAGAGCAGGTGCCTGGTTTGACAGAGCCTTTTCAGGGTGGGCATGGAGAGCAGGGGTTCAAGCAGCACCTTTGTTTGAGCAGTCAGAAGTTTGGCTTCACTCCTCACTTGCAGTGTGTGCCCCAAGCACAGGCTGCAGGAACAACCATCTTCATCAGGAGTGTGTAATTAAAGTTTCACTGGGCCAGGAGAAGGCTGGTGTGCATGGTGCAGAAGATACCCATTCAGATACCTGAGCTGCATCTTTCCAGGGTAACAAATGAACCACGGGTCTGTCTTCAGGGATGTGGTCCCAAATCACATCTTCTCAAGCATGATTTGAGATGCTGCAGGTTTCATTCTGCTTATAAACCAAATATTGGGGAAGCTCTGTGCTTGGGGGTTTTTTTCCTTCTCACAAACCAAGCTTCCATTTCCTATAAACAGGCAGCACAAGTTTAAGTCTCTGAGAATATCTTCATGTCTCTGGTTTGGGTTTTCAGTGAGGCATCATCAAATACCAGGTGGAACAGCACACTCCAGAGCAGCCATCACACTCCACCCTAAGAGAGAGACCTAACAGAGATAGGGTCCTGCACAGGACCACCCCAAAAATCATCCCAGGCACAGGGTGTGATTTCTGGGGTGTCCTGTGCAGGGCTGGGAGTTTGATTTCCATGCTGCTTGTGGGTGCCTCCCAAGCCAGGGCTGTTCTGTGATTGCAGCGCGGGACATCACGACACCCGGCACGGGAAAAGTCACGCTGCTCCCTGCCTGTTTGATCTGCTATTGTTAGCAGCAGTAATCCTGTGGTACAGGAGCTGGGAGGGATTAGGAAGGAAGAGCATTCTCCCTGTGTTGTGGGGATTGCACAGTAAATTTCCACGGGCTGGTGTGCACGGAGGTGAGGGTTTCTCAGCTGCAGCGCTCCTGGAATTGCTGCTGGAGTTGTGGGCTCTTTAAACACAGGAGGCAAGAAAAAAGTTGTACCACTACCATGGAAGTGTAAAACCCCCAAAATGGTTGGGTTTTTTCCAGAACAGTGGTAGGGCTAAAATCTGCTTTTATGATAATTTTGCTTTTGTTGCTTGGATTTCAGGCAAGGATTGCTTTCCTAGGGTGGCTGAGTTCTTTAACAATGAGTTCCAGCATTGCCAGTCATTGTCAAACCTCAAAAGTATGAAATCAGATTAAAAGATACTTAAGAATTGAAAACACATTGGATCGTATTTTGCCTACTCCATTCTGCCCTCACTTGTGTTCTCGAACTTTTCTGCCTCAACTAACCTGAAAATAAGGAGGCTCAGATTTGCCTCCACAGTGGATTTGTGGTGGGAAACCTGTGCCTGCACTTGGAGATCCTTCCCTGTCCAACTGCACCATGATCTCTGCTCGTTGTCCAGCTCCCTGCCCTCGGGCATCCTCTTCCCACTGGAAAGCCAAAGCCAGCCAAAGCCATGGCCCCAGACAGCCTTGGCCAGCCACCTCTACCTGCAGGGACAAGAATGACATCTCACTGTGTGCCTGGCTCCCCTGGATTTGGGTTTATTGGAAAGCCAGGCTGTGCCAAACAGCAGCAGTCTGGCCTATCACTGGAGTCCAGCCAAGGCTGAGTGTGCAGTGTCTTCATCTGGAAGCAAAGCCCAGCAGGAAGGATGGATTTTTTCAGGTTTTGTTACGTAAAAGTGATTTAAACACTCCTGCCTTTGGTAAGTAGCCAGGATTGATCTGTCTCCACGGAGGCACAAAGGAGGACACATGTTCAAGGAGGTACATCCTCCTTCATGCCATGGATCTTCTTCCCCATTCACATGGGTGTCAACCACAGCCTTGTCCAAGTTTCCCCTTGGCAGCGTGACTGGAGCTGTTGCCTGCAGCCCGTATCACTCTTGTTTTCCACAGGGCTGTAACAGGAGATGGAGCAGTGACATGTGACAGACTGATTTAGGCCCTGCTGAGAGGATGTTTACAGAACTGGGACACCAGTGACGTGTTACAGAGAAGCAGGATGTCTTTGCTCCTCTGACTCTGTGGCTCAGCAGAGCTTAACCTGTTTGCTCCCTCCATAAATGTCCCAAAGAGGACTGTGAGCATCTCCAGGCATTTCCCACCAACATTCAGTCAGTGTTGTTGCTATCAGGGCTTGCAGGAATGCTCTGTCCTGGGCCAGTGCCATGCCTGGCATGATCATAATGGCAAAGAACCACATCCAGAGATTGGGCAGGTGTAGCACAACAGGATTTCCCATTTCTTTTGAGAATTTCATCAACAGCTGTAGCAATGCATCTCTTCAGAGCCAGAGACTGCTTGCAGCTGCAGATGCTTCTGTCCCTTTCCTGGGCAGAAGTAGAGCCCTCCTGGTAAGAAATACACCTGGTCATCCTCGTGTTGCATCCCCAGGGTCAGAAGCTTTCCCGTGAGCGTGTGTGGGTGCTCCAGCCAGTGCTGATGGAAACAGACAGAGAGGAGGTGAGGCAGCCAGTGAACCCAGAATAACTCTAGAAATCACTGGACTTTGCACTGAAAATTACCTGGCGCCTGCCTGCTCTGACCAGAGCCCAGAGGGAGGCTGGGGGGTGGTCCCTGCACCAGCAGGGTGTGGCCCTGCCCTGTGCCACACCCAGGCAGGGCTGCAGAGGCAGCAGCTCTGGGCACCAGTAAAGCACCAAGAAAGGGTTTGGAAGTTCCCAGAGCTGTGGTTGGGTCACTTGGCCAAGTCCTAAGCCAGGTGTTTTGTCCCTGTAGTGAGCAGAAGGCTCGGAGGCCAAGATGTGCCACAGCAGTCACAGGCAGGGCAGCAAGGATCACATCCATCACCTGCCTGTCCCCAGCTCCACCTCCCCACGCAGGGCCTGGCCAGATGTTCCCACGACATCCACGTCTTACAAATATTAACTCCAGATCATCTAGAGTGCACAGCTCCCACAAACTGTAGCCCTGGTTCCAGGCCTGGTGTTTTGGTTTTCTGAAATTCTTTCCCAGGGAAGTTTGGTAAACATGAGGAATGTTTTTGTAACTGTACCTATGTTGTTCATTCCTTCTGACAGGAGGGACTTCTTGATGTCCCTCTGATTTGACCAATGTGATTGAAAAGGTTTGCCTTTGTTTCACCAATCAAATTGGTCTGTGTAAAATAGTATATAAGGGAGACACATCCCAAAATAAATGATCACTTAATAACCTTCTGAATGTCAGAGTCTGTGTCGTTTGTGGTGTAAAACAGCTCCCACCAACCCGTCAGGTCTATCTGCAGCCTGTGAGCAGCACAAGGTGGGAAGGAAGCAGCTGGTTCCCCTCTCAGCCTTCAAGGCTGTGACTTGCTCCATTCAGACACAGGCCACACCTGCCCTCTCTTAGACCTTGTTTCTTCCCAAGGGAATCTGCTGATGTGAATGCATAAGAGGCAGGAAATGTAAAAATTCAAGCCCTGCTAGTGAGAGGAACTCCCTTAACCTTGCCTATCCGAGCATCCCGGGAATCCAGCCAGGACTCAGTCCAAGGCACCCCCATGGCCCAGGGCTCGGTGTGCTGCAGTCAGGAGTGACAAACCCTCCCCAGCTGCATCCATGTGGCTGCCCAGCCAGGGAGGACCACTGCATACAAAGAAACGGTTCCCTAGAAGGCCTGTGATGTCTCAGGTCTGGTTTGCACCGCTGCTTGGTCTGTTTTGAAGCAGCACAAGGCACTGCAGGTTCAGTTCTCTCTCCATATATGCTGGTACAGGCTCTTGCACATTTGCTGATGCTCAGCACCTGCCAGAAGCCTCTTCTCACTCCCTACCCCAACATTCAACCTGCACTGTTGAGCAAGAGAACACAAAATTTAACGGGGGTCCAAAATTTTCCTTGTTCCCCACTGAGATTGTGGATGTTCCTGTCATTCTAGAAATAGCTGGTGAGATGTCAAAGCTCCCTCAAGTGCTAACTGATCTCATGAATGCCACAGGTGAATGACATGCTCAGGTTTGACCTGCACTGGTGGCATCTTTGTTCTGGGAGATGTGCCCACAGTAACTCACAGAGGAGCTCATTAAAGTGCTTTGGAGGAGCTCATGAGCTGCGAGTGGTGGAGGAGGGAGAAGATGAGGCTGTAACAGATACAAAATGATTACAAGCTGCTTGCACAGAATGCCTATAAAAAGGTGAAAGGATGATAAAACAGGTCTGGGAGACACAGCAAGGTGTCAGCTAATCCCCTTCCCACGCAGTGGTGCTTCTGGCATTTACGACAGTGTCTGACCTGGATTTAAAATCCTCTCATACTGGAGTCACAAGATTTTCCCCAGCATTTGCCCTTCCTGATGGTCAAAAGGTTTCATTGTCTTGAACCAGAACATTCTTTTTTTTAGTTTATTTTCACTACATCTCTTCTTTTTGCCCATGAACACTTGTTGCCTTCAGCTCTGTGCAGACTTTCCTCTTGAAATATCTCAGCAGCTGAAGAAACTGTGCCTGCCATTGTAAAACATCAAATTTACAGGAGGCATGTAAATGGTTTCCCTAAGGCTCCACCTTTCATCAGTACACACACATCCACATGTCAGCATTCTCCTCTGGTTATTTTGGGAAGTTCTCCTGTTCCACCATGGAAAGAGAATCAGAGATCTGCCTGCCCCAGGCAACATGACCAGCTTTCCCCAAAGTGAAGTGGAAATAAGATCCCAGAGTCCAAGAGTGGAGCAGGGTGCACTTCACCCTCTGTGTGAAATGGCTGAAAGGCAGGGAAGCCAACGTGAGCAAGTCATGCCCAGCTCCATTTATAAACACTGGAGGCAAAAAGAAAAGAAGTACAAGTGATTCATTTGGTTCTGACCTACCTGTCAGGCAGGTGAGTCTGGCCCCAAAAGTGCTTCATTCCCTGTATGGAGCCTGAGCTGGTCTAGACAGCTCGCCCAGAGGGAGGCACTGACAGCATCTCCCACACCTCAGAACAGGGGGAAAGGGGTGGGAAGCCAAGCTGAGAAGCTCCAGCACCAAAGCCTGGCCTGGCAATAGTGCCTAAGCCTGAGCAATAGAAGGATCAGGGATTTTTCATCTTGAAACTTGGAAAACATCCCTCTGCCCCTTTATTTCTGCTCCTTGTTTTCTATTTCAATAACCTCTTTATGTGGAGTCAAATCACCGGGTCCTCCCCCGTTTTCAGTTGCCCTTAAACTGCAGAAAACTGGGATGGGATGGCATGGCATGGCATGGCATGGCATGGCATGGCATGGCATGGCATGGCATGGCATGGCATGGCATGGCATGGCATGGCATGGCATGGCATAGACTAGACTAGACTAGACTAGACTAGAATAGAATAGAATAGAATAGAATATTTGGAAGGGACTTACAGTGATCAGCCAGTCCAACAGCCCAACCATTTCAGGGCTGACCAAATCTGAAGTGTGCTATCCAGGCAGTGTCCTAATGCCTCCTAAACCCTGCCAGACCTGGGCACCCACCAGCCCCCAAGGAAGCCTGTTCAGTGTCTGGCCACCCTCTCAATAAAGAAATGTTCCCTTAGCTCCAAACTTCTCATGAATCCCAAAGCCCTGAGCGAGACTGGCTCTTGGCTGGGCGTGCTGTGAGGAGGGCAGAAGAAAAGCTCAGTTCCAACCCTGCAGGAGGATAACTGGTGCTCCCAGACATTCCTCAGGGGAGGAGAGGGGGTGAAGGGTGTGAGAGGGGCATTGGTAGGGAGAGCTGCACTGTGGATCCAGGATGGCTCCATGGCTGGAAGCACTTGCCCTCACCCATGTGCAGCCAAGCTCCTGGGCACTGGAACTGGTGCCAGCACAAATCCAGGCTGACTGCTCTTTAAGAAGGCAAATATCCCTGATGGGGAGTTTTTATGATACCCCTTGAGGGAAGTTAAACACACATTTGTTGTAAAAGATAGAAGAGAAATTTAATGAACACTTATTGGGCAGAGTCCTCCTGCAATATGTGGAGTCTGAAAAGATGCATCAACAGCAGATTCCTTATACACCCTTGCTCCATGTCCCTTGCAAGGAGCCATTTAGTCTCTGGCACTTCTGCCTCCAGAGAGTTTAACCCTTCTTGCATTTGGCCCTTTTCCCTCTGTGCCAGATCATTCCTTGGTCACAAATTTTCCCTGCTGAGTGGTTAAATCAGTATTTCCTTCACCCCAGATCTGACCCTGGAACCAAGAATGAAGCCCACATGTGTGTAAAAGAGAGCAGGCTGCAGGGATGTTCTCATCTCCTGTGACTCCACTGATGACCCAAGTGCAGCAGTGAGACAACTCTCCAGGAATCTGCCTCGTGGGGAATCATCTCCAAGCGGAGACCATGATCCAGCTGGAAAATTTCTTGGGTTCTGTGCCCCACCTCCTTGGGCACCCATGGTCTGGGGTTCATTCAAACCCCTGGGGCTGGAAGTTTTCATCAGAGCAGAGGATTAAAGCAGCAGTGCAGGGCAGGTGCACACAGTGGGTGATGAGCACCAGAGCTGCTCTCAGGCCAGGCCCCAACAGGAGTGGCAAAGCCATGCTCTGAGCTAGTGAGATTTGCCCCATTTCATTCATTAATGACGTGGCTTAACCCCATCCTGACTGGCAAGAAAAGCTTAAAAATAGGGATTAAGTGAAGTGTCTGAGGAAGCTCAACCTGGACTCCAGCCAGGCAGGAGAAAGGGAGAACCCCCAGTGTAATGTGAGCAAGGCTTCTTTCAGGAGGCTCCCTCACTGCCCAAAATCCAGCAGAATGACCAGTCATGTTTCCCAGAGGAGCTGTGGCAGCCCCTGGATCCCTGGAAGTGTCCAAGGCCAGGCTGGACAGGGCTTGGAGCTCCCTGGGACAGTGGAAGCTGTGAAGGGATGTAACAAGATGAGCTTTGAGGGCCCTTTCAATACAAATCATTCCAGCATTCCACGATTTTATGATTCTATGACCTGGTGGAGGACCCTTCCCTCACACGAGGGACTTGGGGCAACTCCTGAGGTGGAGAAGGTGTTTGCTCTGCATGCTGCAGGTCGAGGCTGCAGGGCAGGCTGAGGAGCTCTGTGCAAGGCTGTGGCCAGCCAAGCTCCTGGTCATGCAGGAGTTGTTTCCTGTAGGGAACAGGAGGCTCAGGAGGGCACAGCTGGGTGCAGATGTGCAGCCAGTGTTTGGGCTGGCAGACAGGTGGGACTCAGACCTGGGGAGAGACCTGCAAGCCACGGGAGGGGAATGCACAGGATCTGCATCTCACCAAGAAGGTGAGTGGGAGCACTGGACTGCCAGCATTGCTGCTGAGCCTTGCAGAGCAGCACCCCAGAATGAGCATTTAAAGAACAGATTTTGCAAATAGCCAGAGTCCAAATTATGGATCAGCAAACACAGCCAGATGGACACTGCTGCCTTCTGGACATCTGCACCATTAATTGATGCTTTCAGGACTCAGCCACGCTGCCAGAACTGGAGGCACAGGCCCTTTGCCAAGGCTATGCCCAGCACAGCCTCCTGCTCTGCCACAAGGACAGAACAAACTCACCAGGACTCACATTGTGAGCAGGAGCCTGGCCCGGCTCTCCAGCCTTCCAGTGAAAACCTGCCCTGAAAGAAAGCTTTAGGAAAACTCTGTCCTGCCAGTTGAACCATCTGTCTTGTTCCAACTTATTAATGAGCCACATTCTTACCTTTGCTGGTGTGGTTTTTCAGCTCTGCTTGCTGAAAAAGCAGCTTCACTTTAGCTTTAAATTGACAGCAATACTACCCTGGAAATCTGTCAGTGCAAGTGATAGCCACATCCACGACCTTTCCAGGCCTGAGTGAGTGAATGAAAGATTTCCCAGACTGGCAGGAGATCAAGCTGCCCAGACCCACCCACAACCCTGCTATCAAACTCTTTGAGCCTCCAGCACGACGTGGTGGATCCAGCCTGTGTAACAGGGCTGGTGTCACTCCACAAGGAGCCCTGAACATGCCCAGGAGCCATTTGGAAGAGCATCAGTTGGCCCTGGTGCCCACAGTGGCATGGGCTGTCTCTTGGCATCACTGACTCAACCACTGTCATGCGGCGGAAGAGGATTTGGATTATTTGGATTATTTGGATTTTGACAGTGGCTCATCATTCACTCTGATTTTACTCCACATCAAGGCTGTTATTAAGCCAGGAGAACTGGAGCCTGCTGCCTTCAGAACCCTTCTGGAGTGGTTGCTGGAAGCACAGGGATCTCCAGTGCTTACACATCATTAGTGATCTCACGCAGCTCAATATGAAAAGGAAAAAAAACCAACCAACAAAACCAAACCCAACAATTTAAGCCTGCAGCACAAGGAAGAAGGCTGCCTCTATGTAAATATAGCCAAAAAATCCCCAGACCGTATTCCTGGAGGCACTGCAAAAGGTGGCTGAACATAAAAGCTGTGGTTCTCTTCTTCCCCCTTCTCAGCGGTTAATTTTGTGTGGTTGGGATTAGAGCAGCATTGAACACGTCAGTTAGGTACAAAATTGTTGTCAGCACTAGAAAAATCACTTGCCTTGTGGACAAGTTTACTGCACAATGAGCTGCTGTGGTGAGGGCACAGGTTCAGCACGTCCAGACACAGGGAGTGAGCACAAGAGCTCCTGTCTGGGGTGGATGAACTGCAAGCACCACACTCCTGGTTGAAGTGCCCCAGGAAATCTTTGTGTCTCACTGCGAGGGGGGATCTGATTTACCCTGATAACAGAGTGGGGATCTGATTTACACTGATAACAGAGTGGGGATGTGATTTACACTGATGATAACAGAATGGGGATCTGATTTACCCTGATAACAGAG
>VYXD01008192.1:1272023-1430722 GCA_013397195.1 Hylia prasina | reverse complement strand
TGAAATTCCTAATTCTGTCTGGCCTCCTTTCCTTCGCAAGCAACTATTTTCCCAGGTAGTCCTTACTGAAGGGACAAGTATAAAGTGCAGACATTGCCGTTTGAAGGAATAATTGCTGTGGAGAGGGTTCTCTTTATATCTGCCTCGGGGGTTTCTCCCCGGCAGCTGGGGTTTTTGGATTCAGCTTCTCTTGAGCCATCTCGAGGTCCGTTCTCACCAGAATGGTTTCTGTCCTCGGCTTCCCAGACTCTATCTTTGACAGTCTGGGGCAATGCAGGTTTCTCCCAGCTAGCAGATTCTTCAGGCAACACGAGAAATAAATACCAGAATCTGTGATCTTCCAGAGAGGGTTTATTAGCTCCGAAGGACCCCTGACATTCCCAGTCCCTTCCTTTTATCTTCTAACTCAGGGGTGGGGTTTACAGAATGCTGGCAGCCCACCAAAACGGACCAATGAGAAACCTTGCTTTTTTCAAACTCACAGGGTTCTTGCTCTCCATAGGAGAGCAGCTTCTCATTTGTCCCTCCTGGTTCCCCACATCTCTTCACTGGAGCAAGCATGTTGCTAGAATGGATATCAGGCATAGGATCTATCCTTAGCAGTCATAGAGGGTTGACATTTCTTTTTCACAAATTGAATTAGATACAGAAGAGTGATCAGATATTCCAATTCGGGCGAAGGTAAAGCTTAGCTGAATAGCTGAGTTCTGGTCTCTTCCAGAGAGTAGAAGACAATGGATCATTTCAAGTGAAAAATTTCTCATGTCACTGGCTCAGTACCTTTAATCAAAACTGTAGTGGCATCACTACTTATGTAGTAAGCATATTTCTTAGAACACAGCTGAGCAGATTCCCTTTACTCTGGTTTGACACCCTACTTGTAAGGCAACCGTAGCAGCAATCTTCTGGAAATGCTGGTATAGTCTAAATGTTCACTGATTTTTCAGGTCTGTGGAATGGTAGGAAAACAATCATTTCCACTAGCATAACAAGATGTAAGAATAGATTGTTATCTAGAAATGTTTACAGATTAATGTAAAACCAGATTTAAACATGGAAGCTGCTTGTGAGGTGCCGCAGCTGAAGCACAAAAATGCTACATCCAACCAACTCCCTGATGAGTTCATGTCATAATTAACACAAGCAGGATTAGAAACCAGATCTCACTCCCACTGAAACCAGTGATCATTTTCTCTACTGAGCCAGGTGAATAGCACAAGATCAAGGCACTTAGAACACAAGCTGAAACTCAGTTCTCTATTGGGACAGGTGGAAGTTGCATTTAGGTCCTCATTAAACCCCTATGGATTCTCATGAGATCAAAGTTGTTCATTTACCACCTGTCAGTCCTGAAATCATTAAGCCTCAGACAGACAGTCATTCTGACTCTCCTGGGTGCAACATAGCACAAATTTGTAGATGTGAACAAGGCTCAGCTCCATGAAATTTAGGGAAGTTAAGCATTTTTTGCTCCTGATGTAATTATTCATAATGTTCTTCACAGCTTCACAATGAAGTCCTGTGCCGTGGCTGCCATGGGAAGGGAATGGGATATTCCCTGGATATAAGGCTCTTGCCTCAGGTTATGGATATCGTGTACATCTTGGATGGACTCATATTTGGAGTTTTAACACTGAAGAAACATTTCTAGTGATGGTTTCTATATTTTAAGGGTAAAAAAGAGAAACAGGAATGCTCCAAAATTACTGCGTAATGGGTTTGCAGATAGTGCATAGAACAAAACCAGGAATGTACATTTTACTAAGCTAAACTCATCATTGTATGTTAGATAACGGGGAACAAAAAGAGAAAAACAGAAAAGAAACTGTTTGATTTTTCTTTTTTTATTTTTAGTTGAAAATTATATTTCAACTAAATTGTGTAATTGTATGTTAATATTGGTTAGGAAAAACATGTAGACACTTTATCAGTATGTGATTGCCCCTGGCCAAAGACCAATAATAAAGTTTTTCTTCAGAACAACATATTCTTCCAGCAGAATTTCTCAGTAATCATTAAAAGCATGTCTGCAACTCTGATGTTTTAAAACAATAAGATCCTAGGCATTTTGAAAAACTCATTTTGAAAGACTCAGTTTTGAAAAATGCTTATGTTACTGTCCCCTTACAGCACTAACAGTAAGCTTGGATATAATCCACAAGCCAATTCTCATTTATTATCCCTGTTTGAGAAATTGTGTTTAATATTAATATATGAAACAATAATCTAAACCACAACAGACTTCTAGTTTCATTTTACACAATAAAAATCATTTTTAAGCTAGTGATAGTATATTTTATAGACACTGGCACAGCTGCAGGGGGACAGATGCTCCATCTGGAGGAAAGCTTTGAAAGATGCTATTATAAGCATTCTCTGGATAGCTCAGCTTCGATATTTTGCTATAAAATCAATCAGTGAATGTGAGTTATACTTTGGGACAAAGATTTAATATTTATGATGCTAGGCACCACAAGAGGAGGTCTGATTTTTTTAGGGAGTACTCAATCATGCCTTCTGTAGAAACGGTTAGAGCATCAGAACATGTTTTTGGATAGTTGTTTTAAAGCATCGAAGTCTGAAAGTTTTTGTTCCTTCCTATGAATTGTTATTCAGGACTCCCAAGCAAGTGTGATGTGTTTATGTGTTCCTAAAAAATTTTTAATTCCTCAAACAGTTTCAGAACAAGGAGTGAGGATCTTCAACGTATTGTTTCCATATGTCTCTTGTATCTTATTAGATACCAGTAAATTCAATCACACATGCCAAACCATCAGAAATCAATCCCTATGCACTACTTAAAGAAATATTATTTTTTTTCGTAAGGATCTTTCCAGTACTTGGTTCTACGTACAAGTATGTAATTAGCTTCATGAGACTTGTCTAAACTTCTCCATTGAATGTCAGGACATCTTTGCATTCCTAAGAAATGCCTAAACAAGATGTGGGATGAGATGCCCAGCTAGACACACATGGGTGAGTCCAGACGTAGGCTCTCAACTGAATCTGCAAGCCCTTCCCAAGAGTGCCTCATTTGGAAAGCACTTCAATAAATTTCTGTTTGGTTTGCTGAGTTGCAGGGATGGGTGGCTCTCAGCAGGGTGAAGGGGACATTTGCCTGCTTATGGACAGGGAGCAAGCAAAGTTTCTTTGGCCAGCTCAGTCCCTGTCAGACAGCGGGTCCCAGGCCAGTCTCTCAAAGCTTTCATCCCAACAGAGTTGCACATCTCATTGCATTAAGGCAGATAAGAAGAAAACCCAAGATTCACAGCGTCAGTCAATACAAGAATGGCTAGTATATTTTCCCCCCCATTTTTAGCTCTCAAACAAGAAGAAAAAATTGCCATTGAGCTTTGGTAACAACTGAATGGTACAATGTTTGCAATCTTTTAATTTTTTTATTTAGTTTAAAGAAAGGATAGAACAAACTTGAAATCTAAAGTAGCATGCCTTAAACTAAATATTGGAGCCATAATTTCCTCCTATAAAATAAACAAAAAAGTAAGTTTTACAGATCCAAGTCCTACAATCTAATCTCACCTCTAATTGAACCTTAAGTTGAAAAATTCTTTTAAATGAGTGGCATTAAGGGTATTTTAACTTCCTTCCTTTGTCCTGCACATCTATTTTGAAATTCATGAGCTGTGAAAGCCGAAAACTACATAATCCACAGTCTTGACTTCCTGTCATAGGGATCAATCTAAAGAGATCCTTGCTCAGTCACTACTTCTCCAGGCTCAGAATTCTTTCTTGAGTTGGAATATTTTCAGGGATACACCAACCATGATTTAAGAAATTAAATTCAGTCCCCACAGAAGCACATGGAAAGACTTCCCCAGATCCTGCCCGTATAATTACCACCTAAACATTTGGCTAGGATAAACCTTCAGCAAACATGAAGAAGGAATTCTTCATTTCATTACATGTCACCAGAGATAGACTCAAGAAGACAAACAAACACGCTGTAATTGGGGCAATCAGCAACACTGCTACAGATACCAAAACACAAACCTGTAGTATCAGTTAATTTGCAAACTAGGAGAAATCAGATTTTCCAATAGATCTCATGGAAGAACTGGGGTTTTTTCCAAGGTGCAAGAGCAAATATTAGTAGATGAAAATGAGTGGTAGTGGCTTCATGTTTAGTATTATCAATAGTATCAGTATTCTTTCTACAGTGATAATCTCAAACTGTGAACTGTATTTCTTGATGGTCCATGGACTATTTATAAGAAATCCACAAAAAACCTTGAAGAAATATTGTGAAGCAGACAGTACCTTGTATTGACTCAACAAGAGAAAGCAACTCATTTGAAAAGAAATTAGATTTGCTAACTGAAAAAGGTTAGAAACTGCTATTACAGGAGTCTGCTATGGTGTTCCTTGCATTAGCAAATTGATTGGACAGTTGACGCCTGTCACAAGCTGAGAAAAATAGAAGAGAAATTTATGTTCATCTAACAATAGCATTTAAAAAGACCTCACATTAAAGGATTATGAAAAGATAACATTTGTCCTAAGAATTTTACAATAAAATTGGACTTCATTCACAATCTTATTTATGAAGAAAGATACTGCCTGAATTCATATTGGACTACCAATCTGATGAACATATGCAATTGGTAAAAGGTCACAAGTATGTAACATGCTTTGACACCTGCTGACACCAGGATTTTAGACTCCAGTCTAGTGAATGCCTTGTGTAGTGATGAAAGTGTTGGAGTTAACTATACTTTGTCCTATGTTTGGTGGCCATGGTAGGTGGGAGTTTCTACATGTTTTGGAAATACAGATTATAGCATAATATTAGGAGGACAATAGATTAACACTGAGGGTTTCAGTACATTTCCCAAAGCAATAGAATTGGCAAATGTATCATCTAAACCTGCAAAGAAAATAGATTTTCATTGCAATGTGCCTGCTTCTCTTTTTACATGTGTTGACTATGCTCATAATGCTGTTTGAGATAATTTCTAGTGTTTTACATAAGATCTCAGGTTTCAATCCAGTTCATGACCTGGAAAGTTACTGAGAACTTCCTGCCATATATCTTATATTTTAATTGTCACCAGACCACAAAAGGAAAATATAACTAAACATCACTCTTCCATGTGATGTATGTGCTTGTCAGGCAGGCAAACAAAATGTGCTTCAAGTCAGCTGATACTTTAGTTAATGATCCATTTTTCTTTTCTGCTGATTTTTTTTTCTGTCTTCTGGTGGCCAACAATCTTTGGTAAACGTCACCAGAACTTTTGCACACAACTATTCACCAAAAACTTCACCATCACTCTATGCAGTTAAAAAAGATTTATGGTAAGTAAAGTCTCTCTTCTTTTGCTGAGAATTTATATAGGTTTCTGTTTTCAGAGTAACCAACTAAGTTAAATCTGAAAACCATTCTAAAATAACCCATATTAACATTTTTTTCTCTTCAGAATCAATGCCCAAGGCTTTCTAGAACATGTGCAACCTGGTTTGTGATGCAAACTGCAGATTTGCCATGCTCCAGGCAACAGATGTGTGTATAGCCTGCACTGCCAACCTTGTTCTGTTACTGGAAACAGGTTCTCAGAAGACTTGTACAAGGATGGTGAAACTCAACTAGGATATAAACACTGCATATAACTTCAGTGACTCCATTCAGCAGGACAGATTTTATTCCTTATTAGAAACAGTGCACATAAACCTAATGTCTTGACTGACTGCTAAATTTTAGATTATGCACTTGCTCCTAACTCAACTTTCTTTATATCCCTCACGTAATTTGCTGACTTTTCAGAAAATATAGTTTAACTTTTTTTTTGTCCTGATGATGGCCTAAACCATTACATCAGTACAGATGTCTGTATTACACATTAGCTATTTTGATCCTAGTTTTACCCAAGAGAAAAAATAAAATTCAACTTAAAAAAATGTATCTGGTCTATAAAAGCAGCATTGCCATGTTCTTGAAATCCCTATCTTGGATTCACATACACCTCTTTACTTAGAAATTCAGCTAATAAGCACAGCTATGTTCCTTTGCATCTGGGGCTAACTATGCCTTTGAGGTCTTAGTGTGAATTAAATTCAACCAATTGTTGCCCTAACTTACAGATGGAAAACAATTATTTCTCCTCCCTGCTCATGGAAGACAGTCCTTGAGCACTTCTGCAATCCAGATGAGGTTCCATCTGCTTCATCTGTTTATTCACGCCTGTGCTTATTAAGCCTGATGGAAAGGCTGCCCTGAGCCAGGGACTGTTTGTAGGGATGCCTCATGCTGGGGCTTGTCTAGAGTGCCTGTGCCTGATCCCACACAGCCATGATCTGAAGCAATGGTGCTGGAGCCCTCCTTTGAAATGGACCCAAGCAGCACACTTAAACCTGGCAACCAACAGATGTGCATTCAGCCCATCTAGCAGCACCCCCCAGACACAGGTTTTTAAGGCAAAGAGCATAAGAAACTCCAGAGTGAACTATCACAGCATAACACCCTCACCACACTTCAGCCTGAGGTGGAAGGGGAAAGGGCAGCAGCACTTTGTAAGCAGGTTAGCTCACAGCCTGCACTCACTGCGGCTCTTGGCTTCAGGGAACTGGGCATACTTTACTGCAGAGCACCTTAACTCCTACCTGTGAGAGTACTGTATATTGACTCTCACAGGAATGAGATGTGATAAAGTGATGCTTCCACACCCCTCTCAAATCCGGCTGACTTTTTAAATCCACACTGTTCTCATTAGAGTCCCAGGCTCTGGTTTTAAACACTGCTTTAATGTTCCCAGGGAACCAGAGAACAGCTGGTCTGCACAGTGTTTTAGGGAAAGGTAGGGAATTTTATATGGGAACAGAAATCTGCCTGCATGTTAGATTGTCTGAATAAACATAGGTTCTGCTGTTAACCACAACACTGAGTGTTTCTTGGAGGCAATTCACAAAGGCTATTAGACGGGGCATTTTCTTTATATGCAGAAACATCTGTAGCAAATATATCCTACTTCACTATCTATTAAATGTGTTCTTCAAAAACTGAGTTGAAAATTCGCTAAAAGGCAAGTTCACAAATAGTTGAAAAAGGTGTTTTACAAGTTTCCACATGTAGTTTTGTCTTTGCACTTTCACCTCAGTCATTTGTATTCCATTCCCCACTATCTTTGAAACAAAGGCTGTTAGCCACACAAAATTTTCTCATGGTTTTGTGATAGACTACAAACATAGGGGGTTTAGAACAAAAACAGTGAACTCGCTTATATTTATGGCAGACACTCAAACAATGGGAAACTGCTTTGTGAAATACTGTAGCATGATGAAACCATGTAGTAGACCAACAGGAGCTGAATTTTGCTTATAGAAATGAGTGTAAAAGATGATAAACATTAATACAATTTAAATGCAATTAATTCCCTGACAGAATTTAGTATTTGTTCTCCTAAATTAATTATTTTCTTTGTTTTCATTGTTTGTTACTTGAAAGTACTGATTAATAGAATTATGATGAAACATAATGAGAATCTAAATGCATGAAGAACAAAATATGAAAATACTATCAGAAATGCATTGTCATCAATATACAGATGTTACTTCTCTCTCAAATGTTTTCAGTCAGAAGAAGACTGACAACAGAATTTAACAGACAGCAATTGGTAGAACTGTGGTCTTTCACAGTGTTTGAAGCCCCTAAGAAAAGAGAAAAACATGTTAAAATAATAAAATAAAAGATACACTAACAGTTGTAATTGACCAAAACTGCTCAAGTACCCATTCCTGACTTCTCCCCTGAAACAAGGTCTGCACACCAACAATACAAACTAAAGCAAAACTTACAAGGGAAACTTTATCTGAAACTTACTGTTTGTTTCTACTGCCTAGGCTATAAAAAACAATTTCTTAAGCAGAATCCATCAGATTTATGCTGAAAATTTTAAGAAAAAAAGGAGGACCAGGTATAGGATGACCGAGTCTCAATGTGGCAATATTCATATTCATTCATACATCTAGCTTCCAGTTTAAAGCAATTCTCAGTGTTTCTTACTAAACACTCTTTTCAGAGATGTCAATCTCATCGTGGTGCCTTGATCCCCCTTCTCACTGTGAAGAGGATATTCAGCCCTCAGAAGTTGCATCTCATAGATTTCAGTAGGGAATGAAACTTTCTATTTTAAAAAGTTAAAATGGAGCAGAAGCTCCAGCATTTAAAACAATCTTTCTATCACTGTCCATCCTCCTCCCTCCAGCCTGCAACCACTGCAAGCAAACAGCAAATCTGTGCCAGTTGCCATTGTCTACCCTTTTTCTGTTGTACTGCCTGGTTTAAGGTGAAATCCTTCCAGGCAAAACCTGATATGGACTGGCTATGCTGCCTACTGCCAGGACATAGATTCTGAGCAGTTCAAAGTCCCTGAGTTTTAAGTGGAGCAGCAGGTGCTAAGAAAGGCTATTTGGCCACTCTCATTGCAGCTCCCTCCTCTTCACCTGGTCCCTCTCTCCCATTCTCCTCCAAGCTGTTCCTGGGCATGTAGATGGCTCTCTCTATCTCTCTCTCTTCAAGCTGCACTCAGGTGAAGTGCCTTCCCAAACTCTCCCTAGAGCCATCCCAGATTATGTCAATTTGCTATTTGCATTAGGACAGCACGTGATGAACTTGTTCCTATATCTTCTCTGCTGCACTGCT
Source organism: Hylia prasina (assembly GCA_013397195.1). Lineage (NCBI taxonomy): Eukaryota > Metazoa > Chordata > Aves > Passeriformes > Sylviidae > Hylia > Hylia prasina. The sequence goes on along the minus strand of VYXD01008192.1, from coordinate 1,422,066 downwards.
GAAAATCTAAAGTGTGACAGCACGTGATGAACTTGTTCCTATATCTTCTCTGCTGCCCTGCTGAAAATCTAAAGTGTGAGATGTTACATGCCATTAGCTATTTTCTATGTAATTTTCCAAATGACTGTTCAAAGATAATGAAGTCAGACTCCTTGTCATCAGGTCATGGAAATATTTGGTACCTTGAAAATAGTTCTAATCCGAACGTGGGATATTTTCTATGGGCTCCAAAATTTTCTTGGGCATCTTTCTTGCAGTCTGTTTCTCTGCCTTTTTCTCTCTTGCAGAGATACAAACCTTTAAAGAGTAAAGACTTTGAGAAGGATTTAAGTAATTAGTTTTCAGCCACCCCAAGAGTGAACATAAAAGAAACCACAAAAGAAAAAAAAAATAGACAATGAGAATTAAGCACTCTTGTAATCCTTTGTCATCTATGTGTTGATTAAAGAAAATGTTAAACTGTAGGGTATCAGCAAAGCCTGCAGAGGATTTGTTGGTGAAATGAATGAAAGAAAAAACCTAAAAAAACATAGCTAATTAAATTTTGCTTGCATCTTTACTGAATAAGAAATACAAAAGGAAATTTATCTTTGTTGTGGTTCCGATTTCCTCATCCTGCTCAAGTCTGCTCTTAGTTTAGAAATATGCTGATTTCTTCTTTCACATTTTCATTAAATGTTGCTCAGACTTCCTGGATCTAAAGGAAGCCTTTGGATTGGCCAGGAAAACAAAAATCTTTTGGAACAAAGCACTGGAGCGACTGGGATACCAAAGACCAAATTCAGACCTTATGCATGGATAAGGAAACATCCAAAGGCAGGATAAACCTTTTGTACCAGTCACAAAGTGATGCTGTGTGAGAGAGATGCTGTGCCCAGAAAAACGGAATTTACAATCTCCTTTTCGCCTGTGTTCTTCTTATTCTCCCCTTGGCCTCTCGGATTTTACCTCCTCATGGGAGCCTAATTAGCTGTTCTATTTCTTTCTATATTTAGCATTTCTACCCTTGCTTTGTTTCTATTCATCTCCTTTTAAGCTCTCCTCCTATTTCTACCTGCTCCCTCTCCTTCCTTACGTGTTCTGTCTCTTTGTCTGCTCTTCCTTCCTTTCCACATGTGGCTTTAGCACAGTTCTGGCCACCTTCCTCAGTTCCTCAGGGTGTCTCCATGATCCTATTTTGATTTTTCTCTTCTCTCTCTTTTTCTGCTAAATTTTTCTTCTTTTTCATTTTTTTTTCCCTACCACTTCAGCCTTTGTATATTTTTGTGCTGCAAAGTATTTATTGAAACCTCTGTAAGGCAGCAGTGATACAACTCAGGTTCCTGGGATAACAGCAAGCTACAGAAAACCCTTCCTTCCACGATGCTGAGCATTCATTACAAAGGACTATGCTCCATGCTGAGAAGAACAGCTCCTTTCTGCAGAGCACTAAAGAATTGGCGTGTGCAGACACTGCTGAGCAGAAAGAGGAATTAACTGGTGCGAGTTAACTGAGCAAATGCATCTATTGAGGAGGCACAGTATTTCTCAAATGCCTTGTAGCTGTGACTCACACTGACTGCCACTCTGTCAAAGCATGATGTTCTCACTCTGAGCAGGAATTTGATGGATTAAGAAGCAGGAAGTTAGGGTTTGTCACTGATGATACAGGGCAGGAGTTTTCATTTGATCACAGCCCACCAGGGCAAAAAAAATCTGAGCAATGGAGTAATATCCTGTATTTTTCAGTATCTGTCACCATGTTTATTCTTGTGTTCTTTGTTCTGGGTCTTGGTCCCACTGGTATCACAGCCTGGGGGGTCTCAGAAGAATGTGCCCAAGCTGTAAATTCAGGAAGACTAATTGGGAAGCTACAAACCAACAGAGCTAGAGGTACTCTTTGGGTAGTGGTCAAAGTGGATTTTGGTTCACACCAGCCTTTGAGTGAAATGACTGGTAAAAGTAGAGATATACTAGAAATTTTAAGTTTTGAATATGTTCGCAATCAGTCCCATGACAGGTTTGTTTTGCAAGCTGAAACAGTGCCCCTTATATTTCTGCATATAATTCACACTGCTTCAACTGTTTCGCATTGATATAAACTGGTATAAATACCCTTAGCCATATTGCAGTTTTCTTCACATTTCATAGGCATTCAGTGCTAAATGAAACCATTCATCAAGCCCCAGTCTCATTTTTCTTTGCCTCACACAGGGATAGTAAGGTACTCAATCACACAGGGATAGTAAGGTACTCAAAAACTCAGATGGAGCATGAAAAACTGTCCGGAAACCTGATTTCTTTCAAACAAATATGATTTTTTTTTTAAATTGGTGGAAGAGCAAGAATGCTGTTACCTTTCACAATATCCAGTTTTGTGACAAAATGGGTTTTGAAATGTCGCTTTTCCATGTTGATAGTTCATGCTTGTTAGTTAAAGGAAAAGAAGTTCCAACATAAAATAACCACTAAACCAAAAAATACTTTTAAAAGTGACATTTTGTAGTAAACCTCAACCACGTGAATTCAGTCAATCATGGTTTAGTGAAACAATATTTCTCACTGGAAACTTCATTCACCACTTTTTCCTTCTTTTTTTTTTTTTCCTGATTGACTACTTAGACAACTTCATGGATTCACTTCATATACTGAGTGGGCTTTATAAATCTTTATTATCTGTTATTACTGGCTTAATAAAAAATTGCAGCTGTCCACCTACAATCCCATAGACTGTGCTGATCTTTTATGAGTGGTTTTCTTCATAAAGCACCCATTCAGCTCAGAATGGATCCCATGCCTGTGCAAAGAAGGATTACGTATTTGATATGAAGCAAGAAATCCCATGCATTGAATTGATGTTAAGAGAGTATCTAGGGAAAGGATGACTCAGATTACCCTATTTTATGTAAAAGATTGTTCATATGCACAGAATGGATTCTCAATTCATTATCTTACTTTCCAAAAAAGCTTTGTGTACCATCGGTGACATGAATCAGAGGACAGAGTGTATGACAAAAAAAGGGAAAGTGGATGTATTAGAGGCAAAATGCTGCATATACTTCTATCATTCACTTAGACAAAAATAGATCTCTCCCCCTGTTATCCTCTTCACTGGATGTTCTAGAGAAATGTGTTGTTCTCAATGCTTTCCACATGAGCTTTTGTTTAAGAAAAAAATAACATGCATCATTGATGCTTTTTAAACAAAGGGCATGTTTTCACTTATAAAACTTGAACTGAAAGAATTAAATTGGACAAAGAGTACAGTTTGTATCAATAATTTACTACAATCATTCTAATGTTTCAGACATCAATAAACTTAGTTGGTTCCTATTTAATGTCAAAGTAATTACTCCAAAATTACATCAATTTGCCATCCCAAAGGAAATAAAAGCAATAAACCTTTCACTTTTGGCACTAAGGACTCTTACTTAGAAACATTAGTTTCTATAACTTAGCTGTATAATACATCAGTGTAAATATTTAAAAGGGACAACTATATTATCTTTGCCAGCAAAGATTTCTTAACCTCCATTAATCCATCTTTTATTACTAATGTGAAAATAAACTATTAATTACATCGATCAAATCTCAGAAACACTTAAATATCTTTAATGAATCAATCTGTATTTTTACTTTCCTTGCAGCTTTCTAGGAATGCCTGGTTTCTCCACTGGCTTATGGTACTTATGAAGGGCAAAAGTATGGTCTAAATAAAAAAGTACAGTGTATTCCTTTATTTATGTGCATTGATTATTGTTAAAAGTTTCTCTGTTTCAGTCTTTCAATATCGGAACTTACAAGAAAAAATTGTCATTTGGAGGACTCATCAAGGTCCCAATTCTATAAAATGAGCACCTGAATGCTAGGTATTTTGTTAGACTGGGAGAAGACTGGCAATTAAGTGGTTTTGGTAAAACTTAAACTATGAAATTGGACTAAAGGTAGGAACAAAATGAGAAAGTTTTCCAAAGTGTTGACAAAATAGGGAGCATTTCTCACTGTGTGGCCTGTTGACTAATGGACATCGCAACAGGCTGGCCAAGTCACTGAATACATACACATTTTTCAAACTTTATAGTCTTCTATTTACAACCTTATAAAAGCTCTAAACAAATATGTTCAGCAATAGCTGGAACTAGGACAAATATTGGTCAATGAGAAACAATATAAGTTGTGTTTTCAGTAACAGGATTAAAACTGAAATTGAATTGTTGCACGTGGGGTAGGATATAAACTAGAACTAATTAATTACTATATAAATAATAAACACTGTGTGAGCCTAAGGGCCTATCCATATGGATTCCTTTTTGGTATCAAGGCTGTTCCTAGTTACAAATAGAACATTTATCTCAGTTTAAATATCCTGGGGACATATGGGAGATACAGGAAGTCAAAGTGATTTTAGCAAGCTTGCAAGTATGATTCCATTAGGGATCTGGACTCTACCTGGCAGCATGAGAAGTCAGCGCTACTTATATTCAAGTGATGTAATCGCTGGTAATTGACATAAATCATAAAGGTGACGACACAGAAATGTATACAAAGAGGAAACACCTCATGTTTCAGTCATTGTAGAGTTATTAAATGACTCTGTGCTGCAGGAGTCTTTGGCTACCTAAAAACGCCTTTGGCATTTACTTGCACTTCGATCACTGTTCAAAGCTACTCATTATATAATCACATTTGTAGTTGAAATCTGCCTCCCCACACAACCTCTCAGTTTAAAGGGGGTGCATTTTCAAACCATGGACATGGCAAAATATTTGGTAGCCTACATTTTATTGTCTCCAAAGGCCATAGTTGATGAAATTAAATGCTTCTTACAAAATGCTGCTATTAACCATTCTATGACTACCTAACCAGTCACTGTGAATTTTGAGGGCTTGCTTCTCTCTCCTCAATGTTGCCAGCCAGGCTGAAATGAAAGCTGCACTGAAGCTCACACTCACAGGGAAGGGAAAAAGGTGTCATCTCCATCTATGCTACATTGCACTTTGCTGAGAAGAAGCAAGAGACCAGGTTGAAGCTATATAGAGAATTTGAGGTGGCGATGGTGTGACTAAGACATGAATGATCTTAAAAGAGAATTCAGTAAGGGCAAGGGAAGAAGATGGACACAATGTGAGGTCATGAGGTTTCGTGTAAACTCAAAGCAGTGGTGAGGTCACCACTGTGTGTATCTACTTCCAAACATGTCTCTCTGTGTTGCAAAAGAAAAGTCACCAGCATAGTTTGATAACATATTAATCTTTAATCTATAAAGACGATTAATTTCAAAGTTTAACATTATAAAAGAATAACAAATACTTTTTAAAACAAAAATACAAGATAACACACAATTGCCTTGGTTTCTCCTGTTGCCAGAGCTTAGAGTACACAATTTCAGGGATACAATTCCACTGCATAGAGTGCTTCCTATCCCTTCAGAATCTGTTGGGATTGAAATGACACCTTTTCATTCACAAAAAGCTTTTCCAGGTACAAGTTCAAGCAGGGGGCCATTATGAGTAGCTGGTCACATGTCAGATCCTACACGCTATTTAAACAAACCATAATGAAATCATTGCTCGCTGCTACATTCCTGCCTTCTCATGTCAGCTCCTGGGTGCCAGAAGTCCTTCCACCACTGCATCGATCAACCCAGCTGCTTCTAACTCACAGTTCTTCAAGAGCAAAACTTTTTTCATTTGGGTCCCCTGCTTTAGATTCACATCCCCTCAGATACACATATGAAAAAAAGCATTGGGGGAAAAAATGATGGAGAAAGTATGAAAACTTTTGAGAAGTTTCTTCAGTCAGCAAAGGAAAAGCTTCAGGCAGGGGAAATGTGAGTAGCCCCTCCTCTAGTGGGCCCCCAGGCAAGCCAAAAGGTCGATAAGGGTAGCCAGGTGTAGGGGAAAAGGCTTATCCTTCCCTGTCATGACAGTAAGGTTTACAATTCTGACCCATACAAACTCTGGTCTGGCTTTGCACTGACCATGAAAACATGCTTTTAGGCCCAGGCTGAACCAGACTGGAGTGACACTACAATCCACCTTACTCCTTTCTGGTTTGCTGTGTTACTAACCCAAGTGAAAGCAAACAGGAGAAAAATCCTACCAAAACTTCTTAAAAAAGGCACTTCAAAAATTGATAAAAGGATACATTGTTCTATAAGCATCCCAAGTACAATAACTGTTTTTTTAATCCATTAGTGGTTGTATTCTCATTGTATGATCTTTGGAAAGGCTAATAATTACAATAAAAACAAAATGAAATAAAATATTGCCACCAATGAAAAATCTGTTCAGAAAAAACCTGCAAAACCAAGTAAACAGCAATTTACACAATTCTCTCAGTCCTGCAAACCTGAAACATTCAACACTGCTTGGACAAAATTGAGAATACAGTAGATTTTTCAGCATAACTCTACTTAAATGACAGTATTAAAAAAAATAAGGCATACTATTGAAACCAAAAATACACAGAATCAGGTTTCTATGCTACTGTTCGCCAAAAAGTTATTTTTTAAAAAATGGTTTAAATGCAAACTTTTACACCTCCAACATGTTTTACATATTTCAGACAACAAAAGAATACACATACATTGTATGTGATAATTTTTCAAAACTAGCCATTACTTTTTCACAGATTAAAAAAAAGTCTGTTTAAATATTTCATTTCTACAAAGTGAATTTACATTTTTAAGTACAAAGTGCAAATACTACAGTTGTTTTTATTGCCTTTTGGTGAGGAAATCTCCCACATGTCAAAGAGATCTGCCTTGGGTTAGGTAAGGTGTTCACCCTTGCTTCTTCGAAAGTTGCTGAAAGGAAGTTGGGAAAAATGCATTATTAATGGTGTTTTCAGTTAGTCCCGTTTAAAATTCTATCTCCATTTTTCAGCAGTGCTCATATGCCACTATCAGAAGAGAGTTCTGCATAAATAGATATAGGGAATAAAAAAATTCCTGCCCTGTAGTCTTTCGTGGGATGAACATGGGTATGAGCAATATCTTGACTATTTACCTATGGCCCCTTTAAATCCATTTAAATCCCTTTAAACACACAGTTTTAGCAACTGCCCGGGCAAGTCCCTGGTTCAATATACCTCCTATGGCATGTGATGTATAAGGAAGGGGCTGCTGGCCCAAGTCTCACAAATCATCTGTGGAGTCCTTACAAACCTTTTGCTAGGCTGCAAAAGCTCCCCTAGGTCTCACTGACAGTGCGTGGGGATGTATGTGTGTGGAGCTGAGCAAGGGAAATATACCTGGCCACCACCTGAGTCCTGTCAGACCCATCCCCTATCTGACATCTTTTAGAGCAACCACAGCTGTGCCTCAGCACAGCAGTGGATGTTTCTGCATCTGCTTTCTTTCAGTAAGCTCCTGTGTGTGTGTGTACACACAGATTTGCACATATGTGAAAAACACGTGCTGAAGCACACATAAGCATATATTTAACTGAACTGCTACAATGAATTAGCAGAGAGTAAGCTTTTTGAGTGTGTGTCTCCTGAGCGGTGCAAATCTGATCAGGCCTTCTTAGATGGGTGGTTTCCTTTGAGCAGCTTCTACGCTTTTTGGTAGCTTCCTTCCAAGTGAGAACTTCGGTGATGAAAACCACCTTCTGCATTTGCAGGCATGTATTGTTCAAGTATGAAACTGCCAACAGATGGTTTTCTTATCCAGCCTTAATTTAAGGCTATCATTTGTCAGCAGCAGCCCTTAAAATAATTGATGCTGAGTCAGCAAAATTATTGGACAAAATTGAAAAACATAGATGTTCTAAGGACGCTTTTATTACCAATTCCACAAGCCAGTATCAGATTACAAGAAAGGGGAGAGGGCTTGTCATGCTTCAAGTATAATGCAAGTGTGCCAGTAATTGCCATTACATAATTAAAATAACCCTTGTGAATGCTCTGGAGTTCTGACAGCATAATTGTTTTCAGGCTGTCTTATTTAAAGCGTGATTTGTGGGGAAAACCTGAAAAATTAAGACCACAAACACTTGTTTAAACAAACGAACTTATCACGTTATTGTAGCTGTGAGAATATTTTATATTCCATCAAAGGTATGTAGGAGGTCTCTGGTAAAAACCACAACCAATGTTGAGCTTGCCTTAGGAAGTGCAAACCTAACATCAAACAAAGCAGAGATAAAAAAAGAGAACAAATTGACGAGCGACTTTGAGAGGAAGAATGGCTTGTGGGTTCACCTGGGGTTCAGTTTCTTAATTAATTAATTAAAAAATTAACTTTATGATAGATGGGAAGACATTTACCACAAGTAGGGTTTTGGGGTGTTTTTAGCCAAATTCCTGTTTTCATAGGTGCAGCATTACCTGAGCTGTTCTTTTAATATCGTTACATGAATGAGTTTTAAACCAGTTCATCATTTACTGACACTTTTGTGGGTATTAATAATTTAAGTCCTCTAACTAATACAATAGTGAAGTAAGAATAGTGTGAAGGTGACTCTTTTGCTAGACCATTCAAACTACTAGACTCACAAGCCCTCCTTCGAGATCCTGCAAAAGTACTGGGAAGGTATGACAATATTGCCCAGAAAAACACACAAATTAAACCCCATTTTTTTAACCTATTTTGCTGGCCTTTCACTTGAGTCCCTCCTTTTCAAAGTTCACCTTTCCTTCATTTAAAAAAGCTCTGCCTTTTTGCATTTTGCAGCTCTGAATGGCTTGAGTAGTCAAGCCTCCATGGATGACATACACTGGTGCTATTTTGAAAAACAAGATCAAGTCTCTGCAGATAATTGATTAAAAAAAAATCATGGATTATGTTGTCAGGGCACTTGACATTTTATTTTCTCCAATCATTCTGCAATTTTAGTTTAAACGTAGATTAGCAGAGTGATGCAAATCCTAGTTCTTCAACATCATTTTGCTCAGCCAGCAAAAGCATTTGAAAGTGACAGCTCTTTTCATTGCACTATTTTAAAAGCTTTTTAAAGCCATCATATAATAATGCAGTAGGGTTTGTGAAATGTACAAATTTTCACAGAGCATGGGAAATGCATGGCTTTGTTAATTTCAGTAAATGTCTGTATCTACACTGTGACACAAAGGAAAATTGACAGAATTCAGCTTAAGAAAAGTTAAATGAAGATGAAGCAGTCCACATTTAAAAGTGTATAGGAATGCTGTCATTCAGGAATGCAGAAGACTCAGGAGGGCTCAATTACACTCATCAAATTATCATATATGTCCTATACGTCAACATACACTTCCTAGGAAGTTCCATATGCAAGTCTAATCCACTCTGCAAATTATGCACATTTACTCTGCACCTGTAATTGACTGATTTAGCTTTCCATACACAGAACTTAAGTCAAAATTTGTTAATTGGGACGTTGCTCTACATTTTTCTGGCAACTCTGCAGAATAGCAGATGAAAGCAGTTTGAAGTTGCAATGATGACTGCTAAACCCCAAGAAATTCAGCCAGGAGAGGCAGAAATGGAGATCTTGCTCTCCTCAGTACTCACCTGTCTGCTGGATGAAGTGCTCTCAGTGTTGGTTCTAGGGACCGCTAAAGGAAGGGAAAGAAAACATTATAAATACAGTTTGCAAGTTATCCTCAAGAACTGAAGCCCTCATTCTGAAAAGATATTTTTTAGAGCAGGGTAAGTGCACAGCTTTCAATTAATGAGATAAAATATATCAGATCTTTTGCTGACACATCTACTTTTTTCTTTCCTCAATACAGGTGTTGCTTATTTCAAGGAGTTACATGGAAGTTGAACAACAACATCTCTTGCCAGTTAACACGTCAAATTTGCTTAGGAGATTGCATCTGGTCAAGGTTGAGCACTTCGAACTTACTAAATCTTTAGTACTAAATATAGGCTATTATCCCTGGTAGTAAAGAAGCATGGACAAGCAGACTGTCTGGAAAGCATTCACTTTGATTAAAAATATCACACAGAAACAGTTCTACAAGTCAAAGACATTGTTCACATTTAATCTGTAAAAGATTATCTCTGGGTTTTTTTAAATTTCTTAGTCTCAAAGTCATAGACAGTGCTCAATACAAGGGAAAATAAACCCCCCAAAAGCTATATTTTCTGGCCCAATTATCTTCCCAAGTAAACCTGTGAGACTAGGGAGAAACTTGCTCTCTTGGCTTTCCATGTCAGTCTGTGGGTCAAACAAGCTGTAGTAGGACTAAGGGAAACAAAACCGGACATTGAAAAATACTACAGCAGCTAGTACTCCCTTCAGAAAACATGCTTTACAACTCTCTGGCTTTTATATTGCTTCAAATTATTCTCACACAAGACTCACACAAAATGATACAGAGCTACTTCCTTAGCTCACCTCTCACATCTCAGGTAATGAGTCTCATATTTTCCTAGAAATGTAACTCTAACTGCAGTGAAATGGTAATTCCTCTCATTTGTGCAAGTGAAACAAGTATCAGAAAGGAATTTTTAATTATCAAGTAAGAGAAACAAAATAATGGTATTCCAAAAAAAGTAATTTTTATTGTCTTGTCCTTAAAACTATGTACTTCTAGTAAAGCAACCCAATGATTTGGTTAAGAACTTTTTTCCAACTGGATACCATTAGTTTTTCAATGCCAAACTTCCGAGGTTTTTTTTTTCTTTCCAGCATTGAATGTTTTCATTATTGAACAGAATTTTTTGGAGAAGATCTGTTATAAAACCTCAGTTATGGTGGATGCAATTTTTACTTCAGCCAAATCTGTGTGTGATCTTCACATGATTTCATGCCTCTTATAATTTTCATTTCCAAAACAGACAGTTTGTCCCAATATTTGGGTATTTTTCCACTGGAATATGAAGACAAACAATGGGGTTTGCTTTCAGTCTTGCTGTGTCTTTCCTTTATCTCCTGTGTAGTGATTTTGGACCCAAACTTCATCCACAGTAAGTCCTAAGAATGCCTGCTGCAGCAGGACAGAAATATTTCACTTTCCACATTCATAGCATAAAAATAACAACAGTCCACCTTCATATACATTTTTTAATGGTCATCATCTAAGTGAAAATTGGAAGGTACCATTATGAGATCCACAAAAAAAGCCACAGGAAAAAAGTCCTAGATCTGATCGATACTTGTTTTGAGAGATCTGTAACTGTGAGCCATAGATAATTTACTTCATTAATAAAATGTAGACCTCTTCTGTCTTTCTGCAGTATTCCTTTTCTAGACTAGAATACAACCAATAAGACCTTTGTTCCACTGTCCTCACTTCATTTTAAGGTACCTATTCCACAACTTCTTAAAGTATGGGGATCTATTGCTGCTGTTTAGAACTATTTTTTAATTAATTTTTCCCATTTGCAGGAATTGAAAATGTGTGATTGAACTCTGAAGGGACTCTGTAATTAGTTGTTCCCCTTCCTGCCAGTTTGGCAGCAAGGTAAGGTGGCTGTGTATTAGCCACTATTCCACCTGTTTGGCGGATGACCACATTCCTCTCTGCATCTCTAAAGCACATAAGAGAAATGAGAATTAATCAGAAAGCTCAACCATGTGCTTCCTTCCAGGAATCCAAAAAGCACAGGTTTGATACTTCCACTCACTCAGAACACACTTCTATAATAACACTAGACTGGCTTTTTCATGACTGTTATTATATCTTCATAGGTTTCCTACCACAAAACATTTAAAGGTCAGAATCAACAGGAAGTTTTTGATTCTGTTGGAGCAAAGAGATCCAGAAAAAACTTTCTTGCCATCTGCCCTAAGGAACAGCTGCAGTAGCTGCAGACAGGTGTATTCTTCTATTTTGTATAAGTCTGGCATATATAAATATCAGACTTAATAAGCTTTGAAGAATTTAGTGAAAAAGACAGAGAGAAAAGGTTCTTACTATGGCGTTTCTTTGTTTCTGCTTTACCTTCTTCTTTTGTTACTCCCAAGCAGCCCATTAATTCTTGAACTGACAAGGACTTATCGTTGTTCACATCACAGTATTCCACAAACTTCTTCACACATTTTTTGGGTTTTGATTTCTTTCTTAGGAATCTCTTAAATGGCTTGATTTCCTTCTTGCCAATATCACCACTGGAATTTTTATCTAGCTGTTTAAAATACCAATGGACAACTCTCTCTTCCAGAGTATGATTTGGATCAGGCTCAGACACACTGTAACAAGAAAAAAAGAGAATTAGTCTTAATTCTGATATTTAAAACCTTTATTACAGAATAGTTACATCACTGTCAGATGACCATCACCACTGTTATGTAAATCTCCCTGCTCTTGCACACTAACTCCTTCATAGTGAATCTCTCTTTTTTTCACTTTGGCCAACAATATCCTAAATTTTACACTAAGGACTAGAATCTGCTTTTAGCATACTCTCTGAAACCCTGTTGAGGTTAGCATCATACTTGGCAAACAGTGCTTTCCCCTTAAATTTCCTCAAACAGAGAAAAGCGGAGAGAGAAATAAAAGAGCAAAAGACCGCTTCATAGTGAGCAGATGCATTAAAAGTGTAAAGTAGCCAAATGAAGTTGATCAACCATCAGCACTGCCAAATACCAAAGCTCCAATTACAACCCATGATGGATTCTCTTAGAGCTACAACACCTAAATGTATTGAATTACATGACAAGCTATAACAATAAATGCTATCTCCTCAGATAAGTACCTGACCTGCAGATGCCCTAAGTTTGACAGCACTTACACGTTTTTAACACTGCCTGTGACTGTCGATAGCATTGGTTTGTTTTGCAAGCAGCTAGGAAGAATATGAGTCAGGAAGGTAGCACACATTCAAGAATTAAAGCCTTGAGAGGAGAACAAAGACTGACACACGGCTGCACCAACAGCTGCAGATAAACCCTGAGCTGTGCTGTTAAGAACTCAAGTGCATCTCTGTTTAGTGAACATAGCTCACAGTGGTAACTTTGAAGTAAACTCTCCTGGGTAGGTTCTTGGAAATTCACTCTTGATGAGGGCTCCTGGAAGCCCTCAGCTATCCTTTTAAAGACACACAAAAAGGATCTGAAACCCACCGGCTAGAAGACAGTGATGGATCAGAGACAGCATGCACCATATCTGTGGACAATGCATCCAAAACACTCGTCAGGAACTCATTCTTCTTGGCCCCAGGACAACCTAGAAAATCAGATTTTTTTTCATGTTACCTGTTTTTACAACATTTATATTCCACCAATAGTTTAGACTTTGAGATAGATATTATTCACTGTACACGAATTTCCATAAATTGTGGACATGTTCATAAAATAATTCAAAGACAAGCATTTAAATTCTGGTACATATCTGTAACAGAGCAGGAAAAAATGAACAACCCTTTGAACTGAAGCAAGTGTGAATCTCTTTTGAATAGCCTGAGTCCCTTTATTTAATTTTTGGTCATTATTTTTCCTTCTTCCAGATGTCTTTAACACGGGTGTCACATTTTGAAAATAACAGCTTTGAAGCAATAAAAGTTTGTTCCTGACACAAGACAGAAACACGGACTAGAAGCCAACACCACAATACTTATTTCAGATTTCCACTTTTGCTCCTCTTATTTTTCATTGGCGTTCTCGACACACATGCTTTCAACACATTGGTTTTCCTCTCTGTAAAATGGTAGTCAGCTCCCTGTGTCCTTCCCTTTCCTCTTGGACAGGGGTTAACCAGTACTACACGGCACCTAGCCCAATCAGCTGCTCTTAGTTGGCACTTTGGTTCATATTGTGAGATCCTATGTTGATGCTAGATCATCCTCATAATCACACTCCCTATGCTACGAAGTTCTTCTCTGAAAGAAACTGACAGCATGTTTCAGACACAGAATATGTCAGATAAATATACTGAAAGATCCCCTCCTCAAGCAGCACAGCTGGAGCAGATAAATTCCTCTGACAAGCACATGGATGTTGACACATGGAGGTTTGCTTATACAATACACCTGCTTCCTCTCCTCTCCCCTAGAGCCCTGAGCCAAACACCAGGTCTTCCTCTAACCGTCTAAATAGCTGAGTTGGAAGTATAGGATGATCCACGATCAGTGACATGGAGATTACAAGCTTGAAGCTGGAGCCCATGGCAGGGCTTTCACAGACAAATCTGTGCTGGAAGCCACTTACTATAGTTCTGTTTTAAAGTGAAAAGGGGAAATACTTTGAAGTGTTGTGGAAAAGGAAGATTAGTCAGTCAGTAGGGATTTGGTATTTTATTACATTTCTCAGCAACCTCTGGAGCAGGCAGTAGGACTACATGAGCCTGAAAAGCTTCATTTTGCCCAGCAAATTATTTTTTAATACATCCCATGTTGATCCAAGGAAATAAACCTGTGTTATATTAGCCCTTAGTTGTGTTGCAGTAAGAATAACTCAGCTATTATGTACAGCAGGAGTATCCACTAGATATTATTGTCTAACACATTCATGTAGTTATGAGTTCCTTGCCTTTGGCACCAGGGATATTTTATTCCAGTAACTGTAAAAGGTATATAAAAGCAATTCACTGAGGCAAGTTTCACTGCACTAAAAGCACACATATGAAAGCAGTTGTTACTTTGTTAGGTATGTCCCTTTCTCCTTAGTCTTTAATCAGTTGCGGGTTTTTTCCTGTCACAACTGGAAAAAAGAGAAAAAAGAAATGGAAAAAAAACACCAAAACCAACAAACCAAAACCAAACAATCCAGCAGCTATGAGTTCAGTGAGGCAAGCATTTCAATTTTCCTTGTAAGGAACAAGTTAGAAGAGTGGCAAGATATTAATAAGGGAAGGACAGAAAACTGTACCAACATGTTCCATTCAGTGCATATTCTCTAGTGCTGAGAGTTTGCTGTCAAATTAGGTTCAGGCATTCCAGCCACGAAAGTAAATTGTGCACTGTGATTTAAATGAAGTCACATAACTTTGCAAGCCACAAAAGCACATTTGTCCAGAGATGAGCAGGCAGAGGCCAGGCAGTTCCCATGCAGCAGGCACATCCAGTGGTGTCAGCATGCCAACATGTATGAATCAAGCAACCAAGTCCCTGAGCAACCTACTGAGCTCAGTGCTACCTCTCCCCAGCAAGGACAGCACTGTGGGTCAGAGCTGGTTCCCCTCAAGAGACAGGTGAAAAGTGTGTCTGAGACTCTCCATGTAGGCCTAACTTGAATGTTATGAGCTTTCTTCATTTTGTGTTGGAGCTGTTATTACCAGCATCAGCCACAAGCCTAAATTCTACTCCAAACATAAGTTGTGAATTGACACAGGACTTGTGGAAAATGCAGAAAATAAGACCTCGACATGTAACAGTGCAGCACAACATGGAGCAAAGGCAAATTTGGCTTTTTGTTCTCTGTCCTTTTTTTGGATAGTTAATAATGTGAATATCCAATTTGATTTAGGTGCTCCACCTGAATTTTTCATATTATTTACGAGTGTATTTCTGAAACATCTGGAAGAAACAAAAATCTGCTTTAGGTAGTTTCCGCTGCTGTCCAGGGAGCTGCTGAGTGTACATATGCTACAGATAGAGAGATCAAAATCCTCACTTAGCTTGCCATTTATGAGATACAGCTAAGCAGAGTAAAGTATCAACTTCTAAATTCACAAGAAATCACAGGAAAAAACTCCACAGTTTAAAGCCTGTCTCTGACAATTTTCCTTAAGACTAAGAAAGGTTTCTAAATGTGTGTTTCATAAAGTTGCAATAGCAGCTGACAGCAATAGAAATCTCACAGAAAAGAAAAATTGCTGTTAAAACAAACACAATTGGTTGCTGTGAAGCATTCTAAATTTTAACTCCACTACTTAATGTAAAATGACACCCCACAAAATCCTCATCAGTTAAATACAGAGAAAATATTCAGGTTCTCCCAATTATAAGTTTTGCTGACATGTGGTCAATCACAGAGCAATTTACCCCACAGTGAAATCTCTGTTCTTTGCAGGTGTTACTAACTCAGAAGAATTCTCTGGAGGCTTCACATGGAGCTTTAATTTTCAACAAATTTGTGGATAAACTGGCAACACTGGAGCTTTAGCTTGATTGTAATGAATAATTCACTCTTATTGGACTAAATACATAAGGGGAAAGACTAGTCTCCTATGGGAGCCTTATGCTTGTTGCTATGGTTTATAGGCTTCAGTTTCTTCTTCTGCAGCTGCCTGTCCTATGTGGATTTGACAGCTTACATAAACACTAATTTGTTGTTGAAGGGTGGAAGCTGAAACCACATGGAGTTAACGTACAGGTTCAGAATGTAGACTGAAGTGTTTGCTTTAAGGGTAGTGTTACCCAGAGTAAACCTTAGACCAACAATACATGCAACAAATGACAGGAGTACACAAACACCTCATTTCAGCTATCATATAAAGGAAATCAGAAATCATCATTATGCATTATATTTCCCACAGATACACATCTTTCTCTACATATAACTACTTTTAGGACTGAGAAGGCATTTCTGAAGTTAAATCTCTGGAGAGGTTTTCCATAAACATTCTAAAATATGCATCCTAGTGCCTTGGAGCTCCCTGCTTGGTTGATAATAATCTACTACTGTCAGTCTTGGAAGATTATCTTTCACAACATATCTGCAGTCATGGCTAGAAGAGCATTTTGTTAATTTCTGTAAAAATGGGAATCCAATAGATAAGATTAACCACCTTAAAAGGGATTTTACATTAGTCTTTCTGTAAGAGAGGAAACTGTCTTGAGTCAGTCACTCAAGTTATTAAAGGCATGGCAACTTTCAGCTAGTAAATCTAAAGTTTCTTTTCTATTCCCTGTTTGCTAATATGAACATTAAGCTTAGCAGTGCACTCAAATACAATGACCACGGAAGTATTTCTAAGGATTGCAAGTAAGGTTTTGATCTGTCAAAATGCAGAATGATCAGAACTATTTTTACTTCATTTGTACCTTTGATTTCACTGAAAAACAGTGTTATTCAGAAGAAACGAATTTAACCAAATTTTTCAGTGCTACTGGTTATCCTGGGAGAACAGACAATACAACAAAAATGGTTTTTTTCTTGGACATTTATTCTATACACACATATATGTACAGTCATCAGTTTATTTCTGTTGATCCATGTGAACCACAAGCTTGTGTTTGTCTAGACATGCTGAGGGGCCTCCTCATTTTTTGGAGGACTTCCTGAGCTCTTCCTGACAACCTTTCCAAAAAAAAAAAAAAGCATCCTTCAAAATATGAGCCTGGGAAGTGAAATTTGTTACTCTGCTGATTATTAAAAATCATGGTCTCAAATTATGTCTCACTGATAGAGTCAGTGCCTTTATAGTTTTATTTAACAGATGGACTTGATGACCTTAGAGGTCTTTTCCAGTCTTAAGAATTCTCTGATTCCATGACTCTATGCCTCAGTTCAGTTTTTCCCTCACTGCAGCTTCTGACTTCTCACAGACAAAATCTATCTACTTCTTATTTTGTATCCTAGAAGGCTTGAGGACATTATTACCTCTCCTTCCTTGTTAACATCCCTCAGGTACTACATTTTTTTTATAATTTTGAGTTTTTTCTCCTAAATATTCATATAATTTTAAAAAATTAAGTTGAGCTCAGAGACAAATTCTCTTTCGTATGTCCTCACCCAAATTTCAAAAATAAGTAAATAGAATACAATGGATAGTAGCGCTAGGGGTGGGTATTGATCCATTGCTTTGCAGCCCCAGATCTCCATGTCTTACAGGAAAGAAGTACTTTTTCTTGACAAGTGCAGGAAGCAGATTTCAGTTCTTAACGTGCACTTAATTTTATTTTTGTTACTATTTTTAAATTATCTTTGTGTTCTAATTTCGAGGGATATATGCACACTAAAGAGTTAACAGAGGATGCCCTCCCAAGGCCCTACCCTTCAACCCTAGGCATTCATATCATACCAAAGTGCATTGAGGGGGATTTGGTGAACTTGAGCCTGCTGAAATGAGGTGTCTCACCCCTAACAGTTATTTAAGCTCAGTATAAAGGAACCCATTCAGAAGGCATTCATCCCAACTACATGAAGGGGTTTTTTTTGCTTAGAATAGAAGAGAATCTCCCTTAAAATGTTTCACTTCTTTCCTATTAACTGAGGAAGCCTGGACAGATAACTTATATTCCCAGGTGGTGTTAAACAGCTTGTGATTACTTCTATACGTATCTGTTTTATAAATGGATTTAGGCTCCAACTACTCTCCTATTCTTTGGGTAAATGTGGAAGAAAGAAGGAATAATATTCATAGTAGAAGCACAAGATCCTGTAAGTAGCTTCAGCAGGCAACTGAGTGGCAAAGGCTAGGACATTTGTTGATAGGAAAAACAGTCCATTACTTTTATTTCAGTTTCTGTACTATCATTACTAAACAAGAAAAAGAAAATCGTTATCAGAGCATCAAAGCATAAGACAGGTAATGTGAAATGGCTAACTTTTTCTAATTACCACTTTTTCATTTGGTTTTCCCCCATTAAAGTTTGAAAGGCTTTTGAGAAGTGAATTTCTTGCTGCTAACAGCTCTGAGATGTCACTGTGACAACAGGGAGCGATGAACCAGCTGGAACACTAATCCTTTCAGAGGCCATCCAGCCAAAAATCAATGATGAACTTGAGAAAATCTTTGGATCTTATTTGCCATTCTTAAACATTCTCTTGTAGACCTTTACCTTTTTAGTTTTGACTGCGACTATGGAAAAGGTTTAAAAATTCAGATCATAAGGAGTCATGCCTCTGTTGCTTGACTAGATACAAGAAAACTGATGTGTCTGTTTGGCAGTCCATGCCTACAGAATATCTACTTCACTTTTGGAGGCCAAAGACTTGTCAGTATGTTGAGAAGGATCTGACAGTCTGAGCATTTAGGTTCACAGTTTGCCCAGGCAAACTGGTAGTCATTAGAGACTTGTCACCCCAGGGTGAGCACGACCTGCAATGCAGCCACGGGGTCCAGCTCCAGTGCAAGAAACACAATGCATTTCACCAAAGTGTTGGCACAGAAACAGAAGTCAATCATCCCACTGATTGGGACACAGAGAAAAGAGTTTAAAAATTAGAAAGGGACCCAAAAATGTGTAAAAGAGAAAAATGAGAAAAGCAACTAGATCTGATATTCAAAAAGTTATACTTCTGCCTTATAGACCATATTTCATGACTGCCTGGACCTGAGATAAACAGCTGGTTCCCCTGACTGCAGTAACACTTTTAAAAATAGCTTATTAAACAGAAATATTTTGGAATCCAGTTTTATATAGTATGACAGGCACCTGAATCTCCCCATTATCACTCTGAGAGTCTTAACAATTAGTAACCAATACTGCTTAGAGAATAAAAATGCAGTCATTTTTAGCAGACATTTATTACTTCCCATTCACTTGTATTTTCATCATGTTGTTATGTTTCCTCTCAGGAGAAGGGTATGAAAGAAAACATATTCAATTACCTCCATTTAAATACCCATCAAAAAGGAAAAACTATTACAAAGAATGTATGTTGTTGTAACTATGGAAGTGATCTCAGAAATAAGGTGCATAATTCTGGTCTCTTGATGGAAAAATTGAACTATGGGGACTTGACTTAGTAGGGATGTTTTTTACATTACTTAATTAATCTAAGCAGCTTGTTCCTTGGAAACCCTCATGAAAAACAACCTTTTCTACAAACTGATGTTGATTTTAACTTTTCTGGCTATCTCTGACTGGGACTTTTACCACTGGAAGCATAAGCTGAAAATCCTCAAAGCATCCACTCTCATCTAAAGCCACAAAAAAGGTCTTATTCAGACCCTAAGAACCAATGGTCATTAAATCAGAAGAAAGAAATTCAGAGCTGTTGGGCCAGCACCACACATTCCTATCAGAGCAATTTTCTAAGAGTCCCCGTGCACAGGGTGGTACCTTCGTGCCCGTGTGTGATTCTTATGCAATCAAAACACAGGGTAGATGGAGATGGAAGGTTAGCACTCCATAAAGATACCTTTTGTACATGATGGATCTTTTCAAATACACCTTTGAAACACTGTACATTCATTGTTTTGGGGGTTGTTGTTTTGTATTGAAAAAAGAACACATATAGATGGTACAGAGCAACCCCGACCTGTGGGACACAAATGGAGCATTTCACAGATGCAGTGACTTGGTGTCTCTTGAATCTGGAAATAAAAACAATGGCAGAAACACCAAATGCAAAACTCAATGCTACCAGAGCCAGTATCAGTCTTTACCCTAGATTTATTTTGCTTATACCTATGAGTACTAAACTTGCATTAAGAGACAAATTTTCACCAGTTTTATCTGATTACTTTTTTCTCCTTCCCTTCCATAACTGGCAAGTGACAGATTTAGAAACTGGATATCCAATACAGTGGAAGGCTAGAATTAGTGGGAGTCTAGAATTAATGGCAGGCAGGCTATTTCTTGGAACATTCACTATATACTGAATTGTAACCTAGAATGGATTTTTACAACAGTGATTAAAAGAAGTTTATAAAATGGAAATCCTGGAAATCCTGGAAGTAACTGAAGTGAAACAAGAGTCAGCAAGTACCACTAAAGCATTACTTGAACACTATGGAATGAAACAGTCCTTGGAAACCTGGTATCACAAAAATCTCCCTTTCTCTTTATGCAGCTTTTAATTTGGGATCTGCAGTCATTACCTTTCTGGACATTTTCCATTAAACATGATAGATTTCCTATGCAAATATCATTTCAAATCTCACTGGCTCATCCTTTGCTAGATAAAAAGCTGTAAGATCATTAATACAAAAACCATAAATTCCTAGTATGAAACTCTTTCAAGGTATGGAATTGATTCCTCAGTATGAAACTCTTTCAAGGCATTTCAAGAACGAAATAATCCTAGTTCCTGCTGAAGGAGGTGGGCATACTATGACAGACTGAACAGGCCCAGCCTTTAATAATGAGACACTAATTATTTAAATTAAAGATGATGGTCCACTCCTAATTCAACATTACCCAGCTCACTTCTCCAGGGTTGACAGAGATCTCTGTAGCTACACCAGGTTCTCAAACCAATTTTCTTTGCAAACAGACCTCTATTTGGAACAGGTCCCCCAAGTCAAATATAGTACTGTGTGCCTCATTAAAAACAATAAACTAAATACTCAAGTAATTATGAACTGGATTTAATCCCATAAAAAGCAGGCAACTGAGAGTTAACCATGCCACCCTTAATTTTCAATTTACAGTAAGCACTGAGGAAATGAACACATCCCACTTGGTAGCAGAGATCCTGAAATGACAGAAGCACAATGGAGCAAATTAAGGCTGGAGATTAATGTAATTATGGTTCTAAAGTGTCTGCCAGGAAGGATGCAATGCAGCTGACTTCATGTAAAACATTTTACAGTGTACGGTTTGATTACAAAGTGCCTTGGGTTACTTTATAGCAGGAAGATCCAATTCCATGCTAACACTCCATTAAGGATTATGAGGACACTTTCCTTACTGGACCACTGCACTGCAGGTGAGTTTCATTGTGTACAGTGTGGTCTGCTCCCCCTGTGCATGTCCAGTATTCAGTCAGGCACCCAGCTAAGGATATCCTGCAGCCACGCCAAGGCCTGGATTTCCTTGTGTTGGTGCAGAAGCCCA
The DNA here is from genome assembly GCA_013397195.1 of Hylia prasina. Lineage (NCBI taxonomy): Eukaryota > Metazoa > Chordata > Aves > Passeriformes > Sylviidae > Hylia > Hylia prasina. The sequence continues at coordinate 1,400,546 of VYXD01008192.1, read as the reverse complement.
CCCTGTCAAGTTCAGCAGATGTCAGGAAGTGTGATGCTAACCAGGTTCCACAGAGTCAACTGACTCTTGGTATTGACAGGTAATATCTCAAAGGGCTGGGGAAACAGGTTATTGAAATGTGAAAACCAGTCAGGCTTACTGACTGTGGGACCCTACAGGAAACAAAGAGAGAGAGAAATGTCCTATGGTCCCTCTCCAGACATCAGGCATGGTCTACAAACAAACATGACCCCACTTTATGCACAGGCTGACATAACATGGCATGCTACAAGGCTCAGCATGTGTGGACAGTTACAGCAGAGGTGTGTATGTGTGTGTGTGTGTGGTGTACAGCTTCTGGAGCAGGCCATGGAATCTCATTTGTCAATACCACAGCAATAGAAACACACCAACACACCAGTGAGGTTCTCAGGTGTCTTACTCTGTGCTGCTGAGTGAAGGGAGAGAGATGGAAACAAGACATCACGTTGTAACTTTGTGCCCTGGGTACTGCAGGGGATAAGGGAAAATATAATCTGAGCGTACAACAGCAGCATCCCAAATGCTCAGACTCAGCAAAACAGACTCCTTCCTGGGCATTTATATAACCTGACTTTCAGCCATGCATTTTGCAACAGTGCTTGTCTGTTGTGAATGCAACTGAAATAATGACTCCATAATTCATACACCCCACATTTCTATTCTAACTCTACTGGAAATAATTCTTTGGTATAAATATGCACACTAAATACTGATTCAGTTTACAGTGGTTATTTTCCATTACAACTGAATGAATGGAAAAAACTCTTATTCAGAACTAGAAGGCCATGGTCCATATCTGCAGATACTCAATACTGAGAATTCCAATACATACAGACTTTCGGTCTATGAACTTCGCATGACTAAAGTAAACAAGCCCTGTGCAGATGGCTACAAAAGGGTTCACAGGTTAGATTACCAAAAACCACTTGGTGTTCTACTGCTGGTTAAAATCAGGAGGCAAAAGAGAATGTAATGAGCAGAAAAAAAACCAAAACCAAAACCAAAACCAAAAAAACCCACACAACCAAACCCAAACACTTAAACCTTTAAAAATGCCTAGGATTAGATCAAGAAATTCAACATGTTTGTGTGGATTACAAGGAAAACACAAACAGTTACAGCCCATCCACTTCTATCAACGGATATAAGCACATTTGCAGAGGATTTTACTAGTTTCAATTACACGTGCCACTGCAAAGACTAGAGCTTAAGTCAGAACCATTTTTGTGGAAAGGACATGAATATATGGTAACGGCAGTGAAAGGAGGAGAAAAGCAAGGAAATTGGAGAGAACCAGCTAGAAAATCAAGGGAGAGAAGAGAGACATGGAAACCAGTGGAGAAAAAAGCTGCCTGAAGTTCCAAGCAAACTCACAGCCTGTGCTCTGACACAGACACCTCCAACAGCACTGACAGATTATTAATCTTCCTTCTCTATTCTCCTCCAAACAAAACTGTGGTTCACAGAGATAGCTCTGTCATTCACATGAACTGGCTTCTGGTGGTTTTGTTTTCTCTGCTTCTGCCAAAGCCATGTGGATAACATGGCTGAATCTCTGCATCTTTAGCTGCATTTGCAGGGACAGAAGGGTTTTATATCTGCTATTGCTCCTGGCACTCTCAGCATGTGACCACGAAGTAGCTCTCTCTCAGCCTGGCCAGGAAACAACCATTCCATCATGTGGAAATAGTCAGGAGTGGGTAGTTAATATTAAAACCAAAAGCAAAATGAACTGAACTGCTTAATGCTTTTTTTTTTCCTTTTTTTTTTAAAAAGAACAAAACACCCTATCCCATCTCAGCCAAATAGCTTGGTGATGAGGGCACGCAGCTGAGATGGTGGAGACTGGGGTTCAACTCCCTGATCCAAACCAGACAGAGCAGGGAGTTGAAACCTGGCTTGCTGTTATCCCAGTGGAATACCCTAATCTCTGACACTAGAGAGTTAGGTTCAATTCCCTGCTCTGTCTGGTTTGGATCAAGGACTTGAACCTAGGTTCTTTCCTCTTCATCTGAGTACGTTAATCATCAAGCTATTGTGTGTCCACAGAAGGGTTCCTTTTGCTGTGAGCAAACCCTCAGAACAAAGAGAATGTCAGAAACCATTCCTATTGCTACATTAAAACATTTGCTTCAGCAGAATAACAATAGCATCAGAACTGGACAGCATGTTCTTTTAAGTCAGGGCTTCATCCTGCATGGCATAAAGAAATGCAACCAGCATCTTCCAAAAAGCCTTGCAAGTGTGTCAACAGAGTCTTCTCACTAGATCAAATGAATTCATGAGCTTAAAGAAAAGCATGGACTTCAGTGATTTGCTGGATAAAGGCACTGCACTTCATAGACTGAAGAGTCAAATTCTCATTAAAAAGGCTTTTTGCCTTTCATGTTTTGGTCTTGAGGCTTTTTGCCTCACCAAACAACAGAGTTGTGTGAATGGATGCTTAAGCAGCACTTTATCATTCTTCTATACTATAAACCATTGCTTTGAGAAGCCTGTTGTTTGATATAAAAACACATTAAGTATGTTGGATTTTATTTTCTCTCTTTAAATCTGTTCAATTTAACACTGAGCATTAAAGTTTCTGTATTATTCAATAAAAGTATTTCACTTAGGGGATGTTGAAAGAGTAAACAATACAACATCCAGTGGTATAAAGTTGAATTCAGAGCACACTGAAAAAAACAGGGCAGCTGCAGGGGAATCAAACACTCAGATGTCATGGAAAAGAGTGAAAAAAAAACCCCAAACATTATTTATAGGGGCAAAAAAAAGCATAAGGTACTTCAGTGGTTCTATCTCAACCCAACAATGTCCACTCACAACACAACTTAATTTCTGTCACTTTTTTCTTCATTTTCATGAGAAAGGTTTCATTCAATTGTCTAAATTTTTAATAGAAAGGGAACTTGGGGAACTCACACAGTACCTTCAAAAACATCAACAAACTTTATGACTTGACTTAGTAAAACACCTAGGTTTGTCTATAGCATGAAGTGTATCTTGGGTTGTCCAGATGGAGCAGAATCGATTTGATCTATGAATTTCATGAATGTTTGAAGACAAAAACATGTATCAAGACAAAGGGAAAGGATGAGAGCCCCAAATTCAAATTGTACAATCATTTTTTAGTGAACTTTATTTAATCTGTTTTCTGGGTTTTTTTCTGCATGAAAAGGATCACTTTTCATTTCTCAAGTATTTCAGAGATTCCATTAATTCTGATGATATGTTTGGAAATAGTTACCAGGAAAAAATGAAAAAGGATATAAATGCCTAGCTATCGAAGCACATTTTAAGAATAAATTACTCTTCTTTTATGACAGGCATTTATTTGTTGACTTTCTGAAAAAATAATGAGTATAGAATGTCCTCACTTTATCTGTCCTGTAATACAGTGTTCTGCTTTATCCATAAACAGAGATAAATCACTAAGAAGAAAACTTGGGCTTGGGGAATTGGTCTTTTGAAGTACAAATTTTGGGTTGGCTACAAGAAAATTAACCCAATTAATTCCTATCTGTCTCCAAATTACCAATGTTACTAAGGTCAAGTTCTTAGTAACCAGCTAAACATCTGAGAGAAAACAAATCTGTGAGATGGAGCTTGACTTGAGCCTGTGCATGTGGTATGAATCCTCACATTAACAAAAGATTATAAATTTAATTTTTAAAGAAATGCTTTAAAAAATACTCCTTTCTTAATGTTAGGACTGAGAACAGTCCTAACATTAGCCAGCCTATGAATTCCATTTATAATATAAGGCATAGAAGGTACCCTTTCTCTTTCTGCTCAGTTGAATATCTGAAATTCATTGTAAAAAAGGGAAAAACTTCAGCATCAAGACATTCACGTACCCCAGAATGAGCTCACCTGTTGTATATCACCTATATAATTACAGTTAGATTAAGATCCAGTGAGTCTAGTCTGGTTTTTTTTACTCCCCCTCCAGACAACAACATTTGATTTCAAACGAAGAGTTCGGGTTTAACAGATTCATTCAGGTAACAGTTTCATGGTAAGAAATGCATGCCTCTCATATTAAACCAGAGTTTCCTGATCTGCTTCCCAGGGCAACTTTCCTTGGGTGGATTGTAAAGAATCAGAGCAGTTTGTATCTGTTCACATTCCTCCTTCCCGTGCTGCCTTCCACACAAAGCAACTATCAGGTGAAGCCTGTCTGCAAGATGCCCCACAGCCAGATATGAAGGAGAGCTAGCAACAACAAAGCATTCACCCCAACACTTAGCTAGGCCTCCAAGCTTAAATCTCAAGCTAAGGAATTTGACAAAACAAGGTTTCACTGTAGAATAAACCATACAGTTTTCACTCTCCCAGAAGAGTCCTGCTTTCCCAAATAAACCTATCTTAACCAAACCACCTGCCCATGTCAGGGAAATTCATGAACTTCAAAAGTAAAAAACAACTCATGATGGAGAGCAAGTCCTGTTTTTCTAAATATCAGAAATGCCAGCACCACAGCAGTGTGCCTTCTTTTTTACCAAGCCATACAGGGAACTCTAAATTAAAGCCCAGTTCCTGGACCTTACATGTCCAGTCACTGCACTGCACATTAATCTCTTTCCTCAATTTAGTCGCCAAGTTTTCAGTAACACTGTGTGATGCATGCCTGGAACCATGAGCTTGGCTCCAAGAGAACTGTGTACCCTGTTAATACAGGGGTCAAAATACCTGTTTAATGAAATTAATTATTTATAGGAAGTTCAAGTAAGTGATTTTTTTTCTTTTTTTTTTTTTTAATCCCTATTGGATTAAATTTTTCCTATTGACAATTACACCTAGTGAACAAAATGCTACACATAAATCCTTGACAGCTCATAGAACTAATGAAATAGACTTGTAAACATGTGAGACACAGATGTTGCAGCTCTGCTTGCCTTCATTTTTTTAATCAAGGAGGACCAAGAGAAGAAGAAACACAGCAGACAAAGGATGCAATCAGCATTGTGTCCAAGCAAGTGGACAGTTGAAAAAGAAAACATGATTTCAAACAGCTCATAACAGATTGGTATTTTAATGTTTGCAAAAAAAATTAAATTTAGCCCAGCTTGCAATAGGAAAGTTTCATGGAAAAATTAGTAAAACCTAAGGAAATCAAAGTAGAAAGTATTTTTATATAAAAAGAGACTAGCTTCCTTTGATTCAGTAGGAATTAGACTAAGTTCAGTCAGAGAATAATTCCTTTCAAAATTTGACGCTAGGATTGTATATCTAATATTAATTACTTTTATCCATTACTTTGGTTCAAATTGATATGGAAATGTCAATGACACCTAGAGCATGAACTCCCTGTAGGTGCTGTTTATGAAGTTTAGATGACCCCAACCTCTACAGTCCAGCTGGTGTCCTAATTATGCTGAACTACGCTTTGCACAAAGCCGATAGGAAAGCTGGGATCCAGCTGAACTAATAAGGAGGAAGGGAGATATTTACCAAGAGCTCCTAATTAACTAAGTGTCCTGGCTTGCCAGCTGTAAAAAATCTTGTATTCCATAAAGAAAGTAGTACTTTGATATATATACAGCATGCAATGCATCAATTGCATTTTTTCAGAAGCAGTCTTCCTGCTCTCCTAAGACAAAAGTTGCTGAGACACAGTTTTAAGGGCTGTAAAATAAAGTTTTCTCTCATGCTTAAGTACACTCCAATTTTTAATAGGCCTGCATGAGAAATCTGAAAGATAAGTGTGCAAAGTGCTGAAAAATGTGGCCATTTCTAACGCTGTACATGGTAACCTACCACTCAGTAGCTTTAAGACACATAGAAATCATTGATAAGTGGGGAGTGTGGATATGCTCAAGGAGTTACATCATACATGCAGTGAACCAAACATGGCCTGAGGCTGTTGAGCTCACTGACACAGCATAGAGTAACTCTTCTCCCTCTGAGGAATGTGTCACAGAACCAGCTCTAGGCAAAAAAATGCAGGCACATACATGTGCCTACAGGAAAAGGGGGCTGGTCAGAGCAGTTCATCCCACTTCTGGTAGGGGAATAATTCAAAACCCCTGCTAAGTCTCACTGTCAGGACAATATAAAAAGAGCTCATTCATCACATCTCACCCCCAGCCCAGACTCATGCCTGTGCAAGCTGACCTCTGCCATGTGTGCAAGGCATGACAGTCTCAACTCATCTCGGCACAGTGCTGCACACAGATGGTGTCAGCCCAGCCTCGTGTCCTGCAGCCCCACTGGAGCCTGGAGTTTGAGCTGTTCTGCTCCAGAGTAGGAGAGCTGTGGCAAAAGAATGAATCTCCACTCAAACATTTGGAGAGAAGAGGATGTGACATCTTCCCTCCAGGTCCCAGCATCCCTCCCCAGGATGTCAGTATTCTTGAGAGATACTTGGATTGAAATACTGACACGCCTTGAAACCTTCTAATGACACTTGCTAGCGAATCCCACTTGTTCTTTCCTTCTGTGAAATGAAAACCAAGAAAAATACTAACACCAGAGTTCTCTTTAGTGAGCTCTTTTTGTAGGTATCCTGTCCCAGTTATTGGTTTCCTTTATACCATTTTACATCCCGACAGAACTCATTACAGTGAAACTATTTTCAATTCAAAGCAATGAATTCGAAGCAGAATTTGAACAACAGTTTCGGAGACTAAAAAAAATAAAATCTTCCTTAGAGCAAGTGACAGCCAAGAATACAATTACAAACCTACTTTCAAGAAGTTATTTATATAATCATCTGGATGACATCAACTATTGAAAATATTGGCAAAAGATGTATTTCCTTTTTTTATTCTTAATACAATGACACAATGAATTTTAAATTTCTCATAGCAAAATCACTATTCTTATATTTGCATAGTACAGTCAGCTTCAGTGAGGCTAAGTAAAACTGTGACTTCTTTCTCTAAGGTGCATCACAGCAATTCATTACAAACAGCAGAGATAGGATACAGGTTGCAGAATGGCTTTGGTTCATTTCAAAATATGAGAAAACTATTGAGAATATATATGGAATACATTTGTAAGTAAAACCTGTTTATGATCCTTTCCTAGGAGTGTGAGTTGAGAGGCATAAGAGAAGCTCTGTCTCTAAATGTGAATTTTAGTATAAACACAGATTTAAATTTAGGGCTATGTTAGCTATCATATAAACACTTTTAATCTATATAAATCAGAAACACATTATTCCTGTGTAATGAAATTACTAGCATACATAACCCCAAAAAGCACCAGTAGAAATTACTCCAATGCAGCTTCCTAAAGCCTGCACAAGTACATGTTATGTCAGAAAAAAAAAAAAAAATAAAAAGAAGAATCTAAAACTCTCTTGTGTAAGTATTTCAGAGAGTTTAAGAGCATTTTATTAGGAATATTTTTGTGTCCTTCCAGCTCTTTCTTTGATAGTGTGAATTCAGAAAAACAGATCTCAGAGAGAGAGAGAGAAATTCTAACTAACAAAATCCTTCTCTAAATAACTCCAAATTAACTTTCTGCATTTCAAAGCCTAAAGGACAAGCACCAAATATTCTGAAAAATTTCCAAGGGTAGAAATATGTGCTAAATATACTAATGAAATACCAGTAATCTTTTCAGTGGTTCAGAGATATTGTTTTGTGACCATTTGAAGAATTCTCTGAACTGAAATTATGGTATGGATATTTCCAGCATACATAAAAGAGTAACTCGGCTTAATCTGATGATTATATTTAGATGCACACATAAGTGCACAACCAATGGAGTTCTTTATGATGTCTTCCTGCTTGTTGAAAAGGAGAGAGACAAAGCAGTAATAGCAAGTGGGATTGTAGATCCAAATGCCAGATACAAATTGTGAGTTGAATCCATATTTATCCTTAGCTGTCCATTCTTTTCACCACCAGATGTAGAGTAGGCAATATACTATAGCTAACTACTACTAATGCTACTACTAGCTAACTACGTAGCTGAACGTGCTAGTCAACAGCTATTCCTAGGTTCTGCTTTTCTCTTCAGTGAGCCAGGTGAATTTTTCAAACTCTGGGTTTATTTCCTGTGAACAAATCTGGCGCTCTGCTCTAGCAGACATTTTCTGTTACAACTGTGGCTGGCTACAAAGCCTAGGAATTTGCTTATCAGTACTTTTCCCCATTCCCCGAAGTTCACAGCACAAAAGGGTCTGCAGTGATTACAAAGCCATAAAAAAAAGCTGATGAATATTCACTCTGCTTCTTATATTAGTTTGATTCAATGACCTTTACTTTGCATTGAACTGTGTTCCAAAGCTAATTTCAAATTGGATCGCTACAGCAAATCTGGATTATGTACTCAAAGAACCCAAACCTCAGACTCGTAAGGATGCATTCTATAACTCTCCAGTTAGGGAACAGGAATAATACCCTGGGACTGAAAACCCCTGACTTTCCAGTGGTTCTGACTGCCTGTGTCTCATTAAACAATCAGAGACTACAAAGTACATTAGAATATCAAGGGTTATGGAACAACCTAAACCTTCGTCCTACAGACATTTATGCCTGGGCTTTACTTCGCAACCACATGTAAAAGTTTCTTTGAATTTAATTGAACTAATCACAAGAAGAATGCAAGTAAGTGTTTGCAGGATCAGGGTTCAGCAGGTCATGAATTGTAACTCAGGAATATTTACAATGAGTTGCTTGTGGATGACTTACAGAGCAAAAAGGCTTTACCAGAAACATTTCTAGATAGCAAGCAAATTCAAGAACTTTGCAAATGTAAAGGGCAAAAATTTGTAACTAATTTATTTCCCAAAATTATTCATGGATTTTTGCCATATGCTCACATCAGGAATCTATGAACAGTAGCACTCCTGCTGAGCTAGAGAGAAGCAAATTTCTGAACCTTGTGAAGCATTCTGAATCCTTTGAAAGAATTCCTAGATGCTTGTATGGGGTCATTTCATTTCTTTCTTGAGGGCTCTCAGTTGTGCAGGCCTATAAGCTGCACTTAACCAAGGAATAACACCATCTATTTGAAAAACACTGAGATAGTCTCATATACACTGTCATCCCTGTGAACAGGAGTATTTATTCTACATCTCTTCACTGAGCCCAGAAAAACACATTCTCCGCAGCCGAAATACCTGATGTGAAGAAAGACCTGGAGGAAATCCAGCTGGCTTAAGCTCAGCCAGTGTGAAATGAAGGTGACACATGCTGGCAGACTGAAGCACTTTGAGGAATTGGCAGGAACTTTCACTGCCTCTCCAGTTGATGGCATCTGTCCACCCATTGTCCGAGTGGCTTTGCAATCAGCTAGACTGTGAATTTTCCAGGCATCATCTTGTTGTTCTGTATTTGTGCAGTGCCCAGAACACTGGGATCCCAGAACTGTACAGCTATAAAATATTGTGATGCAAACAATTAATAATACTAAGCATAAAGCCTTTCCAGGCTCATCTCTGGTTGCAGGTTCTCCATATCAACAACAGCAGGTATGACATCCTCGATGCTGCACCAAGGTTGCAGCACTTCCTTACCAAAACATAGCATGTAAAATTAATCATGTCTTTGATCCCATATGATTAGGAGGATAAAACCTGGCATTACCTTTGAGCCTCATTCAGAAACTATGTTCAGTAATGATATTTCACTTTGTAAATAAAGTCAGCCTCAGAGAGATGTGCAACACTGACTTTGCCCCTTGTACTGGTGATAAGTTCCAGCGGTCTCAGATAAGCTATGATGATATTTAGAAAACATGAGCATTGAATGGACTCGCTGATTATCAGAGACAGTCTTTTTCTCAAAAGAAGTAAACCAAGTAATTCTTTTTTGCAGCAGGCTAAATTTCCTGCATGGTAGTGCATATGAGACTATCTCAGTGGTTTTAAGTTCTTGATGTTATTCCTTGTTTGAATACAACCTCTGGGCCTCCATAATTAAAAGCCTTTGAGGAGGAAATGTTTTGCCCTTTTGCAGCCTAACACAAAAATACTTTCTTCAGAAAAAATATACTTACTGATGTGAGATCAGTGTCAACAATTTTGACTACATTTGTTCATTTTCCTTGACAAGTAAATTAGGCTTATTAGGCTTATTGCTTAACACTTTCAGTCATTATTCAGATGAGTAATGACTGATGTTATTACTGTATTACACATTAAGTTATTCAAAATGTTAGCAACTGGGAAGGCTTGCACTGGCTTAATTTTTCACAAGCCCCAGCCTCATGAGTCTGCATTTCAAAAGGTCACTGTTTATGAAAACCACAAAATTTCCAGGGTGACTTATTGCAAATATCAGATATTTTCAAAATTGCTGGGAATTGAAAATCCCACTGAACTCATAGTTATTGAAGTGCTCATTTTATTTGAAAACTGGAACACTTCTTCAAGTGACTAAACACAAAGAATAAATGCCTAACCACTGCTGTTCTCTCTTGAAAATATAGCTGCAGATATACATTCAATCTGGAATGAAAATACTTATTTTTCCCTGTCCCGAGATTAAACATGAGAGCTGTTTCTGCCACATAATCAAGGAGAACTTGTATCGTAGTATGAAAACACAACAAAACAATATATCCATTTTGAAGAGAACAGTGTTACAAATCCATGACATGTTTTTATTCAATTTACTCTATCAGATTATAAAGGAGAAGCCCCATACCATGTGCCTTTGAGGAAACAGTGTCTTATTATGTGACTCCCACTCACTGTCATGATAAGACTCAGGTGTCATTTTTCATTATGATTACAGCCCTGGCACATTAAAAGGTTTCCACCTTTTCCGTTCAGTTAATATGGGATTTTCTTGACAGCTTTTTGATTGCAAGATGATAATGATTGCAGGCATTTTGGCAGAAAACACTGAGGTTATTCTATATCAATCTTCCCCTCTTGAGTTGTTTTTTCTTTTTTTTCCTACTGCTTACCCAAGAGCTACAATCCAGCTGCCTCACGTTATTATACCTCTCCTATGTCTTCACTATACCAGAGATTATTTCAAGGNAATCCAGCTGCCTCACGTTATTATGATACCTCTCCTATGTCTTATTTCAAGTTTTTTTAAAAGCATTTCTTGAAGCTTGTAGTTTTAAGAATACAGCATCAAAGTTTGTTGAATGAGGCAAATTATTTAATTTCTTTTAGGTTTCAGTGTGATCAAAATTTCTCCCTGCTTATTGTAGGATTTCATACTGGGCATAGAAACTACATCAGTATCTGCAGTCACGTGCATGGAGCTGTTTTAAAAGGGCCTGTGATATTTGCAGTGTAAACTTTAGACCGTCTTTAAAAGAGGGTAAGTATCTAGATTTTCTTAATACTCACATGTATTTTCTGCAGAGACCTTGTTAAAAGAAACAAAGATGTTTAAAATGCAGTTTTGCACTTTCTTTTGGATTTCTTGATTAGGCTAATTTCTGCATTGAAATATTTCACATAAATTAATTTCCTTCTTTGTCTCTTTACTATTAGGAAAAAAAAATATGGAAAGAGAGTAAATATAATATTATGGATTAAATCTAACTGTACAGCTGGTGTGAGACCACCTCCTGGGAAACCAGCCAGATACAGGGAGAACATTCTCCCTTATGGGCATGTTCTCCTGGAGGTGTTCCACTGCTCACACTCACAGCAGGATCCAATGGCACAGAACAGAACTGCTATCCTTAAACATGGGTTTGTTTGGAAAAGGAGGACAGCAACAAGTGAGGTGAGAAACAGAATTTATATTCTTTGGCATAGCCAAATGCTGTGAAGCAAATGAAGTCAGTGTTTATTAGTACTATTATAGCCCTTTAAAATAAACATAAAATTTTAGGCTAATATGAACTAGAGTAATGAATGAAATGCTATTGCTGAGCCAGTAGCATCACCTTTAATTAGCAAGCTTTTCTCTTTTGTTAGCTGTGGAACAGCTGTGTCTTTCACTGGCATTTTACTAGGAACACAAATGCTTTCACTCTAATTTTTATCGGCAAATTTGCACATTAACATCTCTTGGGTTATGTGTTTGAGATAATTTTTTTCAGATATTAATTATTTACTGTAGGTTTGTGTGAAGATTCATTTTTATAAGAAATTAATACAAATTGAGGCAAAATTAAAGCAGTATGTGGCCAGATCATTATTATTAAATCAGGACAATGAGATGAATAGAAGAGGGTACGCAGGAAATCAATGTGATCTGCAGAGCCTTGAAAAATAACCTGCAAAACTTCCTCCCTTTGGAGAAAGACTTTCCACTGGGAGACTAAAATATGCTCATGTAGCCAGACAATGAGGTAATAATACTGAAGTTACTAAATTCAAAAACACAAGCCATAGCAGTGGCCTCAGCACTTGCTTGACCAACAGAGCTATGTAGTGGTAAGGATCACTGCCTGCCCCCTCCCCAGGCCATCACTGCACAGGATAGAGGAGACAGCAGTGCTTTGGGAGGGGAAGCAGCCATTCCCCTTCCCACCCCAGCACTCAAAGACTGACAAGGAGTGTTCCTGGCCCTCCAGCACCCCTCTGCACAGAATCAGAGAATCATCAAGGTTGGAACAGACCTTTAAAATCATCTAGTCCAACCATCAACCTAACACCAACCTAAATAACCCATAAATCAAAACCCCAAGTGACATATCCAGACATTCTTTGAACACTTCAAGAGACAGTGACTTCACCACATCCCTGGACAATTTATTCCAATGCCTAACAACTGTTTCAGTGTGAATTTTTTTCCAATATCTAACCTCATCCTCCCCAGGCACAACTTAAGGCCATTTCCTCTCATTCTTTCACTTGAGACATGACAGGAGAGACTGGCCCCCATCTGGCTACAGCCTCCTTTGAGGCAGCTGTAGAGACCAGTGAGGTGCTCCCCGAGCCTCACTTTCTCCGGACTAAACACTCCCAGCTCCCTCAGCTGCTCCTCATAAGACTTGTGCTCCAGACCTTTCACCAGCTTCTCTGCCCTTCTCTGAACACCCCCCAAAACCTCAATGTCTTCCTTGTTTTGAGGGGCCCAGAACTGAACAGAGTATTTAAGGTGTGGCGTCACCAGTGCTGAGTGCAGGGAGAAAATCACTTCTCTAGTCCTGTTGGACACGCTACTCTTGGTACAGGCCAAGAGGTCATTGGCCTTCTTGGCCACCTGGGCACACAGCTGGCCAGCTGCAAACCAGCAACCCCAAATGTCTTTCTGCTAAGCAGTTCTCATGCCACTTTTCCCCAAGCCTATATTGATACATGGGGTTGTGGCAATGCAAGTGCAGTACCCAGCACTTGCCTTTATTGACCTTCAAGCAGTTGCCCTCAGCCACTGATGCAGCCTGTCAGGATCCCTATGCAGAGCCTTCCTATCCTCCAACAGAAAAACACTTCCATCTAATTTGGTGTTATCTGCGAACTTACTGAGGATGCACTAAATCCCCTCATCCAAACCACTGATAAAAGATATAAAACAAGACCAACCCCATTACTGAGTCCTGGGGAATACTACTTAGTGACTGGCCATCAACTGGATTTAGTTCCATCCTCTACCACTTTCTTGGCCCAGACATCCAGCCAGTGTTTAACCCAGTGAAAAATGCATCTGTTCAAGCTAAAAAAAGCTTCAGTTTCTCCAGGAGACTGCTGTGGAAGATGGTGTAAAAGCCTTTACTGAAGTCTAAATATTCAACAGCCATAGCTTTTCCCTCATTTTCTAAGCAAGTCACCTTGCCAGAGAAGGAGATTAAGCTGCTCATGCAGGACCTGTCTTTCATAAACCCTCACTGGCTGCGCCTGATCCCCTGGTTGCTGGCACTCATGATGATCTGCTCCATGACCTTCCCAGATACCAAGGTCAGGCTGACAGGCCTTTAGTTTCCCAGATCATCCTTCTTGTTGGATGGGTGATACATTTGCTAATTACCCTCTGGTAACTCTGGAACTTCTCCAGTTAACCAGGACTGCTGGTAAATGACTGAAAGTGATTTGGGAACATTTTTTAGCCAGCTCCCTCATTACTCTTGGCTGCACCCTATCTGGGCCCACAGACTTGTGGGTGCCATTGGCATACAGTGTCACTATCCATTTCCTTTTGGATTATGGGGGCTTCACTCTGCTTCCATCAGGAACCTCCAGCTCTGGGAGTTGTAGCTCACTGTTGGGTCTCACATCCTCCCTGCAGACCCCATCGTGCTCCAGGCAGGTCCCTTCCATCAACTCACCACGCAGCTGTTCAGCTCTGCCAACCTTCTGTCATGAAGGTTCACACCAGATCTGAACCAACATTTCCTGGTCACAGTAATTTTGTGAGGTAGTTCTGCTCCACACAAAGCCTTTTTGCCAAGTACTTCTTGGTAAGCAGAACAGCACAGAGCTCAGGGCAATGGTTACAGGCTCATTCAAAACAGCCAGCAACTTCAAATGGTTGGCTGAGTACTCAGAGCTTTAAGATTTGATAGCAGAAAGGAGTACTTTGAATATTAGCTCATGCAGCCAGAAAGTTAGTTACATCATAAAAATATAATCCACTTAAATCACAGCTCAGTGGAGACAGTTACGTGCCAATTGACCTAACAATTTGAAGCTCATGGGAAGGCAGGCATGTGTAAAAAATTTGCATTATGCCTTATCTGATGCCTTTAAAAAGAAGAATGCTTTAGTCATTCAAACATTTAAGAATGTGAAATAAGGTACGATTAGTTTCTACTTGGTGCTGGTACCAGATAACACTGAGGAAATGAAGGATTATGTGAAAACAGACTGAGCTAGATGAGGTAGGGCAGTGGTGGCACCTCAGTATTTTAGCTGAGAAGTACTCTGGCACCTTATGAAATCTGATGCAGTCATGGTCAAAAGTGGAACTGCTGCATGATAGAATGAACCTCAAAAGGAAAAGCAGTTAAGCCTCTGTCACTTTCCTTTTCTTTTAAGATGCCTTTGAAGTGAGACACTTCATATGACGGCTGTGGGTGTTGCATCATCGTGGTTTGAGTGCTTTCGATTATTTCCCTTTAACTTTGGAAAAAGATACACTGCCAACAACCAAAAGTAAACTGTACTTATCCACACATAATTCCCCCATACCTTAAATCATGAGCTTTGCTCCACAAAACATAAACTGTTCAGGGTCATTGCAGGATTATCCCATCAGAAACACAGTAAATAAAGCCATTACAATAGGAAGAAAATTGGGCAGTTAGAACATTTTTGTTTCTCTTAAGTAACACAAAATTTAAATAAACAGATGAGTTAAACTGCTCTCATGCATGATTTGCAGGCGAAAATATTAACTGTTTAAGAACACCCATTGCTCAAAATAAGAGCTGAGTCAGTCATAGGCTATGAAATTATAAAACAACCTGTAGTTCATATTTAAGGAAGAGTTTTAAAGGATTTTTTTTTGTTTTGTTATTAAGGTGATTAATTATACAAGGAGCTTTGCGAAGATATTTCAATTGAGTAATAAAGTTATAAGTTTGACTTAAACTGTAGACCATCAGAGTAACACCATATGATTAGCTGAGCTTAGGCCCTGGATGGAAAGCACAGATTTGGGTTGTGGGGAAAAGGTGGCACAGAGAATTCAAAATCTGTCTCCCAAAGGCTGTGCAAAATAATTTGGATCCTTCTTGTGCCACCGAATAAACCCTGGACAATAAAAATGCTTCTTAACTCAGTGCTATCAAAACCCTGAAATACCTTTTAATGAGAAATGGTCTAGAATCAAAAATTGTAATGGTATTCAACTGAAGTGAAGGATTGCCAGAGAGGACAGAAATAGGAGTGAGATGCTGATCTTATGTCACCAGTACAAACCTACGGTAACTTGGATGCATTCTTCTGGATTCCAGCAAGGTAAACTGAGATCAGTATCTCAGGAAAACAAAATATTAAACATTGAAGAGCTGTGTTATTTAGAGAAAATAAAAAAGGAGACTTTCAAGACTTTTAGTAGATTGATTTACTACATCTGCATGTTGACTCAAGTCAGTAGACTGTATTACTGTTAGAGGCACTGTCATTTCCAAACTATACTTTCCCCTCTCAAATTATACTTTTGTATGAAAGGAAGTATCACAACTGTAGGAACTTCAAAAAACCCCACATTGCATTAAGGAAAAGGAGAAACTTAAACCAAAATAAAATGTAAACAAAATTAGTGGTCTGACTTAAATTGACATAACCATAGCAACACAGTAAAGTCTGAAAATCCAGCTTGACATTGTGTCCCTCGCTGAAACTTGTGTGCCATTTACTCATTTGTTTGGTTTTGTTAATTTTTTTTTCTGCGCAAAAGTTAAGGGTACTTCTAATTAAAAAATGTTATGTGGGAAAAATGACATTTCCCAGAATACTTTAAATATTTTTCCATTTACTTTTCAAATTTCAGGTCTGGGTAATGAAAATTATATTACAGGAAAAACAGATAAATTCCCAAGTCAGGTAAGAATACAAAAAAAATCATATAAAGTACTATCCAAAATTTATCCAGCCACAGCAGAGCCTAAAGCAGAGACTTCTTGCTTTCAATGCATACTTCTTAAATAAGAAAAAGATTTGCCCAGGAGAAAAATTATCTGAGTAGTCTGGCACTGCCTCAGTATGCTATCATGTCTTGCTCTCCTACATACCAAGGTCCTTTTCTTCCAGGTTGCTTAGACCAGAGGCAAGACTGGCTTTATGAACAGGAAGCTTATCCACTGTATCCAAGGCAGGGTGCACATACCCCAGGGGAGGCACGTGACAATCAACTGGAGTGCAGAAATAAACTATTGTTTGTGCTATTAACGGATGAAATTTAAAAAAATTAAATTGTTGTCATTTCAGCTTTATTTCATCCTTTTTCAATTTCTATATTTGCATGATGTTTTACAATAAATTCATTATTATAGTAGCAAATTGATACAATTTATAAATAAATATACACCTACTGCAGATATGTGCCTAAAATGTTTTACTGATTATAAAAAAGTATGGAATACACATAGTGCTTGAAATACCTTCACCCATAGACTCAGCCTGAAAAAAATCACAGTTTCAAGAACTGATAATTCTTAAGCTTGGCTGAATTTGACTCATGATTTTATGAAAATACAGAGGCACCTACACCTCATTTCATCATACCATATGTTTCACTTAACGAGCCTTCATGCTAAACCCTTTTAAATGCTCTTGATCAGCTTATGTAGAAAACTGAATTCCTCTTTAACACACCAGTAATCCAAAGTATGGAAAAAACTATTCAAGACTTTACAGAATACGTTAGTTCATCACAGAGCTTCCATTTTACTGTGTAACAAAGAGAACAAAAGGTCAAAATACAAATGTTTGAAAAATCTGTGAGAAAAGTAAAAAGCCTGTGAGAATGAAAGACTGTGAGAAAAGTAAAAAAGTAAAATATCTGTGAGAAAGTAAAAGACTGTGAGGAAAGTAAAAAACCCTTTTGTTTCCATAGTGTGTATGACATTCTCTGCTCATTTTTGAACTCAATTTCATTATCTCAGAATAACCAGTTTCTGAGAAGGCTCATAACCGCAAGTAACCTCAGAAAAATGCTCTGGCTTTAAAAAAAAGGACCAGAAATCTAATGGGAAGAATTATTATTATTATATAACTTCCAGCCCAAACTAAGAGATACAGGTGGCTTGGATCATCCCTACAAACATTACACCAGCTTTCAGTTTCAGATGCTTTACATTAGGTTACCTTAGGATGTGAAGACATGGTCTTAGCTAGGTTTACAGTAGTGGGAATTTTGCTGTGGACTCCAAGGGACACTTACCTTCCACAGATTTGCCTTAGCGAGGTATCAGTGCTTGCCAAAAACTGCTTTTTGATTTATTTGCAAATTATTGCTAAAAATATTTGGCTTAACACATAATGGGTTCAAATTTTCAGGTGGTATAAATCAGCGCAGCTGCAGAACCATGCCAATTTAATCAACTTGAGGATCTACCAGTAGGGTTTGTCCCATTTAAGATCATTCATAGCAGTAAAGTAATTAATTTTAAAATCTTCCTTGTTTTACTCAACAGGCAGTCACAGTGGTTTCACCCAGGGCTACTGCATTTTTGTGGCTATAATCAGCAAATCAAGCAAACCCATTCTTTCAGAAATGCATTATTCCTTAAAAGTAAGAAATCCAATTAACCTACTTTTTTCTTTATTCAGTCCTGGCACCACTCAACAATTATATGCTATATTTAAATTTAGACAGCACAGATGAAAACATGCCTTTGCAAGGCTGCTTACAATAGAAAAACTGAATAACAGTGATTCACTGCTATTAAAAAGTTGATTCATATTAGCTATTTGTGTTACTTGTTAACAACTAGAAATACTTGTACAAGATCATGTTTCAACCTCCTGTTTTTTCAAAAACTTGTCTAAAGTAAATGCAATTCATTTCACTTGATGTAGTGTTTTCATGATAAGAAATAAATTTGCCATCTGAAGACTAGCGCATTTAGCTTTACAGAGAGAGAAAGAAAAACATCTTAACACAACTGCAACTGGGAAGTAGCCTCTTCCCCCAGTTACTTCCACAGGCATGTAGTTATTCCATGCTGCAGCAGAAGAGAAGGAGCTTTTCTAGCTAGCCTATAAGTATTTAAGAATGTTTGGTGTTTGCTTTATTTAAAATAACCCAAGGCATTTGGAAGTCAAAGATTAAGCAACCTAACAAGAGAGAGAGCAAATCCATGCCATACATATCAGTTATGAGAATTACAGGCCTGCATTGCTGTAGTGGTTTTTTGGAGTAAAGTACCTGTAATGCAAAATACCATAATGCAAAAAAAAGAAAATCAATTTACCATTGCCTAACTTAATGAAAATTAATTTGTCAAGTAGGAGCTTGCAACATTGAAAATTCTTTTAACTATTTCAATGGAAAAGTATCTTGATTTTTTGATGTCTCTATTACTGCTACAAAAGCACTAGCAGTATAGACAAAAAATAGATGTATGAAATCTTAACAACCTTCACCTGCTCATTCTCCCTGTAAGATTACATCTAGCAAATGCTTTCCAAAATACTTAGCAAAAGGTAGGAATGACCAGTAATATCTTCAACTACAAAACTTGTTTCTTCAACTTCTGCTCTGCTCTAACATCTTCTGATTCAAGTTCTGTTCACTCAGAAAAAAAAAAAAAACCAAACATAAAATCAAGTGACTATCCATTTCTGTAACTATACAAGTGTTATGTAAAATAATTTGTTGAAGATGGCTAACTTTTCACTGGTTTCCATGGAGTTGTAAAATAGCACAGAATAATTTGGTTTGGAAGGAACTGTTGAAGGTCATCTTGTCCAGCCCCTGTACAATGAGCACCACATCTTCAACCAGATCTTTTGATTAGCTTCTATTAGAACACATCATAGAGTTATATCTAGTATTTTTTTTATTACACCTTGCGATTAAATTTATTTCATGACAGAGAGCATAAATGTGTGTTCATTCAATATGCATTTCAACACTGATGGGCATTAGTTGAAAATTACTGTCAGAATGTTTCTTTGGGTGACCAAACTAGAATATTTTTCATGACATGAAAGCTCTGCACATATTTACTTCTTTCTGGTTCTTTACAATGGCTGGCAGTGACTTCTAATTCTCTCATAATGTGCAATAGCACCAAACCTGCTACACCTCAAGTTATTCAAGCATACTAAAAGGCCATTTCAAAAATTAAGGAAGTCTACTGACTTCTGTGTAGCTCAGCTAGATAAGATCTCTCATGTGATTATAAAAAGCGTGAAAAAAAAATGGTAACTCTAATAAGCACCATTTTTTCCTGCAACACAGAATAATGAAAAGAAGTATTGTGAAGTAAACTGACAAAGATACTCTTGGAGAAAAGTAAGATGGATACATTTTTTATATTTATTTGAAGATGGAGGCAAATTTCCCATAGATTTTCCTAGAACAAGGATTATGAAGCATAGTTTAAGTTATCCTGGACACATTTGCTGATTTCCCTGATAAGACAGCAACAAAGAATAATTCCAGTAAGTAAATGTAACTGCCATTAAACTACTGATTAAAATGAGCCTTACTTTCTCTGACAAGATCCCAAGACCCATATTGATTTACACTGCTCCAAAGTCAAATACTTCAGTCAGTGGCAAATCAATATTGTGATACCTAAAAGATACCTTATTTTGATACAGTGTAAGGAATTGCTTTCTAATTTACTGTAGTGAATAAACAAAGCATTGGAATGCATAAACTTAAATTTATCAGTTTCACTGACCTTGAAGTTGGCGTCCTTTGTACAAATCCTTTGTTTTTGTTGGGTGAGCTCTGGCACCATTATCACATTTAGGTTGTTCATACCTAAAGAAAAAACAGGGAGAGAATAAAACCAGTCAAAGTTAATTGGATTAAGAATTAATTTATTTCCAATTTTGTAGTCCTTATGCTTTCCTGTATTCAGGGAATAAGCCCACATTTTCATTCAGAGGGCAATGTAAACTTATCTATTTTTCACTTACCTCAAAGAAACCCCCTTTATTCTCCTGGAGTTGGTACCAAAATAAAAAATATTCTCTTCTAAAGCCCATTCTACTGAGAGGAAAACTAAAGAATTGTTATGAATTAACACAAAATAAAAATTGTTTTGAAAAATATACCAAAGAAACCCCACAGAGGCAAGCAAAAATAAGGCTGTCTTCCACCTATAAAACAAAAAAGTCATAAACAATACCACAGACAGTATTCATGTGGGGAAACACCAGAGAAACAACTTCAAAATCACAGCAAGGCAGGTACTGTAGTTAGGTACTACTGCAACTCTAAATTCATGTGCTACTGTATCTTCTCAAAAAAAAAAAAAATATTAAGTAAGAAGGGTTAACTATTAATGTATTGAACAAGAGTGAAAAAGGGATCGGATTTCCAGAAGGAAGGTAACGGGGCCAGAACTGCTGGAAGTGAACTGTGAAAAAGACTGAACCTCCACCTGCTACTGGAATGTTCTGGCTCTTCTATGCTTATTGAGTTTAGTTAAAGTCATTTTGTTAGTCTAACTGGTAAAAAGAAACTGTTATTTGTATTTCCAACAAACAGTGACTCATGCAACACCACTAGCAACATCTTTTATGCAAGACCAGGATGGATGGGAGCATCTGCTGCTAAATCTCACCTCTTTTTCTGTGTCCCACCATCAATACATGGTGGTTTTTCACTCAACTCCACAGTCTCTTTCTGAGAAATTTTTACTTTATTGTTCTAAAGCAGATTGAAGTTACAAAACTTAGCAGGTAGCAATTCAGAGAAAGTTTCAGTTCTCAGGTAAACTAACATGAATTGTGTCTACCTACATGTGTGTGTGCACATACTGTTCACTGAATCTAGATTCTTTCACAGCTTATATAACTGAAGCTCTCCAACTTCACCAAAAATCACATTTACTGAGTGGCATACTAAGATGTCTTATTAAAAGACACTAATCTAAATTTTTTGGAACAAAACATTTCTAAAAACACTGAATGGTGGCAATGTCCGGGATTCAAGTCAGACTGCTTCTAAAAACAATGTCTAAATATTTTTCTCTTAATTATCAGGCAGCATAGAAAACTGCAATATTACTTCTCCGTTGAGGGCTTAATTTATTTCTACATCTTCTGATGAAACTGACTACTGGCCTGTCAAATTTTGGCTACTGCAAGAAGGTACAGTATCATTTTCATGGACATAGGAAAGCTAGAGACCCTTTTACCCTAAAGAATGGCAGAAATAGAAGGTGCTTTGATAACATGCAGTGGATTCAGATACTTGATGGATGACCACCTTAATCAGCCAAGAAAGCAGTGAAAGGGAAGTCTCTGAGCAACACTCACTAATGCAGTATCTGGCAAAAAGCCTGGCCCCTGATTAATCTGATACCTGACTGCATTCCCCTCCTCTTCCATTACTGTGGCTGCTCTGTGCCTACATTTTATGTTTTGGCCTCTACTCTTCTACCCTTTTGGCTGATATTTTTGTTAAATACACACATAGTTCATCATACACAAACTAAATCCATAAAAGCTGAATAGGTGTTAAAATACTGCAATGTGAAAAGTCTACATTTAACTCTTTAAAGCAACTGAAGAAAGAAAACAAGTCATTTAACATTTACCATACAGCAACAGCCATGTTAAAAACTGATAAGAACAGACTTGCCTCAGTTTTCCTGGAGAAAGAGTGGGAATAGGATATCATGTCAGAATGGAGCACTGTCAGGTTAAAAATAGAGTAGTTAAAAGACATCCCAAGTTAGTCTTTTGAATTTAAAAGGGGAAAGAATCCCTAGCAGTAAATGTATATCTAGAATTGGCATGGGCTTAGCAAGACTGCTTTATACCTCTGATCAGTCTGCTGGGAAGCAGAGATTTACTGAGGTGTACAAAGCAGTAGAGGGTGGAGGCTTCCACAGGGATTCTCAGTGTGGGCAGCTTCATGAAAGAGATTATTTATGTTCCTTTTTAAGTTCAGAGAATCTTGTGCAAGTTTGGGGTTTACTCTGCACAAGATCCTAGTTGCTAAAAAGTCACATGTGAGAACACAGCCCCATGGTTCCCACTGAGACAAAAGGCTGAGGTTCATGCTATGATTTCCAAGAGGCATTGAGAGGCAGCTGGTGAGGACCACATTGATAGGCTTTTGTGGGAATGGTTGTTTTTAGCCTTTAAATGCATTACCCCCTTTTAATCCAGATTCATTCCACAACTCCACCTATTTCTTTTAAGATTTATTGTCTTATATGTCCTAGAGGGGCTCTTCATTGACATATCTTTAACTCCAGAATGAGTTAATTTTTTTTCTGAAATACCTTCACTGCCAAATGATTTCTCTTTTTTTCCAGATGAACAGTGTATTAGAAGGTAAATGAGTGTTAATTACTTCCCTTTAATTTGACAAATATCCTCATGAATACATTCAAAACAAATTACAAGCAAAGTCCTGGCAACAGCTTCCCAGATCTCTCTATCCTTTCAGTGTTGTCCCTAAGTGATTTGATCCTTATTTGCAGAACAGACATTTCAGTATGCTATGCATCCATCCTGCTACCAGGAGTACTAATGTTATCCGTTCCTTCAGTGGAGTTTTAACATCTTTTAATTCATATTTTGCAGTGGAAAAGTGAAAGACAATACACCAAATTTTGCACAAGCCCCTGGTTGTTTAAACTAGGAAAGACTCACATATTCATTCTTTCCATTCTGTAAGAATTACAAAAAGACAAGTGTATATTCCTCATTATATTCTGATCCCTCTTTAGTTCCCTCTGCCTGAGAAAAAAAAGACTAGTTTTATCAATACAGAAAAAAAATGAAAATCAAGAAATAATTAATGGGATTCCAGCCCACCTAAATATTTCTCAGAAATGAGGTCTAGACATTCCTCTTAAACTCCAGGCAGTAATCCCACCTGCTTGTTTACCAAGACTGTAGATTCCTAAATACACCAGTCATTCTTTACTTAGTATGAAATTCCTAAAACTGAGTACTTTCCTTACCCATCTGTGCTCAGAAATGTCCTCTTTGGGGATATCACTAAATTTTACTTCCGCAGAGCTTCACTGAGGACTGACCTTAAGTCTAACAAAGCTGAAAAACTAGAAATGGTCAAGAACATAGCAGCTGATCTTTTTAGTATCAGTCATCAGGCAGAGCACTTTTGTGTCTAAACCATATGCATGGAAAGACTGAATCCAATTTTCCAGCTTTCCAACCTTAGAGACACACAGCACAGTGAAAGGTCTTCCTGCCGCCTCTTTTCCCACAGCTGAGTGACTGTGTAGTTGCCAAAAACAAGAGTCCAGCAGACCAAACAGGGAAAAAAAGAGACAGACTGATTCTAGTTCCATAGGTGATTCATCAAGGGATTGGGAAGACCTAGACTTCCAGTATGACAGTAGGAGCCAAAATAGCACATACTGCAAGCACACAATACATACAAATAGGAAAGCAAGCTGGTTGATTTTTAAGGATCATCACCTCCAGTCTCATAAATGGTTCACCCTGACATGCAGGATGTGGCAGGAAGCCCACACAGATGAAAACAGTTCACCTAAAAAATACACATTTAAAAAGGAAGCACACAGTTGGTCAGCTGATACAGTAGGAATAAACGAACACTGTTAAAGTGTGCAGGGATGGGGTGAGGAATCTGGTAAAGGAGCATGAAGGCAACAGGAAGAACTTCTTACATGCATATCAGCAGCAAAAAGAAGACAAGGGAAGTGTGAGCCTGCTGCTGGGTGGGATAAGAGACCTTGTGGCAAAGGACAGAGAGAAGGCAGAAGAATCCAATGGTACCTCCTCCCTGGCCTTTACTTGTAAGACCAGAAACCCCAGGTCCTTGAGAGCAGTAGTAAAGTCTAGAAGGAAGGGTCATGAAAGATCAAGTCAGGGATTGTTTGAACAAATTGCACATACACAACTCCATGGGACGTGATGGGATGCACCCACAAGTGCTGAGGAAGCTGGCTGATTTTTGGACCACTCTATTATATCTGAAAGGTTGCACTGACTGGGGAAGGCTCCTGGGGACTGGAAGAAAGAAAATGTCACTTCAAAAAGGGCAAGGAAGAGACAAATAAGCCAGAGAGCCTTACCTCAATTTCTGAGAAGGTGATGAAGTAAATCTTCCTAGAAGCTATTTCAAAACATATGAAGAAGGAGGTGATTGAGAGTAGTCAGGATGGAATTATGAAGAGGAAATCATACTTGGACAACACTGCAGCTTTTTATGATTCTATAACTTGCTCAGTGGATAAGCTGAGATGGGCAGATATTATTTATCTTAATTTTAGCTATGTTTTTGACACTGTCTCTGATCACATTCTCATAGACAAACTGATGAAGTATGTACGAGAGAAATGAATAGTGAGGTGGGTTGAAAACTGGCTGAACAGTCAGTTTCAAATTGTTGTGATCAGCAGAAATGTTTCAGCTGGAAGCCAGTCACCAGTGGAGCGCCCCAAGGCTTGCAGAGACAATATTGTTTAACCTCTTCCTTAATGACCAGGACGCTGGGACCTGGAACAACTTGAGTATGTTTGCAGATGATACAAAATTGGGAGGAAGTGTCTGATACACAAGACGGTTGTGCTGCCATTCAGAGGAATTTCAACAGGCTGCAGAAATGGGCTGGCAGGAATCTCATCAAGTTAAAAAAAAAAAAAGGCAAAATTCTTGCCCCTAGCAAACATTAACTCCCTACACCAGGACAGTATGGGGCCAACTAACTGGAAAGCAACTTCAGGGGATTACTGATGGGTGCTGAGTGTAAGGCAGAAAAGAAGGCCAATAGCCTCCAGGGTTGCATTAGAAAAAGTACTGCCATCAGGCCAAGGGAGGAGATCCTTGCTCTCTCATTCACAGTGGCAGAATGAGACTTACCTGCAATGTTGTGTCCAGCTCTGAGCTCCCCAAACAACTGAGACATGGACATACTGGAGTGGGTCTAGCAAAGGGTCATGAATATGATTAAGGGGCTGGAGCATTTGATATAGTAAGAAAAGGGTGCTGGCAATGTTCACTTGGAGAAGACAAGGCTCAGGGAGGATCTTAATGTTGTCCCTAAGTATCCAAAGAGAGGAAAATAATGAAAGGAAAATTATAATCTTCTTGCCGATGTCCAGTGGCAGGAAAAAAAGGCAATGGGCACAAAATAAAATACTGAAAATTTCTTGCAAAGGTAAGAAAATATTATTTTTAACTATGATGGTGATCAAACAGTAAAACAGGCTGCTTAGGGAGACTACGGATTCCTCATCCTTAGCAATACTCAGAATAAACTGGACATAGTCCTGTGTAATCCACTCTAGATGATCTTGCTTTGAGTAGGGGGATTGGACCAGAGAACCTCCAGAGGTCCCTACCAATCTCAGCTATTCTGTGGCTCTGTAATAAATTTTTTTTAAAAAAAGAAACACCACAACCACCCTCCACAAAAAAACCCCAAACCAAAAATCCACAAGAAAAAACCCGAAATGAAAACAAAACCAAAAGACAAAAAAGACCTCACCAAAACCCAACAAAAACAAAACCACAGCAGAAGCCTCATTGCTTGATGAGCACAAGAGGATGATTTGGACTCAAATTAGGGAATAGGAAATAAAATTATTCAAAGAAGAATTAACACTAAAAAGAAGAAACAGTGAGCACACCTAGGGGTGGAGAACAGAGAAAGAGCATAAAAGGGAGTATCTGGAATCTCTAGAAGTCATCTTTAGATACTCATACAATACATACACTGATCATATAGTTTTAAGATCAAATTTAGACTATTATGTTTTGACCATTTATAGACCTCAACTTGCCAGAAACAATTGATCAACAGCAACTTTAAGTCATAAAATAAAAGAATCCTTAAGGTTGGAACCAACCTCTAAGATCATCAAGTCCACTTCAGATGACACTGTAATTGGCATAGTCTGGACTATGATATAAAGAGCTAGCAATAAATCAGCACTAGAAGAATATGTGAAAAAATCCTCCCCGAGAATATAATATTTTACAGCAAGCAGCTTATAAGGCATGTTTCTTTCACAGACCTCATGCAAATGATAAAAAAGATTTTGCTTAAGTTATAAAAGAATTATGATTGCATCAAGATACCTATAGTGCCTGCCAGCTCTATATGAGCTTCTATAGCATTCCTACAAGGGCCAAACCTCAATAACCAAGCTAAATAACATCCTTTGGAACCTGATACATGCTTTGCCTACATCTGCACTATGTGGCTCACAATTCTTTACCATGTGTCCCGCTCATGACTGAACTCCAACCTTCTATTAATAACACACTAAAATGATTATTTCCTCTCTATGGGTTCCCAAGGAGTTGTTCCATCAAAGCCCATCATATGAAACAGTTGAGGAGGTTGCTGGAAAAATAACTAAACATTTCTGAGGTTGAATGTGGTTTCTGTCATAGACTATCTTACTTGGCTCTTTTATATTCAGGATAAGGAGTGCGAGATTGCCTTTGGGATTATTCATTATAATGCTCCAAGCTTTGGATTTCCAGCACAAAATAGGAGTAAAGGAGAGGACTAGGATGCCAAACTGCACGGGCCATTGCAGTGAGAGAGTCCATGGCCACCTGGCCTTAATTTTTGATGTCACAAAATATTTCACTTTATAGTGGAAAAAACCTTTATGACAATTCCACCAGCAACAGAAATCTACATGACAGTTCATGGGCACTAGGGCATGTCCTTACTACAGCTTTTGAGAGCCGTGTCCTCCCTTACCTTGTTGATGTACCAGGGATGGGACGTCCCGTATCCACCAGAACACACCAGCAGTAGCCTGTGGAAGGATGGCACTGCACTGGTTTGTAGAGGCCACCCTGAGCACACTCTGGAATGAACACATTGTCTTTCTGGGGCTGTTTTGCCTCCTCCAGGGCTGACTGAAGTTCTTGATCACATGATGATGCTTTTGGATGGAAAAGAAAAAGCATTGAAGAAGATAGAGGGAAAGAACCTACTCGATTTATCAAACAGATTTCATATCTGATTTATACATTTCTTTGATTGCATATAAGGATTTTCTTTGTGAAGGCTTGCTACAGCTCAAATACCATCTACATTGGTTTAGGCTATATATTGTTAGAAACTTTAGTTCACCTTTTCATGCAGCTGCCTAATTTTGTAGTCCTAATAATATCCCGAATGCCCCCTTCTTATACTTGATATAATCTCTGGATAAGCAAATACTTTGTGACCTTAAAAAAATTCTCATGCATTGAGGACAAAAAAGTCCCTAAAGTATGGATTCTTTTCAGAGAGAATAGTAAAAAATCCAACTGCTTAAAATTCCTTAAATTAATTATTCATCTAGATATTCATTTAGATGTTTATATTCTGCTCATTCTTTCCTGTTTTGAAACAACCTCTTAACACAGTGAGAATTCTTCCACGTTCTTTTCTGGTGATTCTGGTACTGGCAATGTATCATTTGCTCTAGAGAGCAAAGCCCCACAAGAAGAATACATTTTTATGTCATGTAGTCAGTATGTCTGAAATCTTTCAGAATGTGTGAAGAACTTTCATATCTGTACATTCTCAGCCTTTACATGAAACTATGAGGCAAGGGGGAAAGAGCAGAAACCACAGGGCCTGAGAAGGCCTGTCAGTTTACACCAATCACTAAAATAACACCCCTGCAGAGGATTTTTGGTCACTAATACACTGATCCACGTGAAACTTCAGAGCCAGTAAATAAGAAAGAGTATTTATTCAAGCCATTATTTTTTCATGGACTTTAAAATCAGTCACTTATAATGTGAAATTTAGATTGTTAAAAAATACATTTCTAAATAATCCCCAAACTATCCAGTAGGAAAAAAAAATTAAGTATTTGAAAACCAAGAATATTAAGCACTCTACAGATGATCAAATGATTAACAGGAGAATTTCAAGCTGTAACAGTAGAATTTCAATCAATAAGAGATTCTTTTCAGTTAAAGAACAGTCATTTTAATGTTACAGTTAAAAAAAGTGGTTAATTGCTCTTCTTTCAAACCAGTTAAAGGATTTACTTTTTGATTTTTAATAGTTCAGTGCACAACAAAGAACAAGTTGAATCCTGAATATTCTAGTGCATTTTTACAAATTTCAGCTCTAGGGTAATCTTGTTTTCTTTTATCCACAGAGTTCAGAAAATTATTTGTAAATTGTAGACACCAACAGAAATTCACTTATCATGTCCTGAATACTATTGCTCCTTGACAGCTTGTTGCAAATGTAAATGTCCAAAATCAGAATGACATCTGTTGCAGGGGAAAAGGTGGTAGGAAGTTAAACACGTTCATACTTTAAATGGCACACAATTCCATCTATACTGGTTCACAAAACAGTGTGCTTTTTTCCAATCCATGTAAAAGAGAAAAAAAAAGAGAATATCCCTTGCTAGCTTGATTATAGAAGGCACAGCTGGAGATCTTTAGCTGACTTTCTTCCTCTTTCATTTCATATATTTGAACAGGGTATCTACATAAATTCATGATTTTGCATGTTTTTGTCTTGGTCTACCCACTGACATAAACAGAGACTGAATACCTCTCAAATTTCCATTGTTTAGATAATAAAGTGTACTTAGAGAATCACGGTAGAAGGGACAGAAACACTCTTTAAAAAAGGGAAATAGGAATTATTTGCATGTTGAAACCTTCATGGAAATAACTATAGTTTGACAAAGTAGAAATCTGTCATCAACATCCTCCTAGAGCAGCCAAAATAAATCTTCCCCTCATTGAATCTGGATTATGATGACTATCAAATAACAAGCTGTGACAACTCTAGAAAACACCTCACTTAGCTCTGCTGTTCACTTTCTGTGTTTTGTATACAACCAAGCAAAAAAGGGCACATGGGGTGAAGTGGCTGCCACGAGAGAAAGGAAATAATTACTGCTCTTTAAACTCCACTAAATGAAATGTCTCCTTCACACTGATAAACGGTCCCATGGCTTGGGACCGTGCCATTAGTTACTGTGACCTTCTCTTGCTTGACATCCTTGTAACTAGCAACATAATATGGCAGATGTGCAGGTATTCCTATCTCCCCAAAACCCAGCTTTGTATGAAAAATACATTTGTATTCTCCCAGCTTTGTTTAGAAAATACACTCATGTATAAAGGCCACAACAGGTTATCCAGATAAACAAAATGTATCTGAGCAGAGAGGGTGTAATGGAAAATTCCCAGTGCAGAAGCAGATACTGACTTTTTCAGCTGTGGGCATAAGCTATACTCCCTAAATTCTGTGAAGCTCTAGTTTCTACTGATTGAAACAACCCATGAAGGACTGCACTGCTGACTCATGGGCCAGTGCAGTCACCTCTGTTGGGGTGATTTAGGAGACAGTGTTAGATCCAGTTAACTGGTCTTTACTGGTTGACTTGGGGAAAGATGTCATAGGAGGGCTGAAAACATGGCTTATAACTTTAGAAGGGACAGTCAGAAGACTGCTTGAACTTAACATCACAAGTGAGACTGGAAACAGAGCAGACAGTAATCAAAGGAAGGTTTAAAGATTAAGAGGAAGGACTTTCCCCTTCTTGAAACTTTTAATTTCTTATCTTTCCCTTACATATGGGAAATTTTAACAAGCAGAGAAACACATATCACTGGTCTTAAATTAGTTTTCAGATAAAATCTAGATTATTTCTAACAAATTAGGAGGAAAAAAAGAGTATGATACACACTACATCTGTCAGTTCTCTATCAGCCAAATGACTTGAGTCTTATTACAAATCTACTGAAGAGAGTTCATTAATTTCATTCAACAGAAGTGCAGAATAGCTTATCGTTTTTCTCCCTTATACAATGGCTAATGAGCTTCAGGTCAGCTATCAGGCCCTCTTCCCAACAGAGTCATTTCTGAAATCTAATGTTTTGTACACTTTTGATCCAACCATTTGTGTCACCATTACTACTTCCCTGTTTGTTTTCCCCACTAGAACATTGTTCCTACCTAAAAGAAAACTGGTCTTAAGTGCTTATCTACAATCCTGCCTGCTAGAACCAGAACATTAATCCTCTGAGTGATTACCTGTCTGAGGGAGCCATTCATCGCCTTTCAGACTTTTCTTTCAATTATTTACAACAGGAGTAGTGGAAAGATGCAACTGTAGCCCTGTGATGTTAAGAGCTTTTATCACAAGAGCTACCATACCACTGAAAATAATTGCCTTTGTAACGTCAGAAGAGTCATGGTCAACAAATGTTCATTTCCCAGGAGAACCAGTGATAAATGTCATTAACTTAGAAAATCTCTGACAGTTTGTCCAAACAGTCTGACAACAACTATGAACTGGAACCGTAACAGATGGATGCCAGAAGTTCATAAAGTGAACGATATGGAAAAGGATCTATGCTACAATAAAAGCAGCATAAATACCTTACTCATTAAAATGCATCAAACTTTCTATGGAATGTGTTACTACAATAACATTCCTTCTGGGAACAGAAAAGCACTGACACTCCATTGTTTTTCTTTTCAAGGAATGTGCTTACACTGTTGTTATTTTATTTAGTTCCTTCAATTTTACCTTGCCAGAAAAAAAGAGCTACTTTTCAAGCACCTTAGTAAAAAACATAGTTAAACACAGCTAAAAAAATCCTTTCTGCATTGCCTACCATGTTAGCCAGCAATATAGCTTAGCTGGGATTATTTACTTCAGGTTAATAAAACTTTCTGCATTTCCTACCTAAACTACATTTTATTTTAGGCTTATAAGCATTACTGATTCAACACAGACATTTCAATCATATAAGGAAATACATCTTTTTGCCCGGTTTTAGAGCAAGAGTCTTTGTACCATCCATCCAATGGCCATTTCTTAATGACAAAGTAAAATTCTTCCTTATCACTAAGGGCAAGTTTAAAAAAAATGCTCTGGATGTAATGCATGCTACACTTTCTATGTCACAGACCTATTCCATTTCTTCCTTTTTCATTATTAGTTGCTAAATACATATTTCATGTTCTGATTTAAGATGCCTTTACAGTCCATTACAAACAACCAGCTGAAATGCTGCATCTTCTGTCAATAAGAAACACATTTCAGTTAACGACAAACTCAGAGGAGAAGTTTCATGTTTTGTATAAAATCTTTAGTTGATTTTTTTTGCCAGTCTTCCCTAAGAAAACAATCTGGATTTCAATAAATCAAGTCAATTTAGAAGATTTTTTTTTAAAGAAAATTAAACTTAATTAAAAATATTTAAATTAATTAAGTTACTTTTAAGAAAAATACCTTAATAGTAATTGGATGTAACACTGTAAATACTTCTATATTAAGGACTCCATTTACTTATCTGTGATGAGCTATCTAAAATGTTAATTAATCTTTATTAGGAATGTCCTAGAGGAGAAGAGCAGTGACTTTTCTGGGAAAGTCATCCTGAATAATATATTTAACTGTGCATTTTTCTGTTGCACATCTAAAACACCAAGTGCTGTATTAAATGTTAGGATAATCATCTTTTAGTCTTGTATCAGGGCCCTTATTTCAGAAATTCAAGCAGTTTTTCTGCTGTGTCTTATCACAACTTCTCACAATGTGTGGAATTTCATTATTACAAATAATGAGAGTTGGGTTTTTTTGCATGAATGTAAATAGCTAAATTTCAGTGTGTTCCGCAGAAAAAAGTTGTCATATCTGCAGAAAATCAGAGGCATTTGTATGGTACCTAAACATTTTCTGTCACTATAAAAACTTTTCCTTCCAATTTTGTTAACCCCGCAATGTGTATATAACAAATCGAATCCACTCCAAGAAATTCTGTTTTCAGTTGGTTCCTTCTCTCTCCTTTTCTCATTATCATAATGGGCCATGAAAGGACAATTTAGACAGCCTGGTTTTCAGGGTAAATGGAGCTTTTATTAGGGCTTGAAGCTCAGTGTCCCCTATGGAAAGCAGGTAACAAGAAACCTGTGAACAAACATACTTCCAAAAGTGATAAGCAAGTTCTAGAGGAGTGCAGTGTAACATCACAGGTAGTCAATATTGCAATTCTACCCTGTTTTTGGGGGGATATACAAACAGAATATAATCATGTCAAAATTTTAGTACACCTAAATTGTATGACAATTTCTGCTAATCAAAGTTCATTTAAATTATCTGTCTGTCCTAGTTAATTAGGCCTAATTTTAAGTGCACTTCAAGTACTGATTTACAGAAGCTTTATGCAGGTTTATTTCAATACACCATGATTAGGATGAATAAATAATCATCCTATTGATACCCATGAATCCCTCCAAGAAATTTCACATCTCATGAGAGTAGAATTTGATCCATTTCCTTAGGATGAACCCTCTTTGAACCAGTGAAGTTAATACACCCCAAGGAAACTGATCAAATTATGGTTATATATTTTTAACTAGCTTTCATAGTATTCAAGTTTCATTGAATGGAATTCCACTTGCATTACACCAAATTATATTTCCACATATGATCAAAAAGTTCTCTTTAGAAAGGAAAGTGGGAAGTGGGATAATTTCTATTCAAGCTATGCACTTCCTGTGGAGGAGCTGAAGTTGACTGAATGGCAAATGGTCCCCTACAGCAGTGGCTCCATCATTCCAGCAGCAAACACACTCCTTCAAGGAAAACTAACAGGTTCTTTACCTGTAGCTGACCAATTCCATCACCCAGAATCCATCAGTTCTGTTCCTGCTACAAGCACAGCTAATGCAAATGACAAATGATAAAAATCCCCCAAATTACTTCATTCTAGTAAAGGAGATATGTAATTCCATGGCTTTCTATTTTTTCAGGGCTTCCAGCTTTTGCCCAGACAGTCTCTAGTATGACAGATTCCTTCTCTAAAGAGGTAGACAAAATGGTATGCTTTGAATGCCAACTTCCTACCCTCTGTGTACAGCAAGTTGTTTCCTTGTCCCTCATGGAAAGAGCATGGGCATTTCACACTCATCTTTTTCAAGGAGACTGTTTGTTTTCAAACCAGGACATCTGTTCTTACAAGAATGTGTCTGCCTGCCACCTCCTGACACTTTCAAATAACCTCGATTCTAACCGAAATCAAGTGCAGCAACAATGCTACAAAAAAATGGAGGAATTAATTCACTCATGCTATTAGCTTCTTAAAAAGGCTGTTCATTAACCTGGATCAAAGAAAGAGTATTTATGTGGACCAGGCTTCCACCAAAAAAATCCATGGAAAAATACCTGCTAAACTCAACGAACAATGCATCTGGTCTCAGCTGAATATATTCATATGCACATATGTTTCCAGTTAAGCCTAATATTTGTTCATGGACCAAGTATTGATTGTAAGGTATAGGTAACATTAATAAACACTCAACCTTAGACCCAACATCTAGATGGCAACCAAAACCTAGGACTAAATCACAGCATTAATACTCATCTGGCGCCACATGTTTTGATTTATGTTAGGTTCAGATGCGCATCAGCATGAGGGTTCCCAAAGCCTGGAGGAAGCTGGCAACTTTCCTGCCCATATTCTTTCTCATTTGTGAAAAAACTTGTGGGAACCAAATATTGCAGGCCCCTTGTGTGCATTTTCAGAGAGCTCTCAATGTACAGCTGATCACTATTTTGCACTTTTGGAGCTTGGGCCGATGATTGTGGCTCAAAAAGCAAAAAACTCATTGCTTCGACACAGCCCTAATGATTAATTTATGCACTTTAGTCCATTGAACAAAGAAGGATAAATCATAGACAGATGCTCTCATTTATCTATGCGGTTTCATATGCAAAGACACTGCAACACACAAGGAAAATGCACTGAGCCCACTGAAAAAAATCAAAATACAGAGACCAGTAGCCCCCCTTCAGCTTTACCTGAAAAGAATATAATCATAATCAATAAAATCTACTGGTATACACCAAGATTTTCTCAACTTTTATCCTGGGTCTGAGTAGTCAAGTAGCCCTATATCAAATCAAGATTTCTCAAATACACAAATTTTGACTCTACCAAACAGCAAAAGTTGAGGGCGGAATAGGATAGAGGTCTGAAATGTAATGGGCTGGGTTGCTCTTTAATCAAAATCCAAACCCACTTTTCTGCCAGAACTTTTTTTAAAAGTTTCTGGTTTGGGGAAGTTTTTGCACATACCTCTACAATTCTTTATTTTCTTAAGATTTGAAATCCTGTAAAGACTGAGAAAGATTGTAACCACAGTCACTGCAAAAGAAAAATAACTGTTTTGCCTCAAAAAGCCTGCTATTTTAGCATTCTGTTTGGTTGTTCCTTTGCTTGCTTGTTTATTTATTTTAGCCCAACTTCTTGGTTAAACAGATGAGAAACATTATGCAAACATTCCACAGTTCACAGAATTATAACTATTATAACTAAATTAATCAGCTATTCATTTGTGATCCTTTTTCTCTTCACTGCCATTGAACGGATTAAGGGATCAAACTAGCTACCTCTTTTAAACTAAATGTAGTTCTCTATTTTGCCAGTCTTACTCAGATTGAATAAAATAGTCATGTGAGATCTGTCCTGATTCGAAAACTCACATAGGAATTAGTCTTTGTTTACAAACATGACACAGTCAGATTCTAAACATTTAAATATAAGCATTTACTTCCACAGTAGATAAATGAGAGAAACATGAAATGAGTATACATTAGATTATAGACATCTGAGTTATTTCAAAGATGCATTTTGCATTAGAGCCAAATTTTTTGTATTGAACTTCCCAGGTCAAATTTTTTTTGTACCATCTATGAAATGTGAGAAAACAGTAAACCAAAAGCAGCATATTTTTGTTAAATCTTTAACAGCAGTGTGTGAAAGTGATAGCAAGCCTTTGCAAAGTGGCAGGCATGATCCAAGGACTGCCTTCTACACCCTACCTTCTCCAATGGATCTTTAAAAAGAACCTTTACACAAATCAAAAATCATTTAAAGCCAAATGGTCAATGACATGGCATCAGGCTTCACAAGGAGAGTGAAAAATCTGGCCTTCTGAGGAGATGAGATCCCTCATCCTGCTTTTGCTCAATTAATGGAAAGAGCATGGAGTATCATCTCCAGTTGCTCTTGCTACACTTTGTTAACCTGACTTCCCTAACATGAGAGAGGATAATGTGCAAATGACTGCCCAATCCTAAATCCTACAAGGATACATCTACAAGCAGTTATTTACCAAATGGGATGAAATCTGGTTTTCCTACACAAGAGGAAATACTGGTACCTATTATTGCTACATATGGCTGCCTCATCCTGCCAGAGCAGAGCAGCCCCACTGTGTTCAAACTGCAAAACCAACCAAACAAAAAAGCCACCACCCGAAATTACAGCAAATGAGAATCACTGACTTTTCCCAAACACAGTGGCTGGCTGGCCAGCTTGCTATAGCAATCTGAAGGCTCATTCTTTAAACAAAATTGCGCAAAGCTATCATTCTTGCTTTATGAGTACATTGACCAGCAAATGCGAGTGTCCTGCCAGTGGAAAAATCTCTCATTTTTTGAGAGAGATTTGAAGTGAAAATAAAGCTGGTTCACTTTTTCCATAGAGCTGTGAAAATGAAACTCTTTGCCAGGTAAGCTGAGGGTACATATTTGTTTGAATAGCTCTACTAAAAATTAAAAAACAAAACAGGCAAACATGGGTGCCTAAATTCATACTTTGGCACTTAAATAACCCAGCCAGCTTACACAAATGTTTATCCATCTATCCAGCATTTTCCCTCCATGAAACAGAAGTTGTTTCTCTTCCCCATTTGGGAAACTGAGATATTTACATCAGTGCATGGATATGACTTTGGATACTTGACCTTAGGCACTCAAGTAATTTTCCTTTCAGAGATGTACAGTGTCATCTCTGGCTGCATCCTGTGTCATGTTCCTGCCACAGGTTCACACTGCTAATGCTGTTGGCACTGTGAAGTGTTTTCCAGCCTTATTGCTTAACTCCTGCCTGACCTGAGGTGACTGCACTCCACCTACATTTAATTTTCTAAGTATCAACTCATTTCCAACCACCTTACAGACAGAACCCTGACTACTGTTGCAGAAGCCAGCAGGAACCAGGAGGATTTCTGTGTTTCACGGGAATGAGATCTGAGATGCATTGCTTCAAAATGTGCATATATGTTCAAAAAAAGAAGAAAATGTTATTTTGAATTTTGGTAACTCTCCTTTACATGTGTCAGAGTATCTTACAAAGTGGTCAATACTGTCTGCACCTTTGGCTAATTCATAGCAGACTGGATGGGCATCACAGAATGGTAAGAGTTTGGCCCTCTGGCACTGAGCAGGAATACAGAAACATATCAGGCTGCTGAAACAGAAAAACAGAAATACTCCATTTTTTCTTCAGTATTTCAGGCAG
This sequence comes from Hylia prasina, assembly GCA_013397195.1. Classification (NCBI taxonomy): domain Eukaryota; kingdom Metazoa; phylum Chordata; class Aves; order Passeriformes; family Sylviidae; genus Hylia; species Hylia prasina. The sequence goes on along the minus strand of VYXD01008192.1, from coordinate 1,363,768 downwards.
TTACTTTGACAGCCATAATACAAAGTTTATGCTACCATTGCCACTGCCTCTCAGATAAGTACACTTAAAACCTACTTGGGTTAAACAATCACAAAATTAAAGAACTGTAATACTGAGAACATAATTACACCCTTAAAAGCCAATTTATGACAGAAGAATCAAAAACTGGCCACTTTTCCACTGTTTTTTCCTTCTTCATCTTTGGTTTCAAGAGCGAAGAGAAGGCAAGAAGCAGGTGAAAAATGAGCATGCATATTATTCCTTCTGTCTCTAATTACAAGGACTGTGTTGTGCAATGAAAAATCTTTTAACAGAGCAACAAACAAATTCTCCAAGGTGGTATCATCTGTTGATGACACTGCTCCCAAAACTCTTGTCCTCAGTATGAGATTGGACAAGGTGAACACGAAGCCTGGTCAAAAGGTAACTGCACTGCTTTAACCCTGCATAAAGCCAGAGGCTCATTCAAGGCTGTACTGGTCTTTTCCCCCCAGCACACTATATCCTAAGCACACTGTTTATATAGCATGTAGGATGTCATTACTCCTAAGGGGAGAGCTCCAGGACTCAGTGAGAAGACTGTTTACTGATTTTGGCAAACTTTTGTGTGCAATAAAGCGGATGAGCCAAAGAAGAGTAAAAGTCAGTAAGAATATACTAATTCTTTCAGGTCAAATGATTTTAATATAGTTTTATGTTGCTCTTTCTTTTTTATTATCATATGGCCATGGTTAAACAGCTCAGCCTGTGCTTTGGTTTCAAGAGCAAAGACAAATCTTTGGCTTGGCTTTACCTTCAAACTTTGGAAAAAAACAAGGGGAATCTGAATTAAAAATAAAAATAAAAACTCCAATTCCACCTCACTTTCATCTCTGTTTTCAAAAAGAAATAGTTCTCTGAAGAGTAGATAATGCTAAATATAATGTGAGAGTGAAACATCGCTATGCTTTTGAAGAATGGGAGACCTACAATCATATTGAAATTCCAGGCCAAAACTTCTGCTCTTGCAAACTGGAACCATTCCACTGCACACAGTAGGGATCAGCAGCAGAAAAGTCAGTCCAAAGAATATTCAGAACAATTTTAAAGGCTTCTTAGATAATGCACAGAAGCAAAGACTTTTGAACTAGTAAAATGAGAGTTTTAAAATGTCTAAGGATCCTTAATCCTTTACAACCCATGATTACTTTATGTGCTCAGGAGATCATTATTTTAAGTGTTTAAGATGCCAAATGACCTGTATAAATGGTAAAGGCCTTACAAAAATAGTTCCCAACAGTCTACTGGGTATGAGAGTAAAGAGCAGGTTTCCCAAAATGTTATTTTTCAAGGTGTTTGCTTGGCATTTCTAGCACTTTTCAGACCTTTCCCATCTTGTCTCCCCACACAGACACATACAACTACCTCAAGCCATATTTATTTTGAAGCTCTTTACAATTAAGGAAGAAAATCCACAAGACTGGTTTTGGCAGTACTGTTCAAGTAAAACAGATTATAAATATTTAACTTCTACAATGAGCATCACAGCAAAGAGCAATGTTGGCATTCAGTCACCTAATAAGGAAACATTTTTATTATCACTTATGAGAAGACAGTTCTGTTATTGTTTCTACATATAATGCATTTTATGCTTTGTGTTTTTTTAATTTGGAAAAATTAAACATTGTTTAATGGCTTGACAATAATGCAAAAAGAAGCTCAGTCCATGATGCTCCCAGGAGGTTGTGAGACTATTGCAATCAGAGCTGTTGCTAATTAAATCTGCCTATTGTTACGAAGCATTTGGGGCCAAACCAATCAACCACTGGCATAATTAATGTAGTCCACAAGGGCCTTTAGTGGTACTTGTTTTCATCAATCATGAGGAACAAATACAGGCTAAAGAAGAGTGGAAAAGCCTGTGCATTTACAAACCTGCTTGCCTTGGGTCTTATTTGGGAATAACTACACTATCCATGGCAAGTACCCTTGAACACTAATAGTTTTGCCTCATACATGTATGCACATTTTCATGAAGATAACACATAGAAGAAGACACAGGTTCTCCCTTGCATCAAAGGTGCAAGGCTATCTTCTTTTGCTTGTGTTCTATACACATATTTTACAATGACACAATGACAGGTAAAGTTTGCAGAATGAAGGGGAGGAATCTTTAAAGTTATCATTTAGTTACAAGGAAAAAGATGTAAATCCTATGTCATGATTTATATGACTGAAACACTGAGATCAACAAACAAAACAGAAGGCATGAAGTCTACAGGCAAAACTGGAATAAAGGGTGCCTTTTAATTTAGAGAAATACCACTATTTCAACTGGTCAACACAACATCTTTTTCTTCACTTTCACCTGCTATACTGCATAACTGTAAAGCTCTGTATTGTATTCTATAGTCCTGTACTAGATGCTCTCTCAACCACCTCTCTGATGAAACTTTTCCTCTGCTTGCATTGATCTGCCCAGACTGTGACAGCCCTGACCAAAGCAGAGCCAGGGTTAGAGCCCTGCAGTTCCTGGCTAGCAGCCCTGAGTGTAAGCATGAAACCATGCTGTCTCCCTCCACTAGCTGACATCAGATGTTCTCACATACAATACTTGGTAGGCTGCTTAAGTCTGCACAATGACATCCTGAGGAAGTGATATTGGCACAAGATATAGTCCAAGACTGAGCACTAGTCAGTCAGACCAACAGCACTGACATTATGACACTTGTATGAATTTTATTTGAAAAACTCAAATGAACTTCCACAAAACAACTCAAAGCTTTGACCAATGTGATGTGTTCTTACTTAGGAAGCATTCTAACTTAGGAGGGATTCTTATTAAGGAAGCGTTCTTACTTAGAAAAGTACTGAATTAATGCTGAGAATATACTTCACTAGCTTTAGGGTCAAACATGTAGATGCTCCTACATTTTGGTATCCTTCAGTATCCTGCAGTAGAGATAAAACAGCTGGACAAGGTATCTCTGAAACAGTCTCTGACATCCTACACAAACAGGTAATGACACCTTTCAAAGTCTGCTCAGTCTAGGAATCCAGCTCTCCTCTCTCTCCTATTCTCTACAGTCACTGCTCAACAGGGTGCTCCTATGAACTCTCAGCTTGGTTTTGGTGTCACTGTATTTTCAGAATACAGCCTGCAAACTCATAGCAGGATCAACAGCCTTTATTCCTTAGTTATTCTCCTCATAAAGCCTCCAGTTTATGCCTCTGGCTGTCTTAGATAAAAGCAGAAGATAAAAGAAAAGAGTGATAAATCAGTGTTACAAGAAATGTTCCCCAACATTTGAGATTGCACAATGAAATCTCAGCAAAAATTGAGAAACAAGCAGTGAAGATCAGCTACTGACAGGAGAGAAAGAAGACTGAAAAGATTGGAAACAGAACAGGGAATTCTCTGTATGCAACCAACTTTGAGGATGAATAACAGAGACTAAATAACATTGCAGAAGGCTCCAATAAAAGCAGGTATGAAATAAAAGATAAATTAAGCTTAAATACAGTATTCTGATTCGCAAACTTTCTTAATCATATAGGGGATAAAAAGACCTGAAGCAAGGCATTTTTCCTCTAGCCTTGCTGTGGACAGAGGGTGCTTATGAAGCACACAGGCTCATTTTGACAAGTGTGTTGAAAAGGTAAGGGCACCATGACATCCTTAGCACCATGGTTAGTTATATGACATACTCTCTGATGTGTGAAGGTATTTATGAATATTCAATTTTTCAGAATACAAATATGATTCAGAGTGCAAAACACATCAACTCGTGACAATTAAGTTGTACATAAAGGTGATAAAAAGAAAGTACTTTATTCAGCCTTTCAGATGGCAATACCAGTGGAGTAGAGGAGCCCTTGTGCTGACAGGACATTCATTAAAGTCAAGAGGAATTCCAGCTATGTAACAGCAGCAGCATTGGAGTGGGCTGTCCTACTGTCACTGATTCAGCAGATTGATATACTACATACTAAATACTTTAAGAAATGAGTGTGCACTGTGTTTCCAAGAGAAACAACACCATCAACAGTCCTGTACCATTAATGTCCCCATAAAGAGAAAAATTAAAAGAAAATTAAAAGGAACCCTCCAGGCTTGATACCTCTCTCCTCATAAGTCTTCCAGTGGTATTAGCCTTATAACTGCATCATAGTCACTCCTATTTATACTGCTCTGAGTAAAATGAGGCTTCATGCCTGCTGAAACGAAATCATCTCCTCCTACAGTCATTTCCTATTATTACATTGGACTGTTTAGCTAAAGGAATGAACTACAGGATGTGTGACTACATTACAAGTCACTGTTTTATACTAAAGATGTTGGTAAGGAAATGGGGAGACATGACCTTTCAAACCAGTGACATTTATACTGATACTTTTGGTTTTGCTGCATCTCTGTTGTGTCAATTCATAGGAACTTAAAATTATGTAAAATTAGATTGCTTCTAAAATCTGATTAGAAACTGCAAGAACAATAAAACTGTAAGTCTCTTCAGCTAAGAGACTTATACAGCCGAAGAGGAGAGCAATGAAATTAGCAATTTTCTCATTACTTTCTGGCAGTTTGAGATTATAACTTTAGCTACATAATGGGAGTTTAGAAAAGTCAGAGAGGAAACAAGATCAGGAGTTACTTAAATTTCTTCCCCCAAAACCAGTTAGGCAAGTAAATAAAAAGAAAGCGCTCCTACCTCCTTGCCAGCCAGAATAACTGGGCACAGAGATGTTCTGCAAGAGCAAACTGCACCAGGACAGTGTGGTCATGAGCCTCTGCAACTAATCACACCTCTGACTCTGTTAAAAGCCTCCATTGTATCAGAGTATGTGGATGAATTCACTATGCAACAGGTAAACATAGCCATCAGGATCAGCCTTTGTCAATCCTTTCATCTTTTAGAATTTCCTTTAATACAGATGTGAAAATTTGGCCTAATGACTGAGGGAGGCACTCAGCTCTTCTTATGATTTGAACTTGAACAGATCTTGCAATTCTGAACTATTTTCTTTCTTGCAAAAACTTTATCTCAGATTTTGGAGGCACTTGAAGAGTTAATTTGACTTCATACTCCTCTGCTTCCAGACCAAATATCAATGAGTTTGTTGCTCTGATCTAACGGGGTGTACTAGAAAATAATTCAAGAGCATTAAATGTCACCCATGTTTGAGGAATTTATGTATTTATAATGCATTCTGGTCCCAGAGAAACTGCATCTAATCATTCCTTCAAACAGAGGCCAATAAAACTTCTTCCATTTTGATAAGTTGTTTTCACTCACTGAAGAACAAAACTGGTAGGTTTAAATATCACTAAGATCTCACTGGAAAATAATAGTACAAGGTAATTCACTTTTTAAATGGCAAGAACATAAATTTTTTCATACCTTATTACGACTGTAATACAGGTCATTGAAAAATTTTATTTTGACTGTCTGCTGGAAAAACAAGATTTGAATGAAAAGATGATTTTAATTTAAAGTGCTTCTTTTTGATTAAAAAAAAAGAGAACAAAATAAAACCCCTCAACAAGCTGTTTGTGTTGAACATCACAGCAAACCACACAATCCAAGATTCCTGAAGTGTATGAGTTTATAAAACAGGGAGACCATTATATTCTACATAAACTGTCAACCTAAGGACCCAGCCCTCAAAATAGGAAGAACTAAGGAAGTTTTAAAATTACAGCTCCAACAAGACATTACAATGAACCATCAAGATTTTGAGTTTTGAGCCAAACCTATTCAGTTATTTGAAGATCCTTTACGTTTATTGAATTTTTGTCCTGAAGATGCACTTTTTTAGATGAAAATACATATCTTTAAAAAACAAGTTCCCTAGTAAATCATGTGTTTTCCATAGAAGGCTGCATTTTCAACCAGTTTGTCATATTAAGCTTTGCCTTCTGTTTTACTCCTGTGTTTTGACCAAGAGAATTTAGGATCTGAAATTTAATTTACAGCCCTAATTGTATTTAAACATAGTTTTATTTGTGGATGAGTGCAGATACTTAGCCTGCTGTTTTTAAACTAAAACAAGTATTGAAAACAGTGGTCTGTCTCTTCAACCACTGCTTCTTCTCCAGTAACACAAATCAAGTGCATTGTGGAAACAATACCTAAGGTTATTCCTAGGCAGTCATTCCTTGACATTGCAGAATGCAGGGAAAACATAGTGTCTACCATTTATCTGGAGCAGTCTGATTTGAGAGATGACAGAGCACAAGGTACAGAGTGCAGTGAAATGTAAAGCAAGCCAGTCATAACACAATAGTTGGGGTATGGATGAGAAGATCTCAAAGTGGGTTTATGTACTTCAGCAACGTTATCTGACTACACAAGAAATTCCCTTGCTCCAATGACCCGTGGTGTGGTTTTGCATGGGAAGGAGGCTCTACTCTGGAAACTAACAAAAGACTCCAGTCCATTGCATTAAGGACAGGGTAGGGTAAAGGTCCCATGGATGACAGCATTAATCTTGGACCTTAACAATCCATAAAAGCAGACACTGCTGTAAAGAGTCAGACTAATGCAATAGCCTTATTGTGGACATGTGGCCAATGCACAGATTTGCGGGCGAATTACACCCATCACACAGAAGTCACTGCAGGAGCTGAATTTCTCTTCCTTTTGCTCCAAATGGAAAACACTGAAATTACTGATGAAGCCTCAAGAAGTTCCTCCATCACATGGCAATTTTTTACAGAATTAAGGAAAAAGAATTATTTTTGAAAATGATTAAGCAATGCATGAACTGTAACACAAGCTGTCAATCTCTTCAACAACTGTTCAGAGATACATGGCTTGGAAAATAAGAAATTTGGAATTCTTATGTGATAAATCATCCAATTAAAAATCCCTCCAAATTTAAGCCCCCATGACTAGCCATAACCTGATCTATCAGGGAACACTACATGGTACTCCCATGGTCTGTATTTCCATTAACAACAGCGAGAACTTTTTAGTGCAGACCAAGCAGTAGAATTCCACAGTCCATATAAATGGTTTTTGCTTCTTTTTCAAATAAAGCTTATTCAATCATTGGAAGGATAGATATAGCTGGTTATTTGACTTATCCTGATAGAAGAAAAAGCTGCATCTCTGCAGAGAACATAGACATTTTCTCCTAACTATCAGGTCACTGGATGATGATGGAAGGCCTGGCAGCTCTTACTGTTTACCCTGTTGGAAGACCTATCTTCCACATACCACCCAACAATCATAGCACAGCCGTAGCCAGAACCAGACTGTCTTAACTGAAAGTTTTATCTCTTTCCCAGAAAGATTATGTCATTAGATATGATCCAGTCTAATATGTTTCTGTGCATTAACATGATGTGCATGATTTTTTTCATCTGTCACTAAAATATAGATCATTAACCTGACATTCCTCTTAGGATTTATGGACCTTATTGATGTTTTTATGATTATTCAATCTGATGTCTGGCAAACCATAGAAAGCTGTGGGTAGGTGGGGGAGTGCATGTCTGAAAACTAAGGGAGAACTTCAAGCAGGACTGTTGTACCATTTACTTGCTAGAGAGAGTAATGTGATATAATTAAAAATGGTCAGGAAAGATTACTATCTTTTGGCTTCAAATTTTAACACATGCAGTAAAATAGAAATTATCAGCCTTGCATAAACCAGATTTTTTTTTCCTCCCCACAGTGGGGGTCCAGTAAAGCCCTGGAACATCCTGAGGATAAAGAACATCAACTGGATGTAAAACAGAGCTCTTTTTTTAATGGTTTGGGATGGGAGGATCTTCCCCTGTAGTGGGAGAAAAAAGCTGGAAATGTCAGTGCTTGATCTTTTTTAAGGTTTTGAACTAATATGTAAAATTAAAATGAAGATAAATGAAAATCCTTGTGAAAAGGATTATTAAAGATAGGATGGTTCTTTAATAAGCATGATCCAGCAGCCTATGAATTAACAATGAATCATAATATACAAGCAGTGTGGGGAGGTCTGGAAAGTTTAATCTTCTTGGATTACTCTGAAAGAACTGAAAGAAAACAGTGATTTTCCTTTACCAATTTAGGTCAGGCAAGACAAAGCAAGGCAAGGAAAAGAGAGGACCAGAGTATGAAGAGTGATTTTGTTCACTGGTGAAGAGCATGAAGAGGCTGGAGAGTACTGTTCCCTCTTTTGGAACAGGTAAATCAAGACTAGAATATCATTAAAAATTGCTGCTGAAAAGTCAGACAAAGTTCTCTATTAGGAGCTAAGCCAACCATTTACTGATTGGCCCTAGTGGTGTGAACATTCAGTAGTTTTTAAGGCATGAGTTTTCCAGCTGTCAGAGGGTATCTTGCAAGCAATATTCAGAAAGAATTCTACTCTAAAACTATTGTGGTTCTTGACAGAAAAACAACAACAAATTAAGAAGTAAAGAGAACTACCTCCTACACTTTAAAATATTTTAAAATGTAACAGAAGTACACATAACAAGTTTTGACAGTGCCTCATGGATCTCCCTCCCCAGCGCTTTCTTAACAATACTAGGTTTAGATGAAAATACAAATCAGAAATTATACTTCGCTCCAAATAATTAAGTTCCCTCTTGAACTCTAAAGGGAACATTCAGTGAATCAGCTACAAGAGACAACTCAAAGAGTCTGAGAAGGCCATAGGACTGTTGTTTTCAGAAACTTCCAGTCTTCATCTGAGTATTTCTTACTAAAATTCCATGGAATGCTTTTCTCTTTAACTGCCAGGCACCACTTTGCTGAGAGGGCAGGCCAAACAAAAAATGTTCTACCAGCTCATGTTTTTCAGCACCCACAGATTTTACAAGGCCAAAAAGCCACATCTATGGCTAACACAAAATATTTGAACTTGATGCAGATGTCAAATGAAATAATGCTGGTGCCTTTCCTTGTGTAGGGAACCGACCTGCAGATGAGCCCAAGGTGGAAAGTTCACAGTAAAAGTGGCTGGACTTGATCTTGTCTAAAATTTGGCAGAGACAGATTGCCCATCTGTTATGGACTGAGTTCTCACTGACAGGATCCACGTGTTGACTTATTAGCCCATTGGGATGTTTGAAGACATTTAAAATCAATACCTGTGCCTTCTACTTTCCTTTCATGGGTTGAATTGACATTTTTAGGGCTTAAGCCAATTCCATTTCAGATAGCCTGGACTATGAAACCTCTGTGCCAGAACATTACAAATTTCCAATAGGCTGTTGTAACTTTTAGCCCCTGACAATGTCAGATTCTCTAGGCATGACATGGATATACTTCAACAATTTATTACCATGCTTTTGACTTTTCCAGCTACAGCTAATGACTGCATTTACAACACGGGCTTGGGAGTGCAGTGCCCATGGTTGAGTGTGGCTCATACCTCACTAATAGTTGGAAAGAAACACTGTCTTTAGGGCTGAAATGAGCTAGTAACAGGCAAAAAGCTCCACGTTTTCTGTGTGGTTTGCAATCAATGGACCACTTCTCCTCAGGCTCCTTCCCTTTGCAAATCTATTTTATGCATTAATTTGAAGTCCATTTATGAGTGTCCAATATAGGCATAACATATTAAGAGCAAGTAGGAGTCATCTTCACCTGCCCCTCCTTTAATGCTAAATACAAGCAAATTTAAGAATGGAAGATTAGCCAGGGTTCTGCATGTCAACACACAACTTCCTAGGAACCCCTGCTGAAAAAGACAGGCAACAAGCTTTTAAAATATTTTCTTCCCCCTCTTGCCTATGTTCTTTCCTAATTTGTCATGATATCCATTTTGGTTTCCTTCTGTTATAATTGGTTTCATATTTCAAATTCTCACATTGTGAAATAAGCCTAATCCAAAATACTTCTACAAAACTTCCAACTATTTTGTAATAAACATGTAAGTGGAAACATGCAACTGGATCTTAATTTTTCCTTGCTAGCCCACACAACTTCAACTGCAGGTAATTTATCTTCAATGAACACGGAAAGCAACATCTGGAAAATGCAACAATTAATAAGAATAAACAAAAAGTCACTGAGCTGTTATTTAGCTTTCTATCTCTAGGTTAATAATTTTCCTATGCTTAGAAAGGAATGGCTCTTAGAATTGATGTAATTCAGCAGACACACAAACTCTTACATTTATTTCCTTTGAAAGAAAATGGTTTTTTTTGCTTTGTATTTGTTTTTCCATGCAAGTTGTTTTTTTTTTTTTTTTAACTTTAGGACTGACTTCTGTCAGGATAGGCAAAACAGAAGAAGTTAGTCAGGTTGAGTTTGGAATGAACATGAGCATCCAAGTACGAAACAAGTTTTGTCTTGGTCTTCTCAGGAGGTGACTTTCAGGGAATGATCAATGCACAAGGATACCACTGGAACAACTGCCTCTGAGAAACAAAACAAAGCAAGCTAACAAGACAGAAACCTCACTGACAACCAACATAGTTTCCATGTGAGAAAAACTCTTATGTACAAATGCTTTGAAGCTGTCAGATGATGCGGTAATAAAAACTGCATTTGCCTCTTAGAATGTCACTCTGTCATATTAATCAGTCTCACTGGCACACTTTGCCAACAGATTCAGACTATACAGACAGATAAATCCACACAACTATTTTGTGTAGATACAGACACATAATTTCATTATTTTAGTCCATTAAGAAGATACTCTTAGCAGACATTATACTGTTTTTATTTGCATTTGCAGCCAGTCTATAATACATTGCTGTATGTGCACGTCAGTGTTTTCCCAGATGGTGTTTTGAGAATGAAACTCTTGTTGGATAGAACTCTCTGGGACTAATTGATAAAATCTTGCAACAGATTTTTTAAGTCCTGAAAATGATAGTCTGTACCAAAAAGGCAGCAATAAAAAACTATTCCATTGTGTTAGAAAATTAAATAAAAAGCTATGTGTCCCTTTCACATGCACACAGGTGAAGTAAAATACTATGATGATGATGATTCTACATTACCAGAATATCCAGACAAAGTGGTTGAAATCTGGGCACTCTTGAAATCACTAAAACCATAGTTTGAGGAGGCAATAAATTTGGATTTAGGATTCTTCATTCTGAAGGAAAAATGTCATAATCACATAAACTTGACCCTGCCTCAGAAGCCTTAATGGCACATCAGGGTTTTCTCTGGGTCAATCCTATTTTATGATGGATTATGTGTGGCTTGTCCACTAGCACCTGCTTAAAGCATATAAGCATAAAGATGACAGAAGTCATGAAGCTGGCATAAACATTGCATCATGTGTCTGTGTGGTTCAGATGAAATGTGAGCTATTGGGTCAACAAAGAAAGGCAACAATTTCTTCCTCTCTTCAGTTTTGCTCATATTGGTCACACTGGATGATCAACACAACAAACACCAGTTTTATGACCCCTGTAAAATGCTCATTAAATACACGATCAAGAAATCAAATATGATCAATGAACATAAAAATCATTAGTACTAAGATACTATTGTATCTTTATGGAAACAGGATATGAAAGTATAATAATAAGGGAATAGAACTGAATAGTAAATAGGTGGAACTGTACTGTATTTTAGCCACTAGAACAATAGTCAAACTGGTTTTTTTTACCTTGAATTACATTATCACCAGAATCTCTCAGGTCTTTTAAGTACCTATATTAAAAGTTATGGGTGAGTTTCGCTTTCCTGTATTTGCAAAATTATTGAAAATTTACACTAAATATGGTTTATTCTGTGATGTACAGATTCTATTGAGAAATTACTATTCTAAGTATGGAAAGAAAAATTATTTTGAAAACCATCTTCAGTGTACAAAAAGAGCTAAAATGAAGATGTTTCTACTCCAATCAGCCACTCTAAACAGAGATATTGTAACATGATCCAATGTTGATGGCATTTTTGCCAGGAGTAGAATTTTGTTTTCAAAAACTAATAGCTAAGTACTGCTCCACAAATGCCATAAGTGAGCAGCAAAGGCCTATTTCTCTCAGCCAACAAAAAGAGGCATTGTAGAACATGGATATATAATCCACTAATTTCATGCCTTGCATCTGTGAGTCTTGCAAGTGCCATTACTCCATGCTAAATTAATTTAGGCTCGTTCAGTCAAATGAATGGAGAACTAATATAAACTAGAATTTCCCGAACAATTATTTTCTACCTTCCAAAACCTAAAATATTTTATCCTGATTTTACTGGCTAATTGTAACTGGCAGGTCATTTGCAGAATAGTAAAAGCAAACCACTTCATGAGGGGTAAAACAAATTTAATGTATTTATTTGTGACAAACTCACAAAAGCTTTCTCCTAAGGAGATTGATTTCTCAGCTCAAGATCAGTTTATAAATGACATGTTGATCATGATATATTAGAACATATATTCAGGTAAAAACTAGCAAGAAGAAAGCAGTACAGACTAAAATAGTAAGTTTTTAAATAGGATATATGTATCTTCCCTGAAATTTTTAGTTTTGTCTTTTTCTTAGTTAATTTCTATAGGCAGGGCTAGACAATAGTGTTATTTGCTTGTTATACCTCAAGAATTTCTTTGACAGCAGTAGGATTACTATAGAAAACCAAAGGAAAATTTAGCCCATTATGAATATATTTGTCTTCATGTTTTGTTTTATAAACACAGTTCCTATGCAGAGATAATTTTTGCTCATTTTCCTCAGGCAAATACTTTTCAATAAGCTTTCTGGTGTTTGTGTGACCAAGTCTGAATCACAGTTTACTAAACTAACTGAGTGAAGAAGACACCTATATTTATCCTTTATATTGAAGCCTGGAAGTGGGAAGAAGCAAGTTTACAATCCATTGGATTCAATGGTAAGATCTTTCCTGTTCTGTACACATAACAGTCCAGAGTTGATTCTCTGTGGATGTTCCCAAAAGCCTTGGCACCAATCTGAGAGTAAATAAGGGAAAAATCTTACTTTTTTTTTCAAGACCCTAAAAACGTTCCTACAACAATCAATGAGGACACTGTTTTTAGCACCTGGATTCATCTTGATTGATTATGAAAATCTGGCTCATCAGATGTAGCTACAAATTAAAACAAGGTTTGGTACATAGTACCTCCTGAAGTAATTCTGCTGGCCTGGGTATGGCACCACAGTCCTACAGAAGTCCTGTTGTAAGCAAATCTAACACAATCCTGCTTTTGATGATGGGCTAGCAGTCACAACACAGGTAAACTATGCTTCTGATTCCTTTTCTCTTGTAAATACGTCTTTAGATGGACTGGAGGTTAGCAGTTCCCAGAAATAAACCCACCTTTTTTATCTCTGTGTGTGCACGTGTGTGTGTGGTGTACTGAAGCTTTGGTTTCCAGCAGCTACACTGCAAACTCAAGAAGTCTTGCTTTAGTCTCTAGAACTGTAAAAATTAAACAAACACTCCTAACAGCAACAAATTTCTACACACATATTTTATGCTACAGAAATCCCAAAGGAATCCTGTTCTTGCCCACACTGACTAAAGAAATGACAAATTAAATCTCCAGCATGAAAAGTATTTGCTTCAAATTCATCTACACTATTTAAGGTCCTTCCCTTAAGTGCCTACTGGAAAATCAAGAAGAGAAAAAAAATATTAATAATTATTGCACTGATGTTAAAATTAGTTTGTATAAAGGAATCTTTAAACCTTTTAGCATCTTGCTTCCTTTCTTATGATGATTGTTTGTCTTTTCTGAATGCCTTTGGGCCTCAACTCAATATACTTAAAATACTTAAGCACAGTACTTAATGTAAAGCACAACATCAATTTTTACTGGATTTGAAATGTGGTTTGGGGTGATTTACTGAATCATGGAGTACATCACTAATGTTTCCTTTCAAACTATACATTTTTCCACAGAAATAGAAACCAGAAAGATTCTCTAAAGTTTATCCCACTGAAAGGAAGGAGCAATGAGAATGGCATCAAAATTTATCACCCATCAAAGCACTGAATTTATCTGAATACTACAGAGCCTTCAGTCTTAGGACATTAACCTGACATTCCTAGTCCAGTTTTAAAAAGCTCAGTTCTAAACAGTGATGAAAGTAAGTAAAGCAAAAATTCCACAATTATTTCTAAAGAGCAACATAATTCACACCAAACCAGTGACCAGTTTGTAAACAGCAGGTAACTGATGTAGTAAAAAGCAGGTAACACTGTCATTCTGAATCCTGCCTCCTGCTTCTGATGGGACTTTGCTTCTTTTCAGGTTTGCCTCCAAAGATTTACCATCAAAAAAATGTAACCCACTCTCTGGTTTTACAAGCACCGTCTTGCTACGTATCACCCAAAAATAAGCAAATATCAAAGAGGAAGATAATTAAAAAGAATGCAAAAAAAATAAATGTCTGACCCACTAACAGATGCAAGTAAGTGTGAGCCAGAGACTTTAGTGGACTAATACCATTTTAGCCAAGTAAAACCTGGCCAAATGTACTTCTCTGTAAAAAGAACATATGATGCATGAGCTTAGTAAATCATCACCATGCAACTCATTAAGGCACTATCATACAACAAGAGTGGAAGCATGATGGTTATTAAAATGATTCATGCATATCTTCACAGGAGCTTTGCAAAGTAAGGACAACCTCAGTTTCTTACCTGAGCTTTTATTGGTTTTGTTCTGTCTACTCTTTACTTGCTCAGTCCATAATGTAGGATAACGAGAAGCTATATCTAGAAAAAAAAAGGCAACAGGAAATACTTTATAAATGTTAACATTTTAAAAAGTTATTAGCAACTGAATAGTATATAGCTAGTTTTAAAGAAACATGGATCTTTAAAAAAAGGCCACACTGGTTTACATTAGGGCAGTTAAGACTATTATTCGTGCAAAGGCATGAATAGTCCTTTCCTTATCCTATTTGTACAGAAAATTAAAATAAATACTTTTAGATGAAAATTATGTCTAATTAAAATAAAAATGTTCTAGTCTGGACCCAAAACACATAACAGCTGCAGACCAAATTCTGCAAGACTAGCAGTGAGTGATAAGGCAGCCACAACACAGGACTATTATTGCTTATTTAACGGCAATTAATTTCTCCAGAGGTAAAGAAGCCTCACAAAATACCAGCCTTAACAGTGACATTACTAGTAATTATGCTGAGGATAGAATTTACCCTTTGACTTGCTTATTTGAGCATGGTTTTAATCTGCACTTTGGCTCAGGTTTAAAAGTTGTGTCTGCCTTAGTAGGGAAAATTAAAATTGCTGATGCTGGTCTCCACACGTGTTCATTGTCTTTGTTGTTCCTGGAAAAAGACCAGATGTTTGCAATTTCTTGCAACCTCTCCAGCAGTTGTAGATACTCCTAAGAAGGCATTTTATGTTGTGGAATACAGTCCATAACTGCACAGTTTAATACCACACTGTTAAATTTGCTCACCTTCTTCATCACCTTGAGGCTGAGTCTCCAGCGCGGGAGCTGAGGCATCATCTGAATTCAGAATGGAAAAGATTTGCAAGGAGACTACAATTATGAGAGTAAGCTAAATAAGTGTACATACATGATTGAAAATAATGATTTGCACATAGCCCCGGCCAGTAAACAACAGTTTAATTTAAAATTAAACATTCTTTATAGGCACTACACGGCACAGATAGAGTACATATACAGACTATGCCTTATAAATGGATGGAGTTTGAGGTTATGGATGATGAATTTATTGCAAGTTCTTTGGTGATGCATGGAGTGATCAAGTTGCTCTCTGGAGTGTCATTCTTCACTTCTAATGCTGCACACTGATACCTATAGATTATAACAGAAAAATCAGCATTTCTAAAGGAATAATTAAATAAATGTATAGAAGTGAGACCTGTGAAAGCAAAAGCAGTCTGGAGAGAACGGCTGCAGACACCTTAAAATCAAATTTTTTTTAAGCACAGCAGGATCTATTTAAGAATCCAGTTGATTTTATAACTAAGATTCACGGATTATATAACCAGAATATTGTTTGCACAACTCTGGTCAGCATTCTCCATCCACCCACTACCAACCATTACTGCAAGAAAAGAGGGAGGGAAAATTACAGAAATGACAAGACGTGAGTCATTTTAGGTTCAGTAAAACACAGTGGACATAGTGCTGGAAAAGAAAAATTAAACAGAAAAAACTATTTAAATAACTTTTTGCTAAACAGAGTGGTACCAAAGACCCATCTTTATTATGTTTTTGTTATTTAAAACTATTGCAGATGTGGGGTAAATATGACTCAGGAGGCCCTGCTAGTACATATTTCCAGTCATATTTTCCTGTGGCATGGAGCTAACTCCAAGACCAAGGTGTACTGCAGTAAACACCATCTTCTGTGCAAAGGCTTTATTACTATTTCTTGCAGTTTCACAATTGGATCTCAGACCAAAACAGTTTCCAGATTGTATTCTTGGCATCCTCATGGAAGATGGAATCAAAGGTAACTGAGACGCTGCTTCTGGCATGTAGCCTTACCTGGGTAACAAGGGAGCAGCAGCTTTTAGATTAACACAATATCTCTCCTGCTACTTGCTACTGCAATTCAGAAACGTCTCATGTTCTCTTTGCTACCACCATCATTGTTTGGGTTTTGGTTTTTAAAAAGTTAAGTTGTCTTTAAGTCACACAGAGGTTCTGGAATCACTCTGGCCTTCACCTCTAAGGGTCACAGTCTAGGTCACACCAAGTACAGACACCAAGTAGATATTGACAACAAGTAAAACCAATTTTCCAGCCATGGAATAGTGACCTTTATGCTTTTCACAAAACCAAAGCAGCAGCAACAGGAGCTTATTTTCAATGCAAAATTATCTAACATAATTATCTAACCAAGTCATAATGAGATTTCTTTTAAGAGTGGTCATTCTTCATGTCCACACAATGGCAGGATTCTTTGCTCCAATGCTGTGAAAGACTGTCACTCCTCATTAGTTTTGCTGGCATGTCTGTGGTGTCCTCTGGGTGGTGGAATAAGATCATTGATTAATTTCAGAGAGGCCATCAAGTATCCTAGAGTACTGAAAATCAAGACATATATTTAGATCATCAATAAGTATGTGATTCAGGAAACCCAGTAGTTCAGAAGGTTAACTTATGGTAGGCAAATATTACCTAGAGCCAAGCCAGACATTGGGTCTACACTTAAATGACACTTTTCTAATCATCTTTTGGAACACAATTTCAGTTTGTGACACATTTAATCTTCTGTAATTACCGAAATGCAGCACAATGCTGCAACTCAGTGATAATCAGCTCAATCAAAATTAGCATCCTGAATTTTGTTCAAGCAGCATTTAAAACAGTTTTGGTGGTGTTGTAATACGACAGATGTTAAATGATTGGTGTGAATTAGATATCTCACAGACTAACTGCAACTGCACAATTCTTCCTGACTGGCACACACATACTAGTTCACATATTTAAACACAATCTTGTTTAAATTCTGTTTGCTGTGTTTTCAGAGTTGTTACCAAGAACACAGTCCTGTAGTCAGCTAAGAATCAGAAAAAATCAGAAAAGATCCCAGCTCTGACACCTGTGCTTTTCAGAATATAAATATTTTCCTTGGATAGAGGAGAGAACTGTGGGGCCAGAGAACATACTTAAACGAACATATTTCAAGCTTCATTTCTGTTCAGTTTAATGTTTGAATTTACAAGCATGCAAACAAAGCTCTCGATCTCCAGTATCTGCAGCTGGAAATTCTCTTTCAGTATGGCAATACCCAGAGAAAGCAAGATGCACAACTACAACAGATATGGCTCACCAGATCCATATCTGTGAGACATCTTGGGAGACTGTCTCAGATTTAAGTCTATGCTGTCTCTTGAGGGGAGTCCTCAACATCACACCCTGAAGGTCTGAAGCACGTCCTCTGAAGCACTGAGAACACTGTGAACCAGCCTAAGCTTGCTGGGCTACAATATGGGCACACATCCCTGGTTAGTCCACAGGAACATGCAGAGGAAAGAGGAGCAGAGAATGGTATGGTTGTTGCAAAAAATACTGCAGTGCCCTTCCAAGTTGAGCTACAAAATATATTTTACTACACTGAGCTGAAGCACAGCTCCTTAACTCAGGTAGACGTATGGTTCTGGTCCCTACTCTGTGAGGTTCCCTTAAGAATTTGGGATGTCTCTGACAACATTATTTAAAGCCTAAGGCAGGAGCCATCTGGAAGAAGGGTGAGGAGAGGAAGACAGCAGCATTTGAGAAGAAGCAAGGACCACCTGGGAACCAGGTCAGAAGCCTCTCATGCTGCAGGCTTGTGCTGGAGAACAAAAACTGGGCATGAGTAAATTACAATCATGTCATTTGAGACACAAATATACATGGTAAGAAGGGAGATTTGATAAACTACGTTCATTTCCTTGTTCCATGACTGCTCATTCAGGGTCTAGGAGTTCAGCCACCACAGCCACAAACAAAAATAAAGGATTGCAGTCAAATTTTATATATGGGATAGTTCTTTCAGTTCAAAGCTGAAAATGAAAGTCAAGACCTGAAGAAAATGGGCAACCTAAGGTTAGTGGAACCCACAAATTGTCTGGACATACATGAAGGAACAATATTTCAGTACTTTGTAATTATTAGCCTTAAAGAAGTACTGACTCTTTTAGCCTAACAGAACTATAGCTTATTTAAATATCAGGTTTATTGCAATACTGCAAAAGCTCCTGCAAAAAAATTCAAGTATATTTACCACGCACCAAACAGATAGGCAAACTAATTAAAATTAATTCATGCAGTATAACTGATAGAAATATTCAGCATGTTGTTTTCAGCTGAATTTAAAATTCTTTCAAGTGTTTGGAGAGTGTAAGCTTTAATTTTGTTTAGAGCAGAGACATCTCATTTGTTTAAATCTATCAGCTATATCGTATTCACATCAGATTTTTGTCCTGCCAAAAAGATATACATCATGACCCGTATCAAACAACAATCTCTGGCCATAAATAAAAGACATCAGATGAATTAATCGCAATTTAAAAGCAAAGTTCTGCGTCCAAGATGACTCAAGTACTAATTGCTATGGACATTAAGTGAGAACTCCAATTCCCAAGATTTTGGGACTGCAGAATGTTATCTTTATCGAAGAGACAAAATAATCTATCCTCCAGAAAAGGCAAAAAGTATGGGAAAGTATTTCTGAGTATAGATTTGGGAAGGAAATTCGTCTTCCAAACACCACTGAATTGCAAAGTCTATAGGACTGAGACTAGAAAAATATAATTCATGCATATATGAATACATATATGTATATATATATGTTTATACTGTACATACAATCTATGCATACATATATATGTTTATATTAATAAGTTTACTAAATATCTACAATGCAAACATAAAATTAATGGCATTATGCATACATATTCCATATGCAGCTGTAATACATCACAAATTTATATTGATAATTTAAACATACAGAAAAACACAGTAGTGTCTCCCACAGCTATTTTATCTTCTATTTAAAGGCTAGCTAAGATATTTACCTGTTTTGCCTGCACCTTCTCGTTGAGGCAGCTTCTCACTCACTGAACCTGCAATTGGAAAAAGGAATTAACCAGAAAAATACTCTTTTCACTTCTAATATGCTAAGAAACACCATTTAGCCTGAATGATTCATTTTTGTATATTCCAGCAATACACATCAGCAAGTTCTTCCTTTGCAAACCAAAGGTTTTAGCTTTGCCTGACCTCTGCATCTGTGCACAATCCATACACTGCCAGACTACACTTCTTGGCCAACACAAGAACTGAGAAAGAGGCAGCATTAAGCACTGCATAGACACAAGCCCAAGAAAACGCTCATGTGCTGCAGGATGACCCTTTCCCTTCCCCACTGCCCCAGCAAGGACAGGTCCTGCGGGACAGAGCATGGCCCCAAGCCACTCCCTCGTTCAGGGCACGAGTCCCTCTCTCACACCTCAGATGCTCTGAGGGACTTTTTCAGCCCCTAGGCCAGGCCTGGCTCAGATTAAAAACTGCCCATTTCTGCTTTAAAGGCTTCACACAAAGCCTTGTGGAAACCCTGTCCTGGTGTGGCAAAGTGTTTGCGTGCTGGGGAGCGGCCGGAACACAGAGCCTTATTCTGAGCCTGAGCTGGGATCACAACTCATCCCAGAGCTGTGGCCCTTGGGAGAAGAGACAGCAGAGGTGAGAAGGGGGTCAAGAAGATTACAAGAGATGGGTTTTAACAGCTTATTCTACCAGCTTGGACTCCAGCCCAGCCCGGAATCCAGACTTGCTCTCAAGGCATCAAGAAATGGAGAATCCACTAACCTTCTTGGTAGTTTTTCAAGGAGGCATTTGTCCTTAGGGTTTAAAATGGATATCCTTCCTTATTTCTTGCTTATGCCCCATTGCATCCATTTTTATTATTCTAATTACTATACACTTTTAACAATTTTTCTGTCTCTGCTGCATTAAAAATCACCTTTAAAAGTGCTATTTTTCTCTCTAAAGTCACATGGAGTGACCAAATTTTAAAAACATTAAGTCTTTCCATTCTTACAACAGTCTCTTCTTACACACACCTGCTATAATTAAAAAAAAAAAAAAAAAAATAGCAAAAAGCCTCATCTGACACATCTGACAGATGCTTGTATGTATGTGAAATAATTTAGCTGCCTTGATTTTCTTAATTTATTCCCCCTGGAATCACTGTGTTTAAAAAAAAACTAAAGAAACTCCAAACCTTGCAGCACAATACTTGGGTTCTAAAAGGACAATTTAAATAAGAGAACCCACTAAATCACAGGCCTTGCTTACCATGCTGAACTGATGGTTACTTCATCAGGAAGTTTAGACAAGGAGTCTGCCAGAGGTTTTGTCATAATGCCTAACATTACAAATCAGCCCTGCTGATTTTAAAGCCTCCATAAAAGAATACATGGCAATGCAGCCAAGCTAGTAACCTTCTGAAGGATTCAGATCTTAAGACTGCTTTATATATCCATATTACAGCTTTATATATCCATATTAAAATATTCTTGTTTAGATTTGTTTCCTTTTATGGCAATGGTGTATTTTAGTGTGTTTTCATTGTAGTATGTTTGAGTCACCAGAAATTCAATAAACCTAGTGATACATCAGTATTAATTGAGGCAGGAAAAATAAAATTACTATCACTATAGGAATTACATCCAGGGGTGTTTGGGATAGCTTGCTCTAAATGGGCTTCAGTATTAATCCATACTGTTCACTCTGAAGAGGAGACAGATTTTGCATTTATGCTGAAGCCAGAAGATCTGAGTTTTTGGTGCTTGTCTTGCATTTGATAAAAGACTCAGTGTGAACTCAAATAAGATGTTCCAGTGTTCGGAAGTACTACATACAAAATTACAGGCTTTTCTAATTGCACTAAATACCAGTGACCCAATCTTTCCTCAAATTTCGTGCAGCTACTATTAACTCTGTAGTTTCTGAATTTCATTTTGGTGCACAGGCCTATAATTTTCTTGCAAATCCAGATACTTCAGGCTCAACTCTCAGTCACACAAGCATTTTAAACAGGCTTTTCAGTTGTGAGTAGAAATGATGTCTGAGCAGGGGGAATGAGTGTGATGAACTGTCACTGATACCCACTCTGTTCCAGTTTGGCACCAGTGTTGTCTCTCGGTGTACATTCAAACCTTCAAACTATTAATATAAATTTAACTCAGTTTATACATAAGTAATTTAACACATTGGTGAAATTTATATAATATCCCACATCTTAAACTAAAAGCAGAAAAATCTTTCCAGATCCATTCACATTACTTCATCTACATGAGAAACTGTGAGAATGACTAAAGTCTGGGAGAAATGAATTTGATTTTTTTACCCTAAATTTTCATGGAAAATTAATGGATGGAGGAAGAGAATGGCATTAACTAGTACTAAAAACTAACTTTATCATACCAAATCCAATTTCAGTAAGAAATTAGAGTAACTCTATTTAAAAACTAGGTTTACTGGGCTAGCATTATTTTTTAATAGTCTTAGGAAGTCAACAAAAATATTCACAGAATTTCCCATGACAGAAAACCCGTGCCCTTCATACAGCTCCACCTGACGTTTTTAATTTATGCAGCATAAACTTTTCTTGTTGTCTCCAAATTTGAGATAAGGAGCTACTGAGTTTGTATCTTTTTTCTATGATTTCCTGAATATATTTAAGGTAGAAGCACTTCTAGCTTAAGTGGTGATAGGAAGTTCCATTTCCAAGATTGTAGGAAATTGTGTCTTCAATATCAAGATGAATCCCCACATTTTCAGCTAAGCACAAAACAAAACCAACTTATAACTTATCTAAAAGTTAGGCAATACAATTGGCTTCCAAGTTTTCAGTACACTGTAAGCAACCAAATCACCACATAAATAAATATCCTTATGGAATGATGGAGGATGAGGAGGGATATTAGATTCAGCAGCATTACTTGAAGAAGAATAATTTTGCACCACTCAAGCTTGTACAATTGCTTAGCCATCTATCTATTTATGATTCTGATTTTTTTTTTTTAAAGGCAGACATATTCATGCCTTCGTTTATTGCAAACCCCACAATTCCACGCAATTTCACTCTAACACCATCTGAGGCACAATGAACCTTCCAGGGAATGTGATGTCAGTTTTGTGGTTTGAGATTTTAGCATATCCATTTTCTATAATTCTGATCATATGGGGACTGGGCTATTAAAAAAAAAAAAGATGAAAGACTATTATTATCTAGTTTAGATAATGGTTTCTGATCTCCTACTAAAGAATATTTGATATATAATCACTGAATGCAGATATCAGGAAAGGTAAACTCCCCACGCTATTCCCATCTCACCTATGGTTGTGTCTGACTGTGTATGTATAGGCAAAGTACTGCGTATGAGGACAAAATATCTAGATGATTCAAGAATGGATATTTTTCTCCAGATAACAAAAACAATTTTAAAAGTTCATTGCCTTCCCAAATATATTTTTCCATCATATTATTTGATCATAACACTATACTGGAAGAGTTCTGGATTTCTAAAGGTACTTACTTGTATTTTGGCCATAAAAGATGATCGTGCCATATTAATCAAAAGGTACCAAAGCTACTTCACAGGAGAATAAAACACATCTCCATACCTTTGCAATCTCACTGTCAGGAGCCCAGCATATTTAAGAGGGCATAAACTCACTACAATAGGCAAAGACTGTATTTTCCAATGATAATATAACACCTGCTTCTCAACTTCTGCCCCATTTCTCAGGACTCCCTGCCTATGGAATTTCTGTAGTACCCTGCAGTGCTGATAACAGAGATGGAGAGCTGTAAAAATGTCTCTTTTTTTTTTTTTTATGTCTGGTGTTCTTTAGTGAAAGTACTGGGACACATTCATCATTTTTAAGGAGCTTTCTTTTTAATGCCGTCATGGGAATGTGTTTGATTTACTGTCCCTCTCACCATCGCTCCTGTAATAGTGAAGACTATTTTCATGGAGTGGAACAGCATTTTGAGATTTATCATGTGTGTCTTAGCAGTACCAAAAGTTGATGTGGGAAAAACTGAAAAAGATGGAAGAGCCTCTTTCAGGTAAAGATACAGTAATTAAAGCAAAGGTTTACATAAAACAGTTGGAAAGTCCTGCATTTTTTAATGCTGCTCATGACCTTCATCCTTCCACTTTTTACATCTTTTGCACAAAAGGCAGCTTAAATAAGAGCAACAAGAACAACTCAATGAGCAAAAAATGGCTCAGGCAGGTGCTGTTGATACATAAAAAATATATATGGGACACTTTTTGGACCTGAGATAACTTTAGGAAACACCATGTCATTCAGCTAACCAGCCTTAACAGTTAGGGAAATGTAGAGGTTGTTTTGCATATCCAGTATCATACATAAATCGGAAGCATAATAGGGGTTGGAATTGCTAAACCAAACTCCTAACTGCCCATTTTAAATTCTGCTCAGTATTTCCTCTATTAAAATTCAAGTTCCTCCAGACTGCTTTGTTCTTCTTTCTTACTTCTGGGCATTCACCAAAGGTAGTTCCACTGAGGGGAAATGAAAGGCAAGAAATTATCCCATAATTTCAGAACACCATAGTTGATTAGACATGTATTTGAACCTTATTTGAACCTGAAGAACTAACCTAGAACTGAAAATGAACTGAACATTTTCATTAAAGCAAGAAATTTTCATACATTCCATGGCAGCTTATTACCTATAAGAAAATCATTAGAAAATGTCTGTACATTTTCCTCTAAAGGAAAAAGGTGGCAAAAGGGATCTTGGGAGAAAAAGGTATGGTACAGGCAAACTGAGAAATTTGTAGAAAGGTCTTTGAAATACCCACGGCATCCAGCCTGCAGAATACACAGAAGCAGTGAAAATACAGAAACACGCTGGTGTCAGGATGCCACCACTGCAGGAGATCTGCCTGCATACCAAAAATCCCAAGGCAATTCCTCCATCAAGGCTAGCAAGACACAGTGTATTGGACTAACAAGAAACAACAGTATTGGCAGAAATGGCATCTCTGTAATACTAGTTGAAACAGGAATACATCTATGCAACTTCAGTTGACCCACCAAAGTTTTGGTTATAATTCCTGTGCATAGTTGTACTAAATAAAAAAGTACAAAAGGGAATCAAGAGTGGTCTGGAAAACATCAACACTCTTGTGAGGAAAAAAAACCCCTGACTCCCTTATCCTAAACAGATGGCAATTCTCAGTATTTACCTGGAAATGGGAGAAGGATGCAGTTGTGCATCAGACTTTCATTTTGCAATATATGAACTAAGTTTTGCTTTATTATACCCCATAACTTTCTGAGAAAATCTGTAGCTGTCTTCTCTGTTGAATGAGAAAGTTTCTCCAGATCTCTCAAAATTGACTCCTTAGCCAATACCACTGCAAAATCCCCTAGCATTTCAAGTTTTACTTCCAAACTCTGCTGTAGCTGGACTTCTTTCCTGAGGGACAAAGGAGAAGTGATGAACAGTAAAACAGGAGAACACTGATCAAGCAGGGGACAAAATGTGCAGAGATAATCCCACAGGATCTCGTAACAACTGAAAAATTACCCACAATCTTTCCACAGGTCAAAATAAGACTCTGAATACTTACCTGTGCCCTGAAGCAGTTTGCTTATCTCTGAGCTAGTAAAGTCCATTTGAGTGCTATTATGACCTTCATCTTAGCATTTCTGTAAAAATAATTTCCCTTCCCACCCCTCCAAAAATGAGCAGAAGCAGTCTGGCAGTTTATCTGCTATTCATATGAATACACTTTTGAGAGGAACTAGGGTTAGGTTCCTGTAGAGATACAGAATAATGCTCATATTAATTGATTAATTATCTGGGAACTACACTGCACTTTCTCCTCAGTAATATCAGTACACAGACAAAAAGTGAAAATATAGCAAGTAATTCAACAGCATTTTGAGCCAAAACAGAGCTATGTGTTACAAAACACCTGACAAACGATTTATTCAACTTTCAGCATCAGCATAACCCTTTTTTTCACCAATGTCAGTGAAAGGACAGGCAGCAAGGAAGCTAAAAATGGATTTTGCAGAGAAAGAAGCAAAGGTGCACTCTACATGTCACTGGCTATGGACATGTAAAAACATCTCTACTCAAAATTACACTGAAGCACCAAAGTGCTGTCCTAGTCATAGCATCATAGAATCACAGAATGGTTTGCAAGAGACTTTAAAGTTTATCTCATTCCAAACCCAAAGTTTATCTCATTCCAAACCCCCTGCCATGGGTACAGAGGTTGCTCAGACCATCATCCAACCCGGCCTTGAGCACTTCCAGGGATGGCACATCCACAGCTAAACAAGACACATTCATGTGTCTTCTGAAGATGCAGATCAGTCATAAATTATAATGACAGTAAAATGAAAATGAATGAAAAATTTCCTCTATTTTAAGGCTCCTGAATATCATTTTTCACAACTGAGTCTTGTTCCACAGTGACTTTTCAGACTGGATTAAAAGGAATATTCTGAAGAGTATTATTGCTGGATAAAGTTCACCTATAGGCAAGATGGGGAAAGATTCTGCAAGTCATTTTAACTAGAAAGACCTTAAAAATAAAAATAACTTTCTATAAACTTTGCTGAAACTTCCACAGCTTCCTTCCTTCCTCCACCTATTTATTAAAAACATCAATGTTGTGCTTGAATGATTGAAGTAGATCAGGACAGGTAAATTCCATGATTCACACTTTCTTTTTCAGCTTCGTTCACACTACAGGATTGGCTTTTTAAAGCTTTTTTTTCCACTTGCTGACAGAGAACGGTGCAAGCACAAATAGTTGTACAATAGATAGAGCATGCAAATATTTGTAGAGCTATTTCTGTACAATTCTCTCAAACTCAAGGAGCATGAACAGCAATTCTGACAACCATACACTCAGGATTTATATTTATCATCGGGGTTAATGAAAGAAGGTCAGAAGCAAGCCCCTGAGAAACAGAACCTGTTAATTGTCCTGATGAATGACAAAAGGCAGCGTGTGAGGCATTGAGTTTTGTTCTTAATGCTTTATTTTATTTTTATTTCTCCTCTAGATTTGGTCATTCAGGGAACGCACTGTGGGAGTTCTTTCATTGGGCTATGTTACAAATGGGCATTCCCACTACTTTTTTCCTGTACTCTAAATATTTGAATTATCAAAAAACACAAATCCCTCTGAAATATTTTTGCAATGAGTTTATGTGCAAGGGAGTTTATAACATGAAGTGCTATATGAGCAATTCAGTCACCTGGTTTCATATATGGACACATAAATATGGTATAAATGACCGCTGCAGAACATCTTCAATAGATAGATTAACTTACAAATAAAGTAGCTGGATCCCGGAATCACAGGAAGGCTTTCAGTGGCAGTGACCTCAGACTTCCTGCACAGCTACCCGAAAAGTTAGACCAACTTTCTCAGAGACTCATCCAGTTGAATTTTACGAAACCCTAAGAATGAGGCATCCACAGCTTCCACCACCACCTGTTTCTGGGCTGAATCACCCTTCCAGTGAAAGCCTTTTTGCTGAAGTCTAATCAGAAGCCACAGACAAACTCTGCTGTTCATGACATACTGTCATAACGTAGCCAGAACAAGATTTACCTGGGCAGCGGGGAGTTTTGTGGGCCACAGCAGTACCACTGATGGGACGGCCATTGGGAGTGACACACCAGCAGTATCCAGTGTAACTGTGGCACTGAACCTGTCAGAAACAACAAGAACCATGCGCAGCTTGTCAGACATATGCCTGCTGTCCCACAGCATTCATGGCACCTGAGTACAGAAACTTATCCAGAAAACTGTATCGACAAAACCGAGAATAATAAACCACAATGGGCCCATCTCAGTTCTACATATGATTTTTAGCATAAAGCTTATTTCAAGCTAAGCGTGGTAGGTCCTTCAGAATCAAATGGAAGAGGAGACTATTGAAATATGTGGTTGTTTACACCCTGTCTTAGACAAGTGAGGTGCAGGTGTTATAAAAACCTCACAAGGAAGTTCCTCAAGGGACACATAAACTGTTTCTGAAACAAGAAATCCTGAGTTTTTTCCCACATAGAGAACATATTGTTCCACCCACTGAAGTAGCAGGACAGAGTGCTTCTGCCAGCATTATTCATATCCCAAGCTGTCAGAAAGGAAACTCTTGGAATTCCACTTAGAAATCAATTGCATTATGTTTACTAAGGGCCAATATCACTTGCCTCATCATGCTCAAAAAGAGAAAAAAATTTTTCTGCACAATTCCACAACCAAAATGCAGTACAGAGGGGACAGAAAGTGATCATGATTGGAATATATACCTCAGGATAAGCTTCTAACTGTGTTCCTTCTGAATTCCATGATCTAAGTAAATTAGTCTCAGACCATACGTTTGTGAAGAAATTCAGCAGACAATAAAGATATATTCCGTATGATTCATGATTTAGCACTTAAGATATAGACTCCAGTCTCAAGATTTCTGGTTCAAATTTGGAACAGATCATGAATTCCAAGCATTTTACCATTTGATGAGTATTCAGGGGGCTACAAGAATGACTCAGCTGCCTCATCCTAGAAGAACAGGGAGTGTATTACATGAACAGTGGTAATGTTTGGCTCTTTTGCTGGCCAACTGTAAAAAAGAGAACAAGGATTCGACACATAACACAGATTTTCCTTCCTTTTTTTTTTGAAGTGTTGGCACAAATTACATTTAGTTTTGAAATTACATTTCCCTTCATTACATTTTTCTCTTCCTTACCCTTTTCAAACACACATACTCTGACTTTCCAGTCACGCAAGACACTGAACAAAAAATTTTCAACCTGACTGTATGTGCCGTCATCATTGCATTCTGGGATAAACACTTGCTGAAATTCTTTGCGAGCTTGTTCTTGGGTGTACTTCCTCTCAGCCACACATCTGGAAACATCTAGAGAAAGGGAAAAAAAAAGTCAGTTGGATGATGCAATACGAAGAAAAGATACGTGATCACCTATACCATGAAAAAGACAACTCTGAGACTCACACAAAGAGAATCAGAATTTTAGTAAGTGAAAATATATGATCAACTTGCCCTATTTTTAGGGAAGAGACCCAATGCAGGACAATAATTTCTGGACCATAATCCATAACTGGGAAATGAAATGGAGAGATGCCTGTACAGACAACCTTTCTCTTCCAAATGCCACAAAGGAGTAGAAGCCCAAATAGGCCTTCTCTTCTCAATTTAACGCAGCAATAGCTGCCACACTGCACCCCACAATATTCAGAGCTGGTGGGAGCAACAGCTTTCTAGTTGTGCTGGGTTATGGAAGCAAAAATGTGTATTCTATTTTCATCTGCTGAAAGCAGTTGGGGAAATGCTTTTTTCTTTATCTCTTGTTACTCTGGGGAAGGGGGGCAGATGCCTTTCTGATAATGGTTCAGCTATTAAAACCGGGTGGAGTATTGTTTCTTATCTCTTTCACCACCCATCTTCCCTCCAGGGGGGATATCTTCTGCTAATGGGCCATTAAGGCTCACCAATGACATGACACATTTACATCATCCCATTGTGAGATGCTCCACCCACTGGGTGGGGGTTCCAGGGCCCCTGCCTAGATAAAAACTGAGACTCAGAACACCAGGCATCCTGTTTTCCACTGGACTCCAGAGGAAGATCAGACTCATCTCACCATCACTGGACCCTTCTTCAACGGGATCATCTACTCCAACAGAGCCACATCTGTTTCTCCAGGAGGACTGCTTCCAAACACCCTGACCAACAGGGTGTCAGGTTGTGTCCCTGACTCTGTCAGGGTTTTCTGGGTTTTTGTTTGTTGGTTGTTTACTTGTCTTTTTTGTACTATTACATTTGCATTTCTAACATTCCTAGTAAAAGAACTGTTATTCCTATATCTTTGCCTGAAAGCCCTTAATTGCAAAATTATAATAATTTGGAGGGAGAGGGGTTTACATTCTCCATTCTAAGGAAACTCCAGCTTTCCCTAGCGGATATCTGTCTTCTAAACCAAGACACTAGTGCTTCAGGAAAGGCACAGGAGACAGCAGGAGCACAATTCCTTGTACTTATTACTAACTGCAGTTCGGCAGCAACTTCAGCTGTCACTACGGATGTCCCCACCAAACTGGTAAAAAAATACAAATATACTGTACAGTGCAGGGACTTATTGGGAAAGTGATTAAATAATGGTTTTGGACATGAATGATTCATATTATGCTAAAACTTAATGCTACAGTTTATGATTTACGTGTGGGACATCAAGCCTACCACATGGTCCCTTTTTGTCAACTATGAGGTTTCTTGCACCATCTCCTTCATTACTTGGTATTGGTCTCCATCCAAGAGACCAAAGAGAAAACCAGCCAGCTTTAATTCAGTGGAGTTTCTATTGTCTGATAAACTACATTGGCTATTACGTATACTTTATTTCAGTTAAGCAGCCAAGAGCTTAAAAAAGACACATAACATAAGCTGCTGCACCTTTTACACTACAAATTTTAGCAAATTTTAGCATGTTGCTGATGCAAAATCAGAACCTCGGAATCTGCTTGAGGTAAGCGATTTCAGGAAAAATGAGAATACCAGGCAAGCTTAAGGTAGTATTAATGACTTCAAGATGTGACTGTAACATCTGAATTTAAATGATTACAAACATACAAGCAGAGAAATTTGCTGCCTCTGATCCCTATTTGGTATAAAGACTGTTTGACAGAAACTGGTTAATCCCATTTTAGGGCTAAAACTTGACTACCTGTGAGACAGGGGTATTGTGGTGATTCATTAATGCTTGTGTAGTTCTTCAAATGCATGGGGACAGCCTTTCTAGTCCATGCAAGTTGCAAATTGAACAGAATCTGATCCATGAGGCAGCAGCACTTGACAGAGGTTTGCATTCCTAGGAGCACACAGGTGAGCCAGCTGAATTCCCAGTCCCTGAAGCACCCTTTCTGTGCCAGTATGATCCAGACACACATTCACAGAACCAGCCTGGAAACTTAGTGGAATCACAGAAGTTCCTTTTTACAGGGCAAATCCTTCACTTGTCACCTCCACTGAACTTTGGACAACTCACCTGGCAATATGAGCATTAAAAAAATCCCTTCAAGTTCTGGGCAATCTGGTGTGGAACTGTAGCATAATGAGGAAAGAAACTTGTCCTCAGCATCTGCATTCTGAAAACAAAATTGGGGCCCCTAAATTCTAATATTCCTATTTCCCTCCTGATCCTGGATTCAAGTGCACTAGCTCTACATATTACTTTACTCTTCTCAAAGGAGCACTGTGAGAGTTCATGTTGCTAATATGCCCCAAATACAAATAATTTCACTTTGAAAAACTATGTTTCAGTCTTAGCATCAATTGATTTATGCTGTTTCAGGAGGGATACTCACCGAGATGCAATGATACCTGAAAGGGACAGAAAAGTTCAAGCATCCAGAAATACAAGAAAGGAAAATAATAAGGAACTGAATTAATTTGTACTATGGCACTTTGATAGTTTATTTCTCCAAGGGAGAACAATAGCCAATGTACTGTGCAGCTCAGGTAAAATCTGTTAATGTGTGCACTGCCAAAGTTCTTTTTGGGAAAAAAAAGAAACATTTTAAGCAAGCTTTGGTGTCGTAAGCATTCTTCTGAGCATGGTTTGGTTATACACTACTTAATAACATGTGGTTTTAATGTAGCTAGTATTTTAACTGAAAATAAATCACTCCTTTGTTGGACCTCTGTCCTCGTTTTTCTAGAATGACATGTGGTTTAAATGTCTAAAAGGAAAAGTGATATAAATTCCAGCACATAAGATCTCTGGTATAGTACCAGCAGGGTTGTAAATTATCTTCAATAGCTGAATTATCATGAAAATATGCCAAGAAGAAAGAGAAGTTCTCCAAAACTGTCCACCACTTGTTCCTAAACAGCCTGATGCTCTAAAGGCCTCCTATTCGTGGATGATCTAATATGCTTTAAAAGCAACAGTCATCAAATTTATTGGAATATAAAATTCACATTTGAAGTCTTATTTTGTATTATGTAACCATGGAAACATTTTAAACCTGTTGAGCATTACTGTGCTTCAGTATACGCAAAATAAAAGCATGAGGAAGATCTCTTATCAAGTTAAGCATCTGAAATTGTGTAAAGTGAAAATATTATTTCCAGTTCTGTTTTTTTTTATTTTACTGAGCTATTACTGCAGAATAATAATTATGACACAGAGTTGAGGTCTAAACCTGATAGAAGAAATGTAATCAGGTGATCAAGACAAAAAGAAATATAAAAACATCCATACCCAGAATGTTAATGACCATTAAATTATTAATTCAGAGGAGCTAAATTCCTTCTAAATAAAAGATCACTGAAGAGAAAAGGATTTATAATATTTTCAATAAATTTGTAAGATTACACCATTTGATCATCTGCTTCTATGCCCTGGTTGCAATGCCTTCAAAATCTGCTGCATAACCTCCAGCAATTTTTCCAAAGAAAGAGAATTCAAGACATTTAAGGGCTATACATTTATGCAAAATAACAGCTGAAAAAGGATGAAAAAAATTATTTCCTCACATGACTGGGAGAAACGCTGAAACATGAGCTCACGTCAAAATACCAGACAAGAGATAGTTGTAGGGAAAACTTGCAGCTCCTAACATGCATAACTAAGTGATGGGTGACATCCTGATCCACAAGGAGAAAAATCTTCCACATGGCCATTGCTCATGACCATTCAGGAAAGGCAAATCTGGGATTCACTGCACAAATTCTCCTTTAACTGTACCCAGACAATTCTTGTCTACAGGCCCCTCTGTGCTCCTTGTAGTAGTGCAGGTAATGAAAATGCCTTACGTGAATCTCAAATCAATAGGATGAGTCCAGACTTATGTGGTTTCCCAGAATTTCATTTACATAAATGAATCAATCACTAAATAAATACATCTAAAGGGATGGGTACCAGTAAAGTCTCTCACACACTGATTCAACTTTGCTATTTATCTAGGACAGGAATCATTCAGATCAGGATGGTCCCTGATTATTTTGAAACAAAGAACAAGAATGAAAAGTGATAGGACTGACCTAGTACCTTTGTGCTGATTAATCAGCCCAGGGCTTTTAACTTTTCAGCATTGCCCCTGACAAAAACAGGCAAAACTACAAGGCGAGCAGTGTCCCTTTGGTGACAAACCTGAGAGCAGAGGTGATTCTGATGCTGAAAGGTTTTGGAAGGACGACAAACACTGTTATGCTGCAAAGCTTTATTTTTACTTTTTTTTAAATCTGTTTTTGTTTAAACTTTTGTAACTTTCTAGTGGAAAAATAAGGGGCTTAAAACGGTTATTGACTTCTTACTAGAATTCTTACTATACTTTATTTCTCTTCCTCACTGAAGCATTAATAAGGAAGCCAGCAGGCTCAAGCTGGATCCTGGTATATGACCTGGTGAAAAGACCATTAGGTTCTAAGACCTGATAAAATCTGGCTGAAATGCAGCCTAATTTGCCTATAGTCATACAATGAGAAGAACTAATTTTGCAAACATGCATGTCCAGGTGTAATTTGGAACTGTGTCAATGACCAACTCAGTGAGACTTTATCCTCTCAACTCCAGGTAAATGGGCTTTTACATCCCACAACATCATGGGGTATTGGGAGGAAAAAACCTATCTCCTGGCACAGAGATTGAGCATGAAGTTGCATGAGTTAACCTTAAACCAGTTCACTGGGACTCTGTTAGCTGTCACACTGGACTGGTACAAGGCTTATTGCATTTTAGCACAGTATGTTGGCCAATGTGTTGATTGCACCCCTGTGACTTAGCACCAGGACTGCAAAAGCAACCAGAGGTTTAATAAAATGAACACATTTTGAGGGTGCAACAGAAGACAAAAACTGGTGCATGGGAGTGGACAGAAATACAAAGAACTTGAGAGTACAGAGTTGTAGCTGTTGGGGCAGGTCTTTCTGAATTGCCCTGGTGACAATTCTGGCTTCCACAGGAGACTAGTGACCAGAAAGCACAAGCAAAATAAAAAGTCATCTTAATTCTGATCTAAGTTTCTCTGTGTAGCAGGGAAAACTTTCACCCATGAAGTGAAGTGGTATCACTACATTGCTGCAGGATCTTCCTGAGATAGCACTGAAGTCAACAGGAAATTCTGGAAATAGAGTTAACCTCACAAACAGCACCAGCCTGACTTGGAACTAATCTCATTTTATGCTTTATTTCCAACAGTACAGCTCTGAAAACACTGAGCTTCAGAGAAAAAAACATGCACCAACTCAGAGAAAAAAACATGCACCAACTTCAACTCTGCTGGCTAATCCTTGAATAATATATCAAACAGAGGGAAGTTTACTACTGCGAAGTAGAAGTTTATCATTATAACAACGACACAAACTTGTCAAGGGTGTAAACACCATCTCTAAGGTGACATTCAGTACAACTGATTTACAGGAATTTTGGAGCTCTACAGGGAGTTCTAACCCAGATTCTCTCATGGAAAAGCAAGCAGCTTGCCAAAAGTATAGATAAATCTCTTGCAAAGGTTTCAATTTAGTTCATCCAGTATTTCTCGGTTTGCTATGCATCGCAGTAAGAATAAAAATACCTTTCTCAGTCCCAATACATGGAGCAAACTTTGCTTGCTTTGAAGAAGATTATTGTGCTTGACGCAACCTTGTTATATATTTATGCAAAAAGTACACTTCATCCTTTACTTAGTTATTTTATTATAGGTGGAATATTCTGTTGAACATACCAGAAACATTTATTACTTTGTAAGAACTATATATAAAGTGGTTAACTTAATCATTTGAAGGTTTCCTTGAGAGCTTCCCACAGATGGTCAGCTGTTCTTACACCAAAGAGAGAGTTTTTCTAAAGTCACACAGATGTGAACAAGCAAACCTAGCGTAGACACACATAATCCAAAGACCTTTCCCTGTTTCCCTCTGCAGCTCTATTTTGCCAGAATACCCATCTCTGCTTGTCTTTAAACTTAGAAACATACAGTGCAACAAGCTATTTCAAGTTAGCTGGTCACCTGAGCACTTTACTGAATTCTCCTAACAACAAAGCAGAACTTACTTCTGCTTCTGTGCCTTCTTTCCCACTGCTATACCCATTTGAGGGAGCGATATGATAAAAGTCAAACAGTCTTAATTTGCCATTAATTTAACATGAAAATTTTATTCAGAGCACAAGACACCCCTTGGTTTATATAGAATAAACCACTCATGAAAATTTCCCATTATATTTGACCTAGGTCAATATATACTGTAAAGAACTCATTGCGTCTAACAGCAGAGCAGATAAAAAGCTGTAGCCTCTACTGATGGGAATCGTGTAGCAAACTATACATGCTGAAAGTATCAGTTTTAAAGATGCAGAGATATTAGCCTCTAGGGTTGGAAAGGATGTCAGCACAGACATTTAGCCTGACACAGCCATAAAATGACTTGCTGCTTCGTGACAAGAGCTGGCCAATTCTTTCACTATTTATTTTTATAGCTGCTTTCTGGATTCAAACAAAACAGCAGAGCAATCTTAGCCTAAACTCTCCTCTATTGGCATCTAACAGACAGAGCCAGGCGGTATGGGTTTTTTTGTTTTCTTTTTGTTTTTTCTTTCCCCCCGCCTCATTTTGCAGCCACACAGCAGTTTAGATATCTAAGCTCTAAGATAAAATAAGGAATGCTGTGCTGGATTCCCTCTTGGCACACTATTTCAGTTTGCTAACAGTCACATTTGGAGAGATACAGTCTGACTAGAACTGAATCAAATACTTCAAGAAAAACTAAAGCAACAGCTTTCTGATGTTTTAGATGCCAAAAGCTACAAGGCTTTCTGAGAAGAGCAGGGATTTGATAGTTTGGAGAAGTCTAGTTTGCTAATTCTTTCACAGAGGATCTGAGGTTTGCAATTGTTTGTGGATCCTAGTCTTCAGTGCAGTATTACTGCTTTAGCACCCTCCACTTCTTTTAGAACCTTCTTTTTTAGATGAGGTCTGAAACTCAAGCTGAAAATACAAGAGCAGAAATGAAAACTCCGCAAAAAAATCCCAAGAAGAGTACTTTAAAATCATATTACTGTAGCGCATATTTGATTTTATGAAGATCCATTTTTTTTTGCATGAGAATGCCATTACATGCCTTATTTCTGTGCAGTCTAGCTTCAGCAAATTCTGCTTCGAGAAATATTATCAATAAAAATTGATAATTTTAAAAAGGTAGAAACTACATCTCCAGGAAACTGTGTATACTATACAAGTGTTACTTGTCTTGTGTTCTAAGTACCATTAGACACATTTAAAAGAGCAAAGAATATGCCACAAAAATATTCCAAACATACTGAAAACTTTATTCATTTCCATTAAATGCTCTACTAGAAAGTATAATCAGAAGCCAACTACACTTGCTTTAAGAGATAACATAATTTGCAACTTCTATATGTAAATACCTTTTTCACCAAGATGTTGGATATTTTATTGTTCGACACTTTTACTACAGTGGCTTGATGTGACACATAATATAAATGAAGACTCAAAACCAAAATGAGGTTGGGTGAGAAAATATGTCTGAAAAAGGAGGAGACAGCTCCTAGCTGGAAGTATTAAAAAAAAAAAAAAATCTGCCATATAATCAATCTTTCTCCTGTAAGGTTTATTTTCAAAAGTCCCAAAGTTAGTATCATGTCTCAGTATTCTTTCTTTACTATGTTTTTCAAAATAGTGAAAAGCCCTGCATCACTCTTATTTTTTTTCCTTATGAAAGATGTGAAGAAAAAAGAAAAGGGAGAGCTGAGGACACGTACAAACTATCCTGTTTCAGTGTACAGACTGTGCAAGGTCTCACTCTGTTCAGGTTTATTTTTAAGACTGACACCTTGCTCCAGTCCCACTTTCACTCATTTCAGTTAGAAAAAGAACCATACCTACCCACTGCTTTTTCCTCTCTCCAAACGAAACAGCTTGGGAGCATGTTCTGCCACCCAAACACATCCCACAGGGCTGCCTTCCAGGCAGCAGGTGCACTGGCCAAGCCAAGGGCCTGCCCACACCGAGCTAAGGGACGCGCTCGGGCGCTGCCAGCGCACGTCAGGCTCACGCCCGCCTGGCTCACAGGCAAACCGGAGCTGGAGGCAAGCCTCCAGCCTCCATGGGAATTCTGCAAAAGGTGTGCACTCAGACACCACGGCCAGCATTTGCAACCCAGTCCTTTAGCTAATAGGCAGGACTAATGTTTCTCCAAATTATGCTTGGACTCAATAATTATGGGACCAAGATTAACTTGTGGTCTCAAAACAACTACTGCCCAGCAATGCCCTCTCTTCAGAAAGGGAAAATCCTATCAGCACATTTATCCAAAGGTAGAAATTTCCATTTATTTAAGCATGCTTTTAATCCTGTCATTAACTTATTGTTCAAATAGTTTAAATGAGTGAAACTTTTCACTATCCCTGAAAGCCCTAAATTAAAGAAACAAATGTTGATCATTTTTTTTCTTTAAGGAAAGCAAATAGTAAAATACCTGTTTTATGCAAAATTTCACACATATTTTGATGTTTATGTGACTTGTGAGAATGAAGGATTACCTTTTGTTGTATCTATGATAGCTCATAAAAAACTAGCATTTTTGAACAGTGAGGCTCTTTAAGATATCATAAATGAATTAAGCTAAACATGATCTACTTAGGTTTTCCAATAGAGAAAGGGAATCTACATAGTTACAGAATAACAATGACACTGGTCTGTGTGATGGCTCTCCTTGGTGTACTCACAAAGCAGTAAGTCACTGCTGGGGTTACCTCTGCAAACACTGAGTACATACTCAGTGTTAGATAGATTAAATTCCAAACCCCTCAGAAATTAAATGTCACTGTATAAAGCTCCTACATTGTCATTTTTAATAAGGACCACTCAGAGATTTGTGCAAGCCTGACAGAGCAGGTATGACTGACACTGAAGAAGGCTTCAAGCATCAACACCCTGTTGTGTAGAAATCACTCATACCTTTTCTATGTAGCCTCCCATGGGCAGCTCTGGCTCTCTCTCCTTCTCTCTTTCTTCTGTAGTTCCATTTCACTCCTTCCTGTCCCTAGCATGGCCACCTAACCCTGTCTGTCCCTCACACAACATCATATTCTTTCTGTCCCCCCCACAACTCCTGTCCCTGCCTCCTCACAGCACGTCCAGCAGACTCCAACTGACCCTCTACCACCTAACTCACTCTTTTATCACACCCATAGCTGGGAGGGCAAGGCCCCACTCTTTGGTAATGAATACAACTGTAATATAGCTGGGGCAAGGTTGCCTTCAGCGTTATCCCCATCTGTCTTCCCACACAAGCCCAGCGTAGCAGTTGCTCATAAACCCAGGTTGCTTTTACATGACAACAGTGAAGTAAGGAAATGTGATGTGAGCTGGCAGTGAAGGTTTTATAGTGACTGGCAATTTGTACTGAAATTCCAGCTATTAGAAAAGTCTTATTTTAGTGAAGTACTGGAGAAGCCACAAAATCCAAGTACCTCAGCTGGGATATTTTAAGAACTCTGTGTTAGGGCAGAGGTATGTGCTGGCAAGACAGTACATATGAATTTGTTTTTTCATTGATCATGATGCCAGAATACTAAATATTATTACTGAGTTACTTGCCTAATACGTTCAGAATATTAGTCTCCAGGCCCCCAATTATGGGCCAGGTACATTCACTGAAAAACAAACTGAGAAATGAAATGAGTATTCTTAATGCAATTTAAGAAACAAGAAGAGAAATAGGGAGAAAAAAAGAAAGTAAAAAGAAAAGCTGAACAGCCTTAAACCTGTAAAAGAAGGCAGCTTTGTGCATGCTGCCTGCTGGGAACAGTCAACCATGGCCCATCTTTTCCCTGAGCCACACAGATACAGTCCTCAGGAGAGCACAGCTGGCCAGTGCCCAAAGTGCAACACGGAGCATTTACCACCTTACCTGTCTGGTTGCTCATACTGTCTCCTTGCATTGCTTAATTAACTTGTGCAGACATAGTGTCTGTGTCTTTCCAAGCAGTTTAAAAGCAATTATATTGCTTTTTCACTTCTTGTATGTTTTGTTCCTTTGGCTGTGCTGGGCCAGATTTACTGTGAAGCACTTGTGTGTGCATGTGGTTGATCCCCATCACAGGTGATATTTTAACACTCCTAACTGCTATACAACACGAGTAGTATTTCTCAGCTGTCAACACACATTTATTTATTAGATCCGTAATCTCGTTGCACAGTAAATGTCTGTGTCAAGCACATGGCAAATCTCCAGAACTTCAGAATTGAGATTTTGTTTGGAAAACTATCCAAAAATGTGGATGTTCATCTACAGTGTACACAAATTATTTGAGATCTTAGAAACTCCAAAAGTAGGCTGGAAATTTTATAGTATTTTAACTTCTTACAGCATTTCCAAGCTTAGCAATGGATTCCAGAGAAGGCTGGAAGTGGACTTAAAATAAAAGAAGTTATAAAATTAATGTCATCAGAAAAAAGAAAAGCTAAAAGAACAGTCTACTTTGATGCTTGTTTTGTTAAAGGTGGGTTGTCTTTCAGAAATGAGAGGAAGGTTCAGGGTTCATTCATTTTCAGGTTTGTTTAAACTGTTTTGATCTCTGCTGCAGTCATCAAGAACTAGAACAAAAGTTGGAAAAAAAAGGGAAAAAACCTGTTCAAATGCAGCCATTTTACTGTGATCTTTAACATCTAGGATTTAAAAATGGTTTCCTTTGCAATGCTAAAGAATTGCCTGGGCTGAGCACTCTTGCTGTGAAAGAAACTTGAATTAGAAAGGAAACAAACACACACAGAGCAAATTATCCCTTTGTACGTTTTACATTTAAGTATTCAAAATCAAATAGATGAGAAAAATGTTGATAACAGGTGAGAAAGAGAAAAAAAGAGTCAATATAAATTTGCCTTTCTGAGGAAAAAAGTGAAAGGAGACATCAGTCTGGGAGTCATTCAAAATTTCTTATGGATGTAAAAAGAAATCACAGTTCTGAGTATCTAAACAAGAAATGATGGACTCAAAATTATTCCAAAAGGCTGTCAACATAAACTGTCAAGGTCTTCAGATTTCTACTGAATAGACTGAATCAAACAAAGAGCTAGTCATCACTAAATTAATTAAAATGGTACCTGGACATATTTCATTTTCAGGGAAGAATTTTGTGAGGTGAATAAGGATTTTTTTCAGAAGACAGGAGACAGACTTAAGATTGCTTTTTTTGATCAATGGTGGATGATTACCACAGCACAGATTTAAAGTTGTGAAGTCTATACCAGGAATTACCTCTTTTCTCCCTTCAGAACATCCGCATGAAAGCATGTATGTTTTTTTTTCCCTTTTACCTGCAAGCTCAAAACTTGCTTCAAAACCAGTGCTTTAATGGGGAGTTAGGGTGGGTTTCTGTTTTTTGAGGGGTACAGACAAACACTTCCAAAAGGATCTGTTTCCATTCCTACAAAGAATGAAAGTAAATTCTGAAACCTTTAAAGTTGTTCTCCAATGAAACATCACATTTGGTTAGCCTTACTGAAACAACCCTCTGCTTTTTGATTAAGCATCACCTGCAACAACAAATTTCACCACTCAAAAGCAACTGGCTCAAAAGATCTTAATCACACGACTTCCTTGCCTCTTTCAGAATGTTTGATACGACTACTAAAACTAGCAATATTAAAACTGAAACTGCAGCTAGGCCAATGAATCACCTTTTTCTTCTTTAAAACTTGTTTTTACAGCTTGAAATATTTCTGATGATCACAGCCATAAGTACGAATAAAGACACTGGTCACTTCAAAATTTAAGATTGCTTTACTGAATAAGACATGCTATGAAAATGTAAAATTAAAAGAGCACTGGTACCTTGCTGATACTGACCAAGTGCATTATCTGTAAATATCTGCCTATTACCAATCAAAGGACAAAACACTTGATTGAAGAGAACGTGATGTGTACCTGCTATCAGCAATATTTAAGGTGCCTAAGGTGTCTAATTCCAATTCTACAATTCTACTCTATGCATTGATAAATAAACAGCAAATGAGCACTTCTCCAAATTGTAGCTATTGACTGCAGAAAAATTTGACAGCATCAATGAGGAAACCTTCAGTAGAGCAAGTCTAATCTTAATGAAGAAAATTTCTTGCAGATGACTTTTTCAATATGGTATAAAAACACTAAAGAAAAACACTCAAAACTAATTTCCATAAAGCTCTAATGTATAAAATGAACAAATACCAAGTGCACAATAGTTGTCTCTTGTCGCTCATGAGTGTAACAAAAGCTTTGGCTCAGGTAGCTCCATTATGTTATCCTTGCTCACTACAGTAAATAGATCCATCATGTAACACAATGGTTTACTATGAAAGGGCTGAAGAATGAGGATACTGTTTCATCCCAGCAGAAGATGAGATAGAATGTCTCTTTGAAGCAGTCTTGGTGCTTCAGAGGTTTGCAGGAGCTAATGGAGAGAGATGATGCGGAAAATTGCCTCCTACAGGTTGAATTGGTGTGGTCCCTGGGGTTTTCTTTCCCCCAGCCCCTACATCCACTCCATGCTGCTCTCTTTAGGACAGAGAGAAGGGGAAAGTAAATCTTTATTAGGACAGAGAGAAAGGGAAAGTAAATCTTTATGACCACTGCTATTCTTACATTTTAGAAAGATCACTGTGTTGGGAATTACCCTACACTTCAGTAAAGAACTGCACTGTCTAGCACCACGCTACTCTACAAGTTAAGAGAATTAACTGTGGGTATTTCGTAGGGTTGCATGTCACTTAATTGCTCTAAACAGAGATGAGAAGGAAAAGAGTGTATGATATAGGCAGCAATGGCCTGTGACAGCTCTATGCATTGCAAAGCTTTTTTTGGTTTTTGCTTTTTCTCACTCAACCCACCCTACCACCACCACCCCTGCCACACTATGTGATTGCAATTAAGAAATACAAGACTTAATTTGACACTGTGACCTTGTCTCAAACTCAAAATACCAAATTGTACTAGACAAGAAACCTTGCAAGATAACAATCGTAAGAGTTTCTCTGAACTTTCCAGTGATATGGTCCTTCTGAAAAAGGTCATGCAATTTCCTTAATAGTGACTTACTGAAAAATAAGTGGATGTGGGAGTCATAATTTTGACAAAAGCTCAAGATTAATTCATCTTTAGACAGTATATTGCTATAGAAATAACAGGATTGATTTCAACCCACTTGCTTTTAGAAAATTCCTCAAGTCCAACACTCCTGGTTTTCGATTCATAGACATTTCAAATACTATTTTAGGGTCTATTATTTTTTCATTATGGTCAAGAGAAACTCTGATTTCTCACCTTTGCAGTTGCCTCGGTAGGCTATTTCCAGCTGAGGGTCTTTGCATTTTGCTCGTTGAAATTCACACCGGGACAGAAAAGTTCTTCCATCAGATGCACAGAGTGATTTCTGAGGGGAACCTGCACAGTCCAGGCTGCATTCTCTGTCTTTGTCTTGGTCCACTCTCAAAAACTGGGGGGGAAAAAAAATAATGCTGTAGGAATGCTATTCCCATGTGAAAACTGCTCCTTGGCCCCTTCCCCAGCAAAGATATACAAATATTACCCAAAACTGAAAAGAAAGTTCTGCCTGTACAGTCATTGACAAGCCAAAAAGCCTGTTCTAATACCCAAGTAGGACTTTTATTCTCATTGTGGATTTCAGTGTGCTTCTCTCTAGTTTTGACACAAAGCTACACTGAACTTGACCCAACTGTTTACCTGTCCAATGCCAAGACGGCAAGGCTCATGAGTTTGGCGCCATCCTTGGCACAGTGAAAAGAAGGAGTTTCTCACCCTGAAACATGCTGCCAAAAAACCTCAATCAGATCTGATGCCGCTACATGCCAGCCAAAACCAGACAGATAAATCAAAGGTATTACTTCATCTTCTGAGCTCTTGAAAAGCTGAGACTAGGGAGGAGGTGAACTCAGTAAGTGCTCAGGTGAATTTCTCTATCCTTCTGCTTCTTCTGAACAAGCACAAAATTAAGCAAGGCATACAGCTACCAGGAGGTAATCATTCTCCTAAGCATCATGAGGTGCCCAAGAAAAGATCTGCATCCATCTAAAGCCCTGTTTTCATTGGTGCTAATTCATCATTACAAACCTCAGGTAGAGAAAATTTTGAATTTCAGATGAGAAACTGAAATTAGGAGGAGGAAAATTCCAAGGAAAAGAAAAAAAGAGGACAGAGAGTGTTATTTGCAATTTAAAACAAACAAACAAACAAACAAACAAACAAGAAAAAAACCAAACCCACAATTTTGCTACATTAGTTCCCCTGCATTTTATTACACATAAGAAATATATAGAGTGATAAATCTCCATAATCTTCATACTTACAACTGCCATCTATTTGCATTTCCTATCATTTAACATGAGGAAATACAGATGTGTTTCTGGAGAGTCTGCATGAAAATGGAGAGATTATCTTGTAGGTACCACTTTAAAATAGTAGTCGTATGGTTGGACTTTTACCAGAATTTTTATATTTTAGTAGCATACTAAGATAAAAAGGAAAGCTTCTTTTTCACAACATTTTTCACTTTTAGGAATAATTAACTTCAGAAGCAAATTACTCACAAATTACACACAAACCCCAAGTCTTTCTCCAAGAAATCTAGCTACAGATTTCCAGAAGTGGAGGACAGATGTTCATTGCTCCCCATTTCAGTGTTATTTGCAGATCCTTCTTGCTGACAGAAATTAATAATCAGGTGAGCTGAGTGGGAAGGAAGAAAAACTGAAGTCATCTCCCTTTACCTGCACAACGAGTAACAGTGAAGACAGGCATCCATGATTGTGAACAACCTCCAAATCATGTTGGTCTCCAGGCTTGCCTGGGTGCCCTCATGAGCTGCACTGGGGGACCCCTGTGAGGGCATACAAACTTCCCTTTCTTGTCTGGGAGGCATCTGCAGGACACTGAGATCAGGCCTATCTAGGACTGTGAAAAGGATTTCCCAATGAAAAATGGATGACATGGGACCCTGGTAACAAAAAAAAATAAAAAATTGGATCCAGTCCTCTGCTTTGCCTCTGACTTCCCCTGTGGATTTGGTGATGGCAAGTCAAGTGATCTCCCCCTTTCTCTTTTGTGAAGCAAGGAATACAGCCTTTCTGTGTGTAGAAGACTACCCCTCTGTAATGCCTAGGCACTTTGCCACCCTTAATTTATCCTCAGCAACATCCCCATTGAGCAGAGAATTAGTTTTCAAAAGCACAGGAAGGCTTCGTGACTCACAGAAAATCACGCAGCAGATCAGGGGGCTGAACCCAGGCACCAGAAGAAAATCACACACAGCAGCAGTTCAGCCCCTGTACCATTTTTTCCCTGAAGTTTTCTCATTTTTTCTGTTTTGAACTCTTGCAGGAGTTTACACGGATATGTCTGACAGTAACACTGTGAACAGAAAATCCCCTTAAACTGTCTGAGGGACAAAATCCACTCCCGAGAGCAGGACAGTTCACAGACAAAGCTGTACTTTAAAGGGCATTTATCCAAAGAGTTTTATTTAAACATTTTATTATTTCAGGAGATTAGGGCAAATTAAGGGTTCAAGGATATTCAAGCAACCTGGAAAAGCAGAGGATAAAGACATACCCGGGAGACAAAACCACTTGAATAGCTTATTGGTTAGCCAAACCTCAGTGGAGAATTTGGGTTGTACATTTAAACAATTTCCACCAACATAGTGTAACTGAGGGACTTAAGAGCAGGAAGGACAAAAAGGCAAGCAATTGTAAGGAAAGACAGCATGAAAGAGAGACTAGCAAATGTACTTAGAAAAAAACATACAGAAAGTACGTGATTGACATTTGGAAAATACTTCTTTGTCATTTACAGCAGTATAAGATGGTACAAGTCAAAATCAGTATTGCTTGCTCACATAGCCAAAGGAATTGATAGCCACATCAAAAACTAATGCTGAAACAAGA
The DNA here is from genome assembly GCA_013397195.1 of Hylia prasina. NCBI lineage: Eukaryota > Metazoa > Chordata > Aves > Passeriformes > Sylviidae > Hylia > Hylia prasina. Next base: position 1,319,376 of record VYXD01008192.1, on the reverse strand, counting down.
AAGGGCTATGGAATTTCTCATAAGATTTGCTACTTGTTCAAAAAGAAACAAGCACAGTCAGTGACAGAAAAGCTGGGATCACACTGGTGCACATCTTAGAGCTGTACTTTCCTGTGAAAATAGTTCTTTTGCTTGAAATAGGACAGCTTAGACAGAGAGAAAAATGGTTCCATATGGACCAGAAAGTGACTTACTCTCAGTATTGGTTTGTCTATATCTGTCTCTGAATTCATTTAACAAACAAATGTGTTAATGTACAAATGTGATTCGCTGAAAGACAAGCTTTAAAAGCAGCATTTCTGCTAAATGCAGGTAATGACTGAAATTAGGCCAACAGTAGTTGACCAACCTGACATGGAATTATTTTGAACAACCAGCAGAAAGTGGAAAATTATGGTTATAGCTTATTAAAAAGCAAAACACTTTTAATAGAGAAGTGTTCTTGACCTAATGAGACAGAAACCAGCCTAGTCATGTTTCAAAAAATTGGTTTCAACTAAAAACTATTCCACAGATTAAGAGGCACGACTCAACTGGAATTGCTGTAACTTCTCCTTTACACTTCAGTATCATTTATTCAGCCTTTCCAAAGCATCATACTTGACAACACCCATCTTCCAAGGGGCTTACTATTCCATACTAGGCACTGCTTTAAATTCTCATGTAGTATTTCTGAGAAGAAAGAATGATAACAGGGCTATAGCAGAAAAATGTTTGATTTTAGGTTTACCTCATTAATAAAACCTAATCACTGAAGTCACTAGATATGACAGGTATGAGCAATTCTGAAATATTATATACTCATGTATTTCTGGCATCATGGAATTCCAGTGTTTTCCTTCACTGCCTCACACTTCAAAGAACCTTAATACTGGATGAACTATATTACTGATGGTCCCAGTGATCTTTCATCTCTCTGTTACTGAAGTTCAGAATATGAAGTAGTAGATACATGAAACCTTGTTTAAACTGGAGGAGAATATTTCTGCTGTTTTTTGCTCTGTTTCCTGCACTATCTTTCTATTTTGTTTTTGTCACTGGTGCCACATCTGGGCTATGGACAGGCAGGATGCTTATTTCTTCAACCACAAGCAATGTGTTGCAATCAATGCAGAAAGCTTTTCCAGTACCTTAAGAGTAGTAAATTGATGGTTTCCTTACTGTGCTATTAAACTATTTATCAAAATAGCATGTATATATAACCTTGCTCACTGCTATGGTGTAACACACATCCTTGCCTTTACACTCTTATGCAGGGATTCAGTGTCATTCCCTCTGGTCTTCATCCTGCAGCTACATCATCGCAAGGGCAGAAAAGGTCTTCAGATAAAACTGTCACATGCACACCTTTGCCTTTCTGCTGCACAAATCTGTGACCACACCCTGTGTAGTTCAGACAAACTCTCCTTGCTCCTAAGCATATGATAGACTATAAGGCAAGAAAAATGGTGCTTGGCTAGAGAGCCAACAACTGGATATACCTGCAAGCCAAACTGCCAGCCCAGGAAAGCAGGAGAGTCAAGACCAGTGTTAGAGTCTGGCCCTGGGGAGCACCCACATCTCTCTGCATTGGAAGAAAAGCTGACAACAGATGCAGGCTGAGGCGTAAGGATTAGTTGTTGAGTCTGGCTCAAAGCCTCTTAAACAGTAATGGGAAATGCTCTACTCTACATTTCATAATATAGTGCACAGCTGTGGATTTTGTCTTTGATTTTATGCCACTGTTTGATTAATCTGAGCAAGGCAGGGCAGTTCCCCCCCCCTTTTTTTTTTTTGTTTGGGCCAGCTTGTCTCTAATACTTGCAGTCCTATAGAGAGATCCTTCACACAAACAGGCTGCACGTAAGCATAACTCATAACTACGCTAAACCTATTTTTAATTTGCCCTAATACAACTTTCCTAACTAAAGCTGAAGATCAGGAAACCACTTTATCTGTCTGTGGATAGAAACCTCCATCCTTTTCTGTAATAGCAGTTTGGAGTCTGTGGACTACAAAAAAGACAGACATTCAATTCCATGGACTTGCATGGTTCATCAGAGGTTTTTAACCAACCTTTCTGCAATTTACAGATTTCTTCTATTTTGACCGGACCTATATACCCTCCACTAACACTAGGTACTTATGCACAGTCACATCAGGTTTTTATTATTTTCTGTGGACTTAAAACTGATATACAGACTTTCCCTTTGACCAAGTGAAAACTTCTTTCAGAATCTAAAATACAGTTCAATATTGTTTGTAAAGCAGGAGACTAACACCTCATCTTGGAGGGCTGAAGGACAAAAGGGCCTGAAAAACAAGCAGAAGAGGGAAGACGGATGCTAGACATCACTGATTTGCTTGGAAAAACCTACTGCAGACTACAGCTTTGAAGGCAAATGTCTTTATTCTGCATCTGGTTACTGTGAGATGTTGAATAGAATGGTCTGACTTCCCTGCTGCTGGCATGGGAGGTCTGCAAACAAACTATGGAGCAATGCACTCCAAAGTGGCTCTGTGCTGAGAGCTTTGTGCTGGTGAAAAATGTGCAGATTTACAGTGATTTATGTAGTCATGCTGTTTCTGTCTGATAGCTGCCTGACAGGCAGATGTAGAAATCTCCAAGCTACGAATATTTTGTTCCCTCTGGGCTTGTCTACAATGGAAAAATGAGTTAGACAACAATAATGTGAGTGTGTGTGTGTGCATGTGTGCGTCTGCATATATATATGTGGGGTATATATCCACATATGCAAGTTATAATCTGTAAAGTCATATTCCCATGTGTACTTCAGAAAAAGGCAATGATGTTTAAATATCCACATTATACTCTGCCTTAGAGAGCATTCTTCTCATTAATCTGCTTCATTGAAACACCACTAATTTTTTCAATGTTTATTTCTTCACTCTTCTCCCAAGGAATGAAGCAGAAGGTGATCCTCATGGGTCCCTTCCAGCTCATATTCTCTGATTCTGAAGCATATTTACAGAACAAACTCTACTCTCATCCCAATGCCATGGGAAAGCATTCAGCCCTAGCACTGAAATAGATGGAAAATTTAAGTTCTCCTTATCCTTGTTATTTAGGACAGTACCAGAAGATACCTTCAAAGTACCCGCTCTGTAAAACAGCTGTACTCAACCAATCTTCAACAGATTTGTTCATCTTACACTGTCCCACTGAAGCAAAATGGTCCTTAATGACTGTTCCCTGACAAACCCAGAGCTGGGTACTTGAAGTTGTGAGCTCCTTTTGTTTAAAAAGATACAGGACATCACCATTAAGGTTAAGCTTGCATGGAGGAATTTACACAGAAGCCATCACACACTGGGCCTGTGCAGCCTTAAGAAAAAATGACTGAGAGGAGACCTCATTAATGTGTATAAATACCTACAGGCAGGTGTCAAGAGGATGGATCCAGGCTCTTCTTAGTGGTGCCAAGCAATAGGACAAGAAGAAATGGGCAGAGAGTGATGCATAGAACGCTCTGAACATGAGGAAGAACTTCATTGTGTGGGGACTGAGCACTGGAACAGATTGTCCAGAGAGGTTGTGGAATCTCCTTCCATGGGGATATTTGAGAAGCATCTGTGTACAATCCTCTGCAGTGTGCTCTAGGAGAACCTGGCTTGAACAGCAAGGCTGGACCAGCTGACCCCCTGTGGTCCCTTCCAGTTTGACCCACTCTGCAATTCTGAGACTAATCAGATATGATTCTGATGAGCCAGAACATGCCCGTGCTTGCTATTACAGTGGGTAAGGCCATTTGCACTTTTAACAACGAATCTCATCGAAACTTTTCTGTCTCTTCTCAGTGCTAAGGGTTCTTGGTGTGCATCAGAATCTTCCCATTATGTTCCCCTACCAGACAAGTGAGTAGATTACTGATTTCAGTGAAGTTATGTCAAACTTGAGAACAAATGAACACTTTTTCTTTAGAGTTCATTAACCCCGTTTACATAAAAAAATACTGACCCAGCCACAAGAGTGCAGCACGCTCCAGGGCAGCAAGCCATGTTCATGGTGTCATAGTATGGAACTAATTGTGTAGACAACGAAAACTAGAAATTGGCAGCTTTAGGATAAGATTCACCTGCCATGGAAAAGATAGATCATGTCCTAAAAATGTCCCTTCTCCCTTACAAGCTGGCGAGTCGGATAAACTAGCTCTCCTGTAATTGTTTCAAGTCCTATGAAAATAACCTACCCCACAGTGTCAAAGAAAAACAAAGGGGAACAAACAAGTCCCAGGTTTCAGAAAACTGAAACAGATGTGGGCTCTAGGTCTCAAAAATAACTTTATCAAAGGTCTCCAATAGATTGTGCATTTGCAGGGACACTCAGGAGGCAGAACTGTTTCTAATACCTGCTGAGACACTGTTTTATTGAAAAGGACCGTGTTAAACCTTTAGACACAGACACCCCCTGCTCACCACCACCTTTGCTTCATTATATTTCATGAAACTTTTCAATTGTAACTTATGTGTAGCCTCTTTCCCTATAAAATTAACCAGGATGGTTGAAATAGACAGCTAGAGTATGCGATTTCACTGAGTGGGAAGTTGGGGTTTGGGTTTGTTGGGTTTTGTTTTTTGTGTTGTGGTGGTGTGTTTGTTGTTTTATTTCTTTTTTTAATCACCCAGGATTAGTACTCAAAGTCAGCTCCACATTACCTACCTATCAATTAGAACACTGTTGTGCTTTACTCCCTCAGTGCCTGGAGTGCAGTAGAGCTTTTGGAGCCTCACTGCCAAAACTACAGTCTCCTCTTGTTACGACCAGCACAGAAAATTATTAAACAGGGTTGTGCTTTGATTGATATGTTTTGCTTTGGCATGTTATTTTTTAAATGTTTATTGCTTTAACAGGTGTTTTTTTTAAAGTGACCTCTGCATTGCTGTACTGATGTAGGGATGGGGGGGAGAATGTCAGCACATCCATCATTTCCTTTTACTGCTGCTTCACAAATTACTAAAAAAGGCAAAACATCTCAGTCGTGCAACCATGTAAACTAGGAAGGACTAGGCTGAAACTGAAGCAAACTGTGACATATATTCTTTCTTGCTTTCAATAAAGGATGGACACATGCATGACAGAAAATGCTACAAGAACAAGGAGTCCAAATTTACTCTTTTTTCCTCCCTTTGTCTTAAAAAGAAACTTAAAGGTAGTGAAACCTTACCTCTTGAAGGGCTATTCTCTTCAGTTGCTTAATTCTAGGATCTAGTTTAATTCCTACTAATGTAAATATATAGACACCAACAGGAGCAGGCTTGGGCTCCTTTTGAGTAGCACTCAGCCCTGGTGAATCACACTTTCAGAAGGACCTTTCCCTGATTCATTTGAATGTTTCTATAGTACAGTCTTTTCAAGCACAAAGCGTTCACTTCAAATGAGTCACGCCAGAAGCTGCAAAATCTGAGCATCAGAAACAATGTATGAAAAATATTTTGGCACTGACCCCATACGACTAAAAATAAAATAATGGTCTTAATTTTCAGACATGATCAATACCGTAAGTGACACTACAATACACTTTATCTGACTCGATCCATTCATTTCCAAGATGAGGAGTCCTTCATATTTCATGAAACCACTTATTTTTGCAAACTGTGTATTCACTTTAGAAGAAAACAGCCAACACATTTAATATTGCAGACAGAAGTAATGAAAGTGCACCTCAGCAAGGGCAAATGATCTGCAACCTTTTCTTTTCTTCCAAAAAACAGGTTACTTGACTTTTCAGGGGTAAGAAAAATCTTCCCATTATTTATATTACAATTATTTTCAACTTCAGTTTAACATAAACAGCTGGATTTTTTTTTTTTTTTTTTTCATTTTGCAACATCCAAGGAGTTAAACAGTATTGAAACTTATGGTATGCATTGCCTGAAAATGGAATGTTAGACTGGGACAGAAAGCATGACAGACTTGTACAGAGCTGAAAACAAGCTGGTACCATCTCTATGTATTCACAACTGTAAGTCAGGGAGAGATCAGCCTTTTTATTTTGTCAGCATCCAGTGGTATCACTTCTCTTGGTTTCAGAGTATTACCAGCAAAGTATACTGCTTCACCACTCAAAAACCGACCGAGATAAAGACCATTGGTTACCAGAGACAGGACAAACTAGCATAAATTTAAGTAGAAACTGAAATTGAAAGGGTTTCTAATCTGCAGACATTCTGTTCTGCATCTACTGCAATCCAGTAGTTGCTGGCTGTGTCATGTGTCCACTGCTCTGCATTTGTCCCAAGTCAGTGGTAACTTTATGCCCTCCATTCTTGTGGTATTTTTATTCACAATCTTTTCTTTGGCGGGTCGCTGTCACTTATAGTGTTTCTTCTCAGTTGCCAGAAGTCACACAGGGAGAAAATAAACAGAGAAACAGTGGGATGCATTGTCTATGTATTGAATTATCCTCTAGTTTACTTAAGCTTTTCATAAGAACTGACCCAGCTTTCAGAATACAAGTGGGCTAGCACAACCATCCAGTTAGCCAGTTTCCTGAGACACAGCTAATCTGTTTGGCTGGTGTCTTTCATAACCTCAGCAACAACTTGGGAAAATAGACAAGTTTTACTTCTTCGTGTTGTTTAAAGGCCGCTTGTTTGAAAAATACTTTGCCTTCCAAAATATTGAAAAGCTATTTTAAAATGCAAATAAAATCTAAGTCAGATAAACATTTCTATATTTGAGAGGTTTATTTTAGGATTAAGGAATATCAGTACACACCCTTTAAAGTGTCTGAGGTAGCTTAAAACAATAAAACTAAAGGCAATGACCTATAACTCAAAATAAGAAGCATTAGGTTAAATCTCTGTCACGAATGCCAGAAATCTCCAGCACAGAGGACACGCAAAACCCTAAAAATGAGCTTCTAGATGGTCATCTCCAGTGTAAGGTATCGCTATTCCTGGGATCATGAAAGGGGGACTTCCTTTTCAGCTCACCTTTTCTCTCCCCCCACCACATGCTGAAGCAGCAGTCCAGCTGCAATTACACTGAGGGATGTCAAAAAAGAAAACTTCATAGGAAGCACTTAACCTGTGTGAAAAGGAAATTGTTTATTAAAGCAATAGAGGGACCCCCTCAAAAGCTAAAGTGAAACAGTGCTGGATATTGCTTTGTAGACGTGTAGGGAACAATCTCCCTTTGTGGGGGACAGAAAGGCTCAGCTAAACAGGGCTTTTCTATATCTGAATTTCTATGCAACTCCATTTAGTGTCTATCACGATCGGCAGGCAACTGGCCACTCTCCATATGGCCGGTTGCCTTCTCTTCCTAGGGAACTAAAGAACACAGAGGCATCTCAAATGACGAAGACACAGTATGAGACAATATCACAGCAGAGCATTTCTTTTTATAATTTAAATCAAGTAAGCAACTGATTCACGCAGGGCAGAAACTCGATAAGACATCAAAGGTCTAATCCCCAAGCCATAAAGCTAACTTGCTGACAATAACTGCAGAGCTCTAACTCTCTTACATTTATCACTGCCATCAGCTCCTTCAGAACAAAGTATTTGGGAAAGAAGGCAGGCAGCTGAGTCTGGGAGGCAGATTTTGCTCTTGCTAAACTGTTGATCTTAAAATAACATGTTGCTAGGTTTAAATACTGTCATCTTTAAAAAGAGGAATCATGCTAAAAGCAAAGGGTTTAATAGTACACATTTAGAATATACAAGGGTTTAACAAGCCAGTCTAATGAAAAAAAAAAAAAATAACAACACTTTCCACAGGAACACAAGAACCTGTAAGCAGTTTTCTTAAACCACTGGCAGTTCTATTTCCTCTCAAGTTTGGGGTTTTATGGAACTTTTGTATGTTTGTTTGTATGTTGGGCAAAAACATTTTTCCTTTAATTTAAACCATTGTTTTCCAAGGAAAAGAAGCCATTAGGAAGCCATTTATTTGTAATTATTATGAGGACTTTTTCAAAACAAAAACCCTTAAATGTGAAAGACAAAATTTTGTGTGCATCTAGCAGCAGATAAAAGGGGTCAACAAACCATGATCCAAACCAAACATAGAAGAATTTTTCCAAGTTCTGTTTCACATTTTATGTGGCCTCTGCTTTCTTTGTGAGAACTTTTCCTTGCTGTTCTTTGCCTGCTACACACCAGTTGGCCAGTAGCTTTAAAATCTATCTTAAAAGATCACCCAGTAATCCTAGGGATGTCAAACTGTCATACCAGCAGTACAACCCAATACTCCCTTTGCACCACAGACTCAAATGTGTGAGATTTCTTGATAGCAAAAGGAATTCCTACAGATGACAAACTAAATGGAGGAGAATTTGAAGAGCTTCCATGTGAGTTCAGTGAGGAAAGACCTCACAACAGTTGATGCAGTACCAAAAAAATCCCCAAAAAGGCTGCAATGACAGTCACACATACTGTATTGTAGATTAAGAATCAACAACAGAAAAGACTACTGCACTTCAGAAGTAAAACTAAAAATTCTGGTTTTAAACATAGACATAGACAACACATACAGTAAGACTATAACATTTTATTGAGAGCCTTTTTTAACAAAAATCACCCACATCAAAGATTTTTTAGTTTGGGGGTTTTTTGATGGTATGCAATCAGAATTAATTTTTGCACACTCGAGGAAGCCTAGACACTGCATTTGTGATAAGAAACTGCCTGTAAGTACTTTGAAAATACAACAGATAAAGAACCCCAGACCTCTAAAGAATAGGTATTTCATTTTAATCATATTTTCTCTTCAAAGTGAAAGAATTAAGGCCCAGCAAGTTCCAGCTCTTAACAGGAGCTTATATAAACATCTTATTTTTACAGCTCAAGAGTGAAGATTTCTGCAATCTGAAGTTCCTGATGCAATATTTTATGTTTGTGGTTTCTAGTCATACTTCAAAAATCAGAGAATCTTTTCCTCTCAGATTATTTTTTGTTGGAAACCTATAATTACCCCATGTTACAGATTTTTTTTTTTATATACAGTGGAATTGACCAACAAAATACAGGCAGAGGTGGCACCTATGAAATATTTTCCTATTTCGCTGTGGAAAATGGCTGCCTGATATGGTTTTACACAGATTATAGCATTTGGAAGAATATTTAAGAGAGCCCTTCCCTTTCTAACAGGCAAACCCATTACACCAATTCCACATCCTCTTCCTCCCAATGTTACAAGTTTTGCCTTCCTTGGATTGTGGAATCTGGCTTTCACAAATCTTATTTTGTCTTTTAGTACTTGTGAGGTCAAGCAGAGCAGCCTCAGCCACAGCTTTGTTTCTCTGTTGCATGTAGTGGTCTGAAAAGCCCTAAGTCAGTTGGCTATACTGACTATTGTGACCATATCTCACTGATATGGGAGGAAGAAAAGAAATAATAATGCCATTTTTTAAACACTTAATCTTTTTTCCCTGTCATCTGCCTCACAGAGGAAAAAAAAGAGCATATTCCACAGCAGATGCTGAGGATTTCTTACCTCCCTTTCTGTTGTTGCCTGAGGAAAAGGAACATCAGGTGACTGGACCAAGGACAATGGCTCATTCGCCACCATTCTCTGTAGAGAGAGCTTGGCCAGCCTAAGGAGAATTACAAGCTGCCCACCACAGGCAGCTCATCCTTTCTGTGGACAGCACTTAACCACATTTAAAGTAATCTGGATAAAAATGACAAATGATAGTGTAAATATGTTCAGCCACGAATATGGCTTGGACTAGATGAACACGGGTACTTTTCAGGCGAATGTAAATCACTGTTTAACTGTTCAGAAAACAGGACAGCAAATGTTTTATGTGAATTCAGTGGTTTCTAGTCATACAGTTTAGTCAATGACTAGTCTAGTCATTCAGTTTCAGTGTGCCCATATTTACTACTGGAGAGGCCTTCTTCTCCTTAAGATGTAGGCCTAGGGGCATAAAATTTGTCCCATATCACCTAGAATAGATTGCCTTTGATACCTAAGTTATCCTTCTGTCAGCTGCACAGTCTGTCACTTGACCTGTTGGATGCCACACACTAAGCTTGTATCCCCAGGCACCTCCTACAGCACCTGAGGGCCAGGCCTCTCTTTAATTAAAGTTCCCTGAGGTCTGTCACCTCTGCAATCTACACCACAGCTCTACCCACAGCTTACTCAGAGCAGCATCATCAGCTGACTGACACATCTGCCATAGGACAGATTGACACATCTGTCATTATCACTGTCTTGGGCCCAGGTTCACAGTAGAAAAGTATGTTCTGCTATGCATCTGTCAGATATGAACAGGTGCCAAAGTACCACAGATTGCTGATACAAACAGCTCTAAATACTTTGTGGTATTTTTCCATTATCAAAATAACCTGTAGAAAATGGCAACACCTTTGAATATTTCTCTTGGATTCACGTTTTAGAAGGCTAAAAATCTAAGTCCTCTGCAGCTGCTGTTGATACCCAAATGTACATTCTCCCCACAACTTGCCATTAAAGGAGAAAATTTCCACTAGCATCAGTTTACAGACAGTTAATTTAGCCACAGAGATGTGGTGACTTGTTCAAAGTCAAAGAGGAAGTCTGTGGCAATGCTGGGAATTAAATACAGGACTCCAGAAACTCCTTCCTGTTTTTTAACCACATGTGTCATCCTTCCAAATGGTCTTTTCTACATAAGATTTACTCATGGTTGAAATAAGCCAAGGTCATTAACAAACCAAACAAGACAAACAGTACGAGTCCTTCAAAACTGGCACATGGATTTTCTTGTTAAAAACATTTGAGGATATTTTGTAAACTATTTTATGACTTCTGTTTCAATGAAAAAAAAAAAACGAACCCTTCACTGAATGTCATTTTTAACGTAATCTAGGATGATGTTCCCAGGAAAAAACACAACACTGTTTGGACTCTGCACATTATTAGTTCTCTCAATATTTGAACAGTGGGGTACTGATCAGCTTTTTTAGTTCTTTCAGGCGAAGTCCTGAATTAAAGGTCTCACAGAGCTCTCCACTTCTGAGCCTAAAAGAGTAGAGGAGAACAACAATAATTTTGTTTGCAAGAGATCTATAACTGCAATTTTCCTTCTTAAAATAACTGTCTCCCTCAAAATCAAGGCAGTATTTGTACTTTCTACCCACAATGAACTGACTAAATCACAAGACATTTTATCTTAGTGCTTCTTTAGACCTCCCCCAATAAAAATCCGACTATCACCACTTGTCTTTGTAAAGCATTTCATAAACCATGAATGAAAATTACAGTAAGAGCAAAACATTAAGTAAGTGCCAAAGCCACAAGATCAGGCTCTAAACATGGCCACAGTCTTGACTTTTGCTTTAGTTAACTGGGGCTTATTTATGGCTAAGCATTAATTACTTGTATTTTATATGTCAGCTTAACGTAGTGTTTTATTTAGTTATGTGGTTTTTAGCTTTTAGGAGCACCTCAGTTTCCACATACTTCTTTATGTAGCTGTCAGACATAGAGAAACAATGACAGCATTGTTAATATATCCATCAAAACAGAATAGATATGATACATTAATGTTTCTATAGCTTACAGACACTGTTAAGGCAGAGGCATATTTTTCAAGGCTTTTCTAAACAGTTTTTCTTGCTTTTCTTGCTAAACTAATTTGTTTAAAAGCTATACCTCAGTGCTTCTTTACAGCAATATTTCAACCAAATTACGAACTGATCTGAGAAATATAAGAAACACTTTGACCAAGAAGAACATGTTCCTCAACATGGTTTCCATACTCAAACATCTCAATCTTTTCTTCTCAGAGTTGGAAAAGCAGAGAGGATTGAGGATTAGCATGACTAGAAGCTGATATCATAATTTATCTGCTGCACACCATGCTTTTAATATCACAACAGCCTCCAGGTAGTCAAAATAAATGACAGTAGGAAGTCTTGAACACAGAGTAGGTAAGATGTATGCCTGCTAGCTGCTCTTTGAGGAATGAAACTGCAAATTGGCTCAACTCTTTCCCTCCTCACACTAAGAGTTTTATTAAGGAAACTGGACTCTGCTTGAAGCTGAAAATGTTTTGTTTCTGTAAAATATTGTTGAACCACAAGAGGATCCAAGCTAACTAAATATGGAGCAAGACATGTTTTTGTATGCCCAAAATACTCTCTTACTGATTCATTGGTAACTTATGACCGGTTTGGATATAATCTCAACCAACCATCATTGGTTTTGGGAGGTGAAGTGACATGAGTCAACATGCAATTAATATGATAAAGAACAGCTCACTCTTATTGCTTAAGTCAGTCCAGTCAAAGCTTTGCTTCCAGCCACAGTATTCCAGCTGCAACCTTTAGAAAAGGCAAATACAAAAGGCCATAGCACACTCCACTTACCATACAACTCCTTTCTCCCTAGCTCAAAAGCATAATACTCTTGTCAATATAGACGTGAAACATAGAATCATTTTTTCATGTGCAAGAACACATAAAAAAATAATAGACAGATACATTACTTTTTTATATGGTAGATGTGCTACATAAACAGCTTCATAAATTGTTGGGGCCCATTACTAAACATTCTTCTTTCTTTTTCCCGTTTCTAAATCTAAAAATCAGGTCAATCAAGAGCTATTCCAATATCTTTCAGCACATAGCCCTGCATAAGAATCCAATTAAGACCTTGTTCTTTGGCTACAGGAATCTTACATCCAGAAAACACAAAAACAAGCACTCGAAGTGATAAAAAACCATTTAAAAATAGAGAATATTTTTATGAATATATTCAACCAATGAATTTTAAGACTACATTTAATAATTCCTGCAGAATTACTACAGACAAATGCCAGGTTTTAAGCTGAATTTTGAACTCCAGACAAAGGACCAGATGACCCGGTACAGACAATAGAAAGGAGATGGAGTCCAAAAGGTAACCATCTACTGTTAAGCATATCTAAAATTCTGGAAAATTCCAGTAGAGAGAGAGCAAGTGTTCAATCTGGGGGAAAATTGATTCTGAGCAATGAAGAGTCCAATTTTAAAACTTTGGGCCTTAACTAAGCCTTAGCTGTCAATGTGAGAGAACATACACCATTACCTAACTATAAAGGTGTCTGTCTTTAAAGTTTTGGGGATGTAGAAGTTTTCCCAGTCACCATGTAGGCTGACATTTGAGTTTTCTCCAGTTCTATTGTTTTGTTTACACGTAATATGCAAGCTGAACACTTTTTATATAAAGTTGTGTTCTTGCACAGCATAAACAGGTTATCAGCTTGAATATCATAGAATTCTGGAATTTCCTGAGTTGGAGGAGACTCACACAGACCATTGAGTCCAACTCCTGGCCCTGCACAGGGCCACTTCGAGAGTCACACCCTGTGCCTAAGAGTGCTGTTCAAATGCTTTTTTTTGCTCTCAGAGCCGATGCTGTGACCACTTCTCTGGGGAGCCTGTTCCAGTGCCCAAACACCCTCTGGGTGAAAACCTTTCTAATATCCAACCTAAATCTCCATGACGCAGCTTCAGGCCATTCCCTCAGGTCCTGTCACTTGGTCACCAAAGAGGAGATCAGTGCCTGCCCTCCACCTCACCAGGAAGTTGTAACTGCAGTGAGGTCTCCCCTCAGTCTCCACTTCTCCAGGCTGAATAGACCAAGTGACCTCAGCTGCTCCTCATATGTCTTCCCTCCAGACCCTTCAACACCTCTGTAGTCCTCATTTGGATGCTTTCTGACACCTACATACTTTTCTTATATTAGTGTGTCAATCCATCTCTGATTAATAATATGTGATATATTCTGAATAATGAAAAATTAGTGCTAAAAAAGACTTGTTTTTTCTATGTTACTTGCTTAAGCTGCCCTTAAGATACTGAAAGAGCAAATGATATCTTACAATAGTCACCTGTGTTCTCAAAACAGTTTACCTAGTCATGTATTTTTGCACACAAAAAGAAAATCTCCACTGTTCCTTCCAGGATTCCCACTGCTTGCAATCTTTGAAATACTGCATTGCTCAAGGGGAAAGCAGTTTATGATTGTACATCCTTTCCTGCCTCAAAGTTACAAACTTGAATAGCAACTTAAAAGAGAGTATCAGGATTTTTATGTTCCTTAGCCAAGACCTAGTACTTTGTTTAAGAAGGGCTTGTAGAGCTCATCATCTCCTTGCACTCTATTTTACTGTGTTGTATGAACATATTATGAATTTTCCTGCTGAAAAGTATTCTCATGAGAAAGCAGAATTTACAGTGCAAAGTCCTGTAAACAATTCTCTCCAGTGTCTGTCCTATCTCTGTCTCCCAGGAGATGGGGATTTGTTTCTGTTTCCTAACCAATGGGGGAAGTTTTGTTATCTCCCTGGTATGGGAAGGACTGGGGGAGAAGGATTCAGCTGGGGAGCAGGGAAGAAGCAGCAGCTTGCTCTTCACCTGGGGAGAAATAGCCAAGCCCAGAAAGAATGGAGTCAACTTTAATAAATCTTGTTCAGTCTTCTGATACAAATCCATGAGTCTTGTTTCACCGCGACCATAAATGGTGACCCCGAGACCACATTACTGCTTGCTCAGATCCACCTGAAGTACCAGCTTCCTCTATCTGATAGAATATGCAGCGTGACATTTTGTGGGACTCACTGTTTTCTCTTGTGCTCCCTTAGTAGATTATATTTTCATGCTAAGCATTACTGAACTGGTAACTGCATGGATCTTACCCTTGACTGACCCTGGTTTATATTGTTCTTGGCTGGAGGAGGCAAGAATGAACAACCCCCAATAAGAAGTCTGACAATCTTCCTCCAGGGGAATTGCAGCTGTGGAGAGACCACATCTCATCTTTGGAAAATACAAGTTTCTCACTGCTGGCGTAATATGGTGCAAGTCAGATCACTTTCACTAGTACAGATAAGTCAAGTCCCCTCCTTTGATGAAACAGAAGAATAGCAATTAAATCCAAAGAAAGCTACAGGTAAAGGAATGGTAATTTATTTTCATCCAGTGAGGATCTAAAAACAAAGATTAGATTGAGCAAGCCTGAAAAACTACACAAGAACACTCAACAAGAGGGTTTTGCAGCAATGCTTCTCAGAGTTCCTGTTTCTGGCCAGGACAAGAAATACCACAAGAACAGCCACAGTTTAATCCGAAACTGGATATGCATACAAGAATAATGAAGATGGAGGGATTGGGAATGACAGACACAAAAACACAGAACTTTTACAAGCTCTGTCCAATCTAAAGAAAGGCTTGGGTTTCTTTATAGATCGAGTTCAGTTGAAACCTTTATGTAATTCAATAGGGAAAGCTGGAGTGGAAATCAACACTTAATCCAGGTCTTATATTCTCTTTACCTCAAATACTGTATAATGTTGGTTCCTAAGAGCTGATGAGTGATAGCCTTAAAGGTGAGAGGCAAACAGCACAATGGCAAATCCAGTGAACTGACAAGGTGCAACAGGACATGGCTACAAAATGTGCAAAGAGAATTCACTGGTTGTTGTAGAGCCTAGAGGAAACCAGTGACAGGAAGGAGGATGCAGCAATGGCAGTGAGCACTACCTTAAGTGTCAAGTGGCCATCGTACAGAGCAGCCATTCCAACTCTTTTATATTCTGTGTTTTCTAACACACCTGCCTCCTGTTCTTGTACATGCAAAGAACTGCAGACAGCTTCTTCCCAAAGTGGATGCAATGAATACATGTAATTTCTCTATTATTAGTGTAGAGAGAATCATAGGGACAGCAAAGACCTTTACTTAGGCATCATCCACTGGCACCAGTTGCACTGACTTTAGCAAAGTTACTTCTGATTTACATCTGTGTAAAAATAAGTCCAATGTGCTCAAGGAAATACTCTGCACAGCTGGGACAGTTTAGAAACATGAAATAGATGTTTTTAACACCATGTGATTAAAGAAAAACCTAAACCACAGAGTTCAGATCTGAATCCAAATCCTCCTCAAGCTCGGTGTGTTTTAGATCCAAGGTTTTGATTCAGGTCCTTGTCTATATAAATTGTAGCAACTCAAAATTTGCTCTAATTTTAACTAATATATCACACCAAATACATCAGCGCCTACTTTGGATTTTAAGGGGTTTGTGGTAACTGGTAAATTAAGTTGTGGAACATAAACAGTAAATACTTTTTGGTCTAGAACAAAAAAGAAATATGGAAAATAAACATGTTAACAGGCAAGTTATTTGCCAACTTGATGTTCCACTATCCATAAAAATATAAATTCCATTGTCCACAACTCAGATGTGATCATTAATTTGCTATATCAACAAATACATGATCATTAGAAGAACTCATTGCAAAGTTAAGTTGTAGGGACACCTGTGACAGAACTCAACAATTTCCAGAATGCAAAAACTGTCACAATTCCAAACCCAGTTTTTGCTTACAGTTAGAACTCTGCTTCTATGAAGATTATCCATCCATCTCAGCTGTTTCCTTGCTCAAATATTTGTGGAAGACATTGAACTCTTTTAATGTCATTTACAGCAGCAATCTCATTTCCTTCCATAGGACAAGTCATTGAATGTTTACACATTAAAAGGTAGAACTTACCTATTATGAAAACATTTGAAATGCAAGCAAACTTGACAGAAAGTAATAAACAAGCAAAATACCTTTCTCATTCAAGCAATCTTTCTTAGCTTCCAGCAAAGGCAAAGATCCAATAACTTGAAGCTGAAGTTAGAAAAATTCAAAACACAAACTCATTTTATTTTTAAAAGCTGAATCTTATTAATTAGATTAATTTACATACCCTTAATATGAATGAGAATAGGAGTGGCCCATCTAGGAATATGTACTCAATACTTATTTCCCTAATAGCCAATATTTTTCTGAATTTCAAGTGTTCATCTTTTTAAATGTATATACTGAAACTGGTTGTATAAGAAGTAATTAACCCAGTAATAAAATTAAATCATCTTCCCACTCTTGAGAATCAGTGTCCAAACCAAAATATGTCAGCTATGCAGTTAACTGTGGGAAAAAGGTTTCTTTCGTAGTCTAGGCCAGGATTTCCACATTTGAGAAAGTGCTTTCAAATTAAGTTAAAGGTCTACTGACTTCAGCCACAGATGTTTTGTCTCAGGGGTGGTATATGCTGGCAACCAAGTTGACAATTCAGAAATATTGGGAATATGCAAAATAAGCCTTCATTTCTCCTTTCATTGTGAGCTACGACAACCCAGTAATTTAAGTTTTCAAAGCAGTCAGACAGCTTCAAATCCTCTTCTTCAGCAGGCACTAATGAAGAACAAAAATGCAACATTGAAGCTCTGTGCTGGATGTTAGTACTTACTGTAAATAGTTGCCAGCCTTTTTCTCAATGCATCATTTTCCCAACTAATCAGTATTTGATCTTTTCCCAATAAAAGAACATTCCACCTACTTTCTCCCATTCAGTTGCTTTTGTCATGTCCCTAGATTTTGCTCAGGTAGCAAAAGTAACAAATCTCTGGGGTACAACAGCAACCTTCAGAGCAGATCTTTAGCCTCATCCCAGCCAGAAAAATAGCAATACTTACAAGGATATGAACTGATTTTCTCAGGCCCACCTGAACGATCTCATATAACAAAACTATGTATGTTAGTTAAAAACAAGTAGTGCTATACCTCTGATCTGAGCACAAAGCACAAAGAGGGTGAACAGAAATATGGTTTCTTGAGTCTTCACATCAACAGTGACACCATTCATCAAAATAAAACTACAAAAGCTGTAATTGTTTCCAAACATCCATAAATTACCTCCGATGCCTCAGAGACATCCACACTGCAACACCTGTCACAGACAGATGTTTTTGTTTGTTCTGTAGGAGTAAAACTCAGTGCTTTCAACAAGAGGGGAAACTGTCCTGGTGTTTTTTGGTTAAGTGGGGAACTTTGATATATCGGTCTGCTTATGTGTATACCTGCATTCTTACCTATCTATTCAGAACTAACTCACATGTGAAATCAAAAGTTTGTTGGTAGTTTATGTGTTTGGGCATGGTTTCTTTTCTTACATAGGCTATGTGACCTGCTACAGCTACTTTTTTGAGTACCTAAAAAAAATTCTGAGCATGGAAAGATTTGGGGATAGAACTATTTCAGTTGAAGCGAATCCGAGTCAAGGTCATGTTCCCAAGGAAGTGCATGAGAAATTTCCCTTACTACTACTCATACTGTGATTCTTACATTAAATACAAGAAAAACATACAAATTTATAGAAACAAATTACATTATTTTACTGACTTAGTATACTGTGGTCAATTTCAGTAAAGAACATACTGCTTACTATTAGAGCAAGGAGGGGAGCTACTGTTTTACCCAAAGACTGCATTCAGTAAACTAAATTGTTAGTATCTTTCTTCAATCAGGAAGGTAGAAAGTAGAAAACAACTTCTCCATTACACAAGAGTGGGAAAATTCACCTATGTTTGATTCTCAGCTGCAAGTAACATCTATAGCTTAATTAAAATCTTCCAGTCAATACTGAGATAAGAGGAAAAATGTCAATTGTTTCCAAGAAGGCCAGGTGACACTTTGTCAGCCCACCTGTGCCTTTGTCAGCCCAGCTGTACCTTAAGAGAATACACACAGGTAAAACAGAGGTTTCTGGAAGTAACTGATCTTGATTTTTCTGATCTCTGGCTGCTTGGAATTTTTTATTTACAGTTAAGGGTGATAAGCACTCATTACAAAAACCCAAGCATGTCTCCAATGACTCTTCACTCTGGCACAGACAGGAGACTCAACTTCTTTTGTGTGAATAATGCTGCAGCGATGAATTCACACCCTAACAGTAACTGGATGAATTAAAATTTCTGTGGTCCTTTATTGTGGCTCAAAGAACCAGGGAAACAGAGTTCCAGTTATTCCTGTTTCTGATGGGTGCAAAGCGAATTTTCCAAAACTGTCAGTGTATCATCTGTAAAAACACAGCTGTGATGTGAAATTGTGCTACCATGCATGGAGAAGAGTTTTAAATACTGCAGCTGCCTGTTGTACTTTGAAGACCCATCTCTATTTAAACTTCTTTTTTGATTATTTGTCACTAGAAAAGATAGCTTGTGGAAATGAAAGATTTTAATACACCTGAAAATATTTTCCCAAGTAACTGATTAATTTTAGTTTGTCTTTTAATGCTGGTTTTTGGACTCTGTAAGAAGCCATTGTAAACTATATTGGTGTACACAGCTGTGTCTTTTCCTTGCAAGTTAGACAATTTAGATTAGCAGTACCTAAAATGCTGAGGTGCAGAGGGTTACTTTCCTCTAATAAGTTGATAAACTTCTCCACACTGTGCTACTGTGTCAGTGGAAATACACCTACCAGCAGGTTACAGCTAGAGAGCTTTACAGTTTATGTTTTAAACTCATTTGGCTCCCTAAAGGGTAAATCCTTAACTAGATTGATCAGTACATTGATGGGCTATATAACTGGGACAAACAAAAGTTAAACAAACATCCCTTTTTCAGCACTGGTAACTCAAGGACATTTCCTTATGAGACCAGGACTTGAAAGCTTTCAGGTGAGATCAGTGTTCAAGGGATTTTGGACCAATCAATGTAACGATCACTTGTTATATTCCACAGAGAAAAGCACTAGCAACACACAGTGTACCTGCAGACAACCAGACATGAACACAATGTGTAATGCATCATTTTCCTACAAGATTTAAACCTTCTCTGGACTGTGGATTCAGCAGAAAACGGCATCCCCATCTATGTTTGGCTGAACTTTTAAAAAGTTATAGTAAAATCCTCTTTTCCTTTATTTTGTAATTTGTTACTTCTAAGATCCAGGCAGCACCTGGGATTTTTACTAACTGCAAGCTTACAGAGGGAAAATGAAAATTTCTTTAACTATATTGCAGCATTTCAACTGATGTGTTTTAGTGCAGGTAATAGACTTTGTGGTGAAAATGGTCAGCTTCAGAAATTTTCCTAGGAGACTAAGAAACAGTTTACTACTTTATCCTGTGTTTTATCACTTTTAGATTCTATTAATAGAAAACCTCCATGACTACAATCTTAGTTTCTCCAAACTAAGATTGAGTGAACTCAATCCAGTTTACAGGAGTAAAGTGTTGCTAAGTATAGTGCTTTTCTTCTCAAATAGGTAAGATCTTCAAAATTTCAGGAGCCAGTTGGATGTCAAGCTCCTCTGTTATTGAGACAAGAAAACAAAAGAGGCTGATGAACTCTTGAAAGGACCCATTTGTAATACAACCTTCAGTAGGGTTTATCCTCTTGATCCTAAAGTGAGCACATACTGAGAACTGTTATCTGTCTTCTCCCTTCAGGAAAGGTGCAATTTTCATCTGCTGACACCTTAGAATATTGTAATTTTTTTTTCCTGTGGTGCAAGTCCCTGTTCCATAAGGATCACCTACTGTGTTTAATTGTTTTAGTTTCATCCTTGTAACTGAACAGTTTGACTACTAGATGACTAATATGGGCACATCCAGAATCACTGAGAAATGCTGTTTATCATCACTAAACACAGCAGCATCTCACAGGAGACAAAATAAATAGCAGATGTCAGTAATCCACCACTGTATTCCCACCCGCAAATACTACAGGTCAAAATATTCCAAGTTGTGGCTATGCAACAACTTCCATTTGAAAAAGGAGAAAAAATATAATGAGAAAAAATTTCCTTTTGTTATCTAATGTACATATCCAACAGCTTTTATCACAGCTGTGAAATAAAAGGAGGGCTTGACAGGTGTATGGGGGCTGGTGTTCAGCAGAATTCCCCAGAGCTCCCTTTTCGGATACGTGCTGCAAATTCACCGATGCAGGATGCCTCGTATGCAACAAAGACTTAAATACACAGTAGTAGCTTAAGTTAAAAATATTGGCACTGTGTCCAGAGCAATTTTGAGTGAACTCATAGCAACATACACATGGGATATAAAGGCTTGAGACATAACTCCTCCTTTTTTCATTGTTTCTCTTATGTGGTTTAGAGAACATCTTTTCAACATTCTTCACATCTTCCCCTTCCCACCACCCCCAGAAATAGGGATGACATTTAGTTCTCCCAACCATGAACTTGTGGAATGAATCACACACAGTGCTAGTGCAGGAAAATCCTGTTTCCTGAAAGCAACCACAGAGCTCTGAGCACCAAGGTTAAGTTATGACATGCAATCTGGCATTAAGTCCACCCTAAAGTTCAGTTCATTTAAGAGTTCACCACCATGTAAGATTTTACTGCTGGTTGCTCAAATTGAGTAACACAACAACCTGCCTAAGAAATCTTCTCCTCCAGCACACTGTTCTCCCTGAGGGAGGACTACATGGGCAGCAGAGCTTCATCCTGATTATACAAACCAAAAAGGCAAGGCTGAAGAATTTCAATTTCCTCTGGACAAATTCTCATTTTGTTCCTGCCAAACAGCTACAGGTTTCTGCTGCTGCTAGGCCAAAACAGCTTGACAGAAGCACTCCGTTTGGAAGTGCCTGGAAAGATGGGATGTTTCTCAATTCTTCTTTTCAGTGAATTTATGTCTCCTTCTTGTGCCACATGCAGGATTCCAGCAGTTCCCTCCACCAGCTTAAAAAAAGACCAACAAATACAGTCTAGCAGAATCCTTGACACCGCCACTGCCATAGAGGGTACATAAACCACCCCACAAAAGCACTTCTAGGAGTTTCACAGTTCACAACCTCACACTTGAGAGTCTTACCTCACCCAGTCCCAGAGATCTTTGCCCTGAATACATTAGACATGAACTGGACAGGGCATGAAGGTGACTGCATGGGTTCTGAACTTCATTCAGAAGTCTGAGATGTCATTGCTCAAAGAGCTACTCAATATCTGTACATTAACAGCCCCCCCAAAAAATGGGACTGAACCTATGAAAATGGACATTCTCCTCAAGGAGATGGCTGCATAATAAAGGGACACCGGTTGACGTCATGAGAAGAGTTTAATTCCCAAATTATTAATCTATATTTTCAAGGCTCCTGCAGTATAAAAACCATAAATTTTTTTTGACCCTTAGAATTCCCTCCCTGTTGGTACCTTTAGCTGAGGAATTAATTTGTTTCACAAATTATAGTTTGTTAGTGTTGTACAACACATTATAGATGGCACTTAAAGAAGTCATAGAAAGTACAGAAGAACAGAAGAAGAACTACTCCTATTCAGATCTGCAGCAGACAGGCTGCGTTCAGCTCTGGTGAGCAGAGGGAGGGCACAGGCTCCTTTCTCACTACAAAAACAAGTATTTCAAAGTCACCTAGAGTAGAACTTTCATCAGGGATGGTCTCTCCACCAGATTCTGTTTCTAGCCCAAACACTTGGTTCAAAGCAGAACATATCAAATATTGCCCTGATTATCTAGGTAGTGAGCATTATGTACTGTTGTTGGCACCACAAGAAGCTGTCTCCTCAGCACATCTGAGCTGCCAGCCACAGTGAAGCAATCCACTGAAAGCCCTCCTGAGAAATCCCAGCCTGTTCTGTCAGCAGCAGCACTGTGAAAAACACGGAGAGCCAATACCCCACGGAGCACTCAGGCAAACAGGCACTGGCAGTCCTGCCCCTTCCACACACCTCAGCCCCACCAACAGCTCACTCAGACCCTTCCCAGCCTAACAGAGCAGACTCCCTACACCACCAGCTACAAAAAGTTTTATTTCTCCTTTCCCCATTAAACACATACCACCCATTTGATGTGCTACCCATAAGTTTATATCAGTGAAAAAGTCTATTTCTAACTACATTATGTTAAAAAAAAAGGCAATTGCAATGACGTGACAAAATCTCCACTGCTTAAAGAAAATCTCAGTGAGGAACTGGATGGATCATTCAAGATTAATGCATTCACTGTGAATGCAGATAGGACTTGCTGGTAAAATTTTTACCCCACATAAACTCTTAATAAGTAGTTCCTGTAGAAAACTTTAATCATTTCATGAGCTAGTGCCTATCCTGAAGAAAGACATCAAAAGAGGTCAGACAAGCCTAATGTAGCAAAAACCAAGCAGCTAGCAATGAAAATTTCCAGGACAAGTGTCAGATTCTAAAATTCTTCCTATTATTTTATTCATTCAAGTTGATCAAAGATATTATATGATTGGAAAATCAGCTCCAAATCCCGTAAATGAGTTTGGTTTAGTGTTCAACCTTATGACCAGATGTAACAGTAACATAAATTACTCTGCAAGTGCTTTCAGTGTAAATGTTTCTCCTAAAGCCTGGGAAAAAATCCTGATACGGTAAAGTAAGAATGTGAAAGTAAAAATATTTCTCTTGCAGCAAAAAATGAGAAATGGATACTTTTTCCCCTTTTCTTCTTTCTTCAGGGAGGAGAAAATGTCAGTTTTCTTGTTGTCTCAGGAAAGCTGATGCTGGCAAGCACCCTTTGTTTCATAACTGCAAATACAAGGCATGAAATTTGATCTTTCATCAACATGAGATCAGTGTTGTGGTCCAGAACTATTTCAGACCAGATCTTGCAATATAACAGAAACTGATTTCAGCAGGGCTTTTCTGGTCTGAACATCTGAAGGCAAGCCACGTTATCTGTTAGTTACCTGCAACTTGCTTATTCACTTTAGGCTTCTGAAATTTGAAAACAGTTTAAGATGCATGTGACAGCTACAAACATAGTGATCTCGGGTATCCCTGCACTGCCTGCTGGGGAACTGTACTGCCACGTTAGTCTTGTTGTAGATGGGTATGTTTATTCCCTGTTGCACAACTCTGAAAGCCACAGCAGCTTGGGCACTGCACACAGTTACACTGAGCTAAGGGGCATCCTACTAGCAGCAGTGTTTGATCAATATTTAGCTGTGCAGTGGGGAAATGGTTATAAATAATAGTTATAAATAATAGTTATCAAGCACCTGTCCTTCCTGTGCTTCCTTCAGTTGGGCACACAGGTGTGCACACATGGACATGTCCCTCTGCAGCTCCTGTCTCTGGCAGCCTACCCAGGCTTCCACAAGGTTTACTTGCACTTCTTGGTCTGTAGGGTGTGGAAAGCAAGGACAGCAATGTGGAAAGTGTTGTTCATTTCCTGTAATAGCTTGTTACTCACACCTGAGGAGATTGTGGATGGGGAAACTTTACCTACAGGCTGCCATCCTGTCAGACATATGAACACGAGCTGTCAACAGTCTGGCTACTGCTGTCTTGCAAATCAACAGTCAGTATGATGTGGGAACCTACAAAACCCAATGTTCCTTACACTGGGGGATTAGCTGTAAGACTCTGTTCAGTCTTTTCGTGACTTAGGGGATGATGAGGTCCTTCAGTTTTGTACTGCGCTACCTACCTTCTTTTAATTCTCCTTCTCTAAGGGAAAACTCTTCACTCACAAATAGCAAAGCAACTTCAGCACTGCACATGTGATCAAATCAGAAGTCAATTGTCTCTACTGTCCATGTATTTCATAGCAATTAAATAATTTTATGGCAATTAAGGTTATAAAATCTGTATAATAGAAAGTACAATGTAACTTAACATCAACTAGAAGGCAGAGGTGGTTTACTGGGGTGCTTATGTAGACACCAACTCAATTTCATCCTGTAGAAATAACAGCTTGGCCCATGCGTGCTGGTTTGTGTCACCTTGCCCAGATCAAAAACCTGACTGCTAGGAGTTTTCTTCAGAAGAAATATTTTACAGATTATAGAGTTTTTTTAAGGTGCATCCTGCTCGTTAGTACTTAAACATGATGTTGGATCTCCATGTACGGGTCCTGAGATGATGCCCTTCATAAAGGTTTGGCTGTCTGAGCTCAGGATCAATGGAGAGCCAGCACAGCCCACTGGCAGCCCCTCTTCCCTGGTGTCCCTGCAGAGGGGCTGCCATACCCTGCTGGAGAGGTGACAATCCAGCTGAGGCTTGTCCCCACCCACAGGACGTACTTTCCAGCTAAAAGCTCTCTGCTTGGCCTCTGCCTGATCCACTGCTCCTGCCATATTCCATCTTCACCATGGGCTCTGCTCATCCACGCCCATATTCCAAACTTTGAGTGACCTCCCACTTAAAGAGCAGCCCATAGAGGGAGGATGTGATGCCAGGGGCTGGGGCTGCTCCAGGCCCCTACGGCTGCCTGCTCCTGGTGGGGAGTGGGACAGACTCTGCCTGCCCACAGGGAGCCCCCACTGTTCCCACTCCCTGGTCCTCACAGCACCTGACACTCTAATGTAGACTTCTTGCCTCTTACATTACATTTTTTACCATATTAAGAGGCAGTTGTAGTGGTTCAAGTAAAAAGGAATTGGTCCCCTGAGACCAATGTGTAATGATTTTCTTTGGACCGAGGAAGGGAAATTCATTTTTAATTGAATAATATGAGAAAAAAGCCTTGCATGTGCTAATTTGTTGGACGCAAATATGTTTAGACTGGGTTGTTGGGATGTTTTGACACTGGGTAATTAGGGTAATTGGAGAAAACAGCTGGACTATTTTGACACTAAAGATTTTGATATGGGTAAGGTCACTCTGACACTAAGATCATGAAAGTGATATAAATGTAAAGGAACTTGCAAAATTAAACAAAGAAATTTTCTATATAACACCAAAGATACCTTTAAAAATATATTACTTGGGATTTTTCAAAAATGGATCTTTGGAGACATCTCCCAAATCACATCTTTATACTTCTGCAGATGATCATATCTGCCATGCAAAGAAGAGTGTGAATACGAAATAGAAAAACAAACTGTGATAATAAAATAAACAGTTTTACTTTATAAGTGTTTGGCTTTGGTAATAGTTATGTAAGGACTTTTTTTCCCTGCTTCTGCAGGGATAAATCTGCAGCTGTCTGTGAGCATTTTGATATGCCTGGTCAGAAACAAATTTAGCAAAAGTAACAACCAACAGCTTGACCCGTCTTACCTCAGTCTCCTGTAGAAAATAATTCAAAATTGAAATGTCAATTTTCCCACAGTTCAGATGAAACCTAAAGATTGTCCTGCATGGTATGACAATTAACCAGTATTTGTTATGCCTACAGGTGTTTCATGAACAGAGCCTGATTTTATAAGATACTTCAAGGCTGGAAAATATTCTATAAATTCTACAAAATCCTTGGATATTTTAGCTACTCTGTACTAAAGCTATGTTTTTCCTGAACAGAGGGCTTGATAAGCTGGTTTTTAAATAAGCCACATTTATGATATACATCAAATCTGTCATCAGAAATAGATATTCACATATTAAAAGTGGCAGAGAAACTTCTCAAAACTTCTCAAGAAATTTGCAAAAATAAAAGACAACAGTAAATAATTCCATAGTGTCTTCAATATTAAAATGATTGCTAAGAAGGAGCTAAGTCAGAGAAGTTGCAGGATTTGCTAATTTTGCAGAATACCTTTCATATTAGAAAAAAATCACAGAATTAGAATCAGTTTATGAATTTTTTAAAACTATATTAATTCTTGTTTAGCAGATATCTTGTTACTGACACAAAACCATAATTACAGTAGCCTGTAGTTTCATCCACATTACACTGTGCATGAAATACTGCAGCTGCTTGAAGTTTCTTCCAATTAAAATCCTTCTGCTTAAAAATTGCTAGATTTCCTGCACTTTTGTCTTCTGTCAGCTCTCTTTGGAAACCAAGCTCTTTTGTATTACTACAGATTTCTGCAATACAATAAGATTATGCTTCTCCAACTCCTTAAGAACATTAGCATTTTAAACACAGAATTTCAATAAAATCTACCAAGTTTACAGAAAACTTTCACACAGAAGAGCTGTTTGCAAAGAAGTGTTTTCTCTAAAAATGCAACATTTCAGAGGCAAATTGGCTTTTAAAAAACTTATTTTTAAAAGCCCAGATTTCTTGTTCTTTCTCTCTTTATGCTAATGTAGTTTTTAATCACTTGTAGTTTTGATTACATGATTCTTATCATGAGAGAAAATATTCAGCCATTCATCTAATCAGATTAGCTAGGAAAGATTTCACATGCTTTGTTATTGGTAACAACTGTTTTAAAATCTCAGGTAATGAAAAGACATCTATCCACAAATGAAAGAAATTAGTTAAAAGGAAACAAAAAGACCAAAAAAAATGAGTCAGTACATGCATGTACATGACTGGGGCAAGAGGAAAGCACTTTCCCTAGGCTGCCTGGAGCTAGATGTCTATCTTGTATATGATATTGATTGACACATTCTTCTTCTTTTGTGTTTTTCTTTTTTGATCCTTCAAAAATATATGTACCTGCCTTGGTATATGTGTGACTCATCTTTCTCTATTTTCCAGCCCATGCTATACAGCTGATACAATTTTCAGCTTTTCACAAATGCTTTTTGAGTAGATAAGGAAGCCATCCTTTTCATCAACTCAGTTTCCACTGGCTCCTGAAGAATACAGAGGTGATGGTAAATAAACAGCAGCAATTGGGCAACTGCAACTGTGTCTCACGTGAGGCTGTTCTTGTACTCAGCAATCAACCATAAACACAGCAGTGATCTGCCAGTCACCTAGGAATAAAGCAGAAATATTTGCCAAATATTTTTTGAATCTGCTTGTCTCCTGTGGTTCTGAGGGGCATTACAGGCACACTGTCACCAATCGGGCCTTTACCAGAACATCAGGATTACCTACCAATCCCTAATATATATTTTCTAAGAGGAAAGGGGTCCCCAGACAAATTCCCAAGCAACCTACTACATGGAGTGGGACTGCACTTCACTAGACAGATCAGCCACTCTCCACAGGATAAGGGAAGCGTTCATAATGAAGCTGAGTGGGGCTGATAAATTATCCCTAGGGTAAGAGAGTACTGGGTATGTATTTTATTAGGTGATGAGCAGAAGAGGAAATCTGGATTCACAGTCCATCAGGCTAAATCTGCCAAATGTTGAATTCAAGTTCAGTTTATCTGAACAACAGCATAACAGTTAAATGGATTCCCATGGCACAGATCCCAATGCAATATGGAAAATGAAACAGCAATATTGCAATGGTGTCCACCTTTGACATAAAAAATGCACTGAAGAAACAGGTCTGTCTGAGAGACAGCAGAGGTCAACAGCTATTTAAGACAACAAAATGGCAAGCAGCTGAGATCTCTGGGCTAGCAAAAGCTTAAAATCTTGATCAATGTGCTACCACAACAATGCAAGTGACCTGAACACTGAAAGACCATCCCTTCTTTTCACAGCATTGTTCACAGCTTCAGGTTAATGAACACGAGGGAATCCTGGCCACATTAACTGAAGTAACAGCACTGACTTGTTTCACACAGTTGCTAAGACAGAGGCTGCCTGTTGAAAACACAAACTGCCTCATTCTATGTTTTCATAGGCAATCTGCAGGAGTTTTAACACAATGTGCAAGCACTTCTGGACAACATTGGAGGTTGCCAACTAAGGAAGCAGCAGGTAAGCAGCAGGAACCTCACCTGACATACTGCTGTCAAGCTCGGGCAGGATTCCAGGCCATGGGGGACAGCAGGACTGATTGAGAGGCATGAGCTTGGAAAAAAGAGTACATTATGAAACCAATGCACACCGAATGGGCTTGCCCAGATAATGCAGACAGAATGAATAACAGGTATTTTAGCACTCCCAGTTTCATGAGCTTTTCTTAACAACTGTGTTGATGAACCATACACCAACTTAGGTCTAATTTAGCAGAGTTGTATGCACAGATAGTCAGTGGCACTGAGCTAATATGAATCTTTTGGAGATTGCCTTGCGCAGGTTGCTTGCAAGAAAAGAATTTTACCAAAATGTGTGCATGTTATTTATAGCCC
This sequence comes from Hylia prasina, assembly GCA_013397195.1. Lineage (NCBI taxonomy): Eukaryota > Metazoa > Chordata > Aves > Passeriformes > Sylviidae > Hylia > Hylia prasina. The sequence continues at coordinate 1,290,739 of VYXD01008192.1, read as the reverse complement.
ATTTTATTTATAACCCATTTTATTTTGAAACAAACACTGGTTTTGAGGGGAAAAAAGAAACATAAAAAATTCCAAGACTCAAGTTTTTTTCTTTTGGCATGAGCACAGCTCTCCATTCTGTTGACTTTGACTGCTGTCTCTTCAGGTTTTGCTCACTTCTATTTCAACTGAGCCAATGCTTCCACCATGCTCAGGTATCTATCAGCCAACCTCTGTCCCCTAGAAGAGCCTGTGGAGCTTTCATTGAACATGTTGTTTAAGAATGGCTGTGTCTTGGAAGAGATTGTGCCTTTGCCACAATGACCAGAACTATCATATTCACAGGGGGGGAAAAAAATGGTAGTCTCATAGTTACGGTTTGGTGGATATGGGATTTATCAAATTCGTAGTAGGAGAGTGAGCTATATTTGCCCTGAAAAGTGAATGACAGGATTTTAACAAGTTTTATTTCATGAATTAGTGGCTATTTCAGTGGACCTTTAGGTTCTGTAGTCACATGCATTTGTCAACAACATGTAAGAAGGACAAGTATGACAACAGGGTTGATTCAAGGAAGTAAACACAGCAGGGAGAGAAGAGTGTACTGGTAGGGCAAACCACCTCACTTCCCCTCACCCATGCTACTCTGCCATTTGAGCTGCCTTGCAGACACCTGGCACACATCACACAGCTTTTTAATCAACACAGGACACAGAATGTGTGTATATGACATATGCAGCCCTCAGGCTATTTCATAGTCACAACAAATGAAAGGAAATTGGGTAATCAGCTCCAATTATACTTTGACAACAGCTTCTAAATCTCACTCCACTGAACAGTTTTCTAGCAAAAAAACAGAAGCAGAAAAAAAATAATCACAAACTTCTAAAAGATGTTGACCTTTATTCAAGTAAGAAGCATCAGGTATGAGAAAAAGAAAGCATACAGTCCAGGCACACAGGCACACCTGCTTTGCTGTTGTTGACAGCAGATAGCTGCAGGGCTCTTCCTGAGAGACATCCTGCATACCACAAAAGAGCTGGAGAGTATGAACTGTGACCCCCCTTCAGCTTTGATAGACTTGTCATTTTTTTTCAAACTTTTCCATCCAGCATGCACACTCTTTCTAATGTTTGTCTCAATTTTATTAAGATCCCTGGAGGGAATTTCATTTCATCTCTGACACTGCTTTAATTGCTGTCAGCTGGAAACAGTGAGTTTTTACATGTGATTAGTCCTATTTGTAACCTCCTAATTTCTTTGGAGATGTCTGGTTGCTTCTTATTTCCATTAAATGACTATGATTTTTTGACATGGTTGTAAAATGAATCTTACCTGCGAGTCTCCTCATCCCCAGGTGTGTTGAGAAGACTCAGGATAGCAGTTTTAAAGAAATAATTTACTTTCGTAACAAAGAAAGACACTGTGTGACCTTTTGATTTCTCCTGCCATAATAAGCAATGCAGGCAGTAAAAGCTCTATTCTGTCAGTATTTAGAATGATAATCATGAGAGCTACTAATATAAAATTAAATATTGCCTGAGGCATGACCTGATCTGAGATTTGAAAGGAGATGGTATTCTTTTTGTTCTTTTCAGTCTTTAGGTTATTCAAATTCATCAGCTAACAAACACAGCTGCCCTGTAGCATTTCCAACATAGTCAAAACCTAACAACTTAGATATCTTGTCAAAAGAAAACTAACACTAGGCTCCAATGCATCAATCCCTTAGACCAAAACACACAAACAAAAAATAGCAGATCAAAGCAGTCAGATCAAATTACACAAACTTCAGGGGAAAAATATCTCACATTCTGGTTATTAACCCCAAGGGAACTTTAAGATTTTATGGGGGTTTTCCAGTCATTGCTGGAGAACAAAAGGAAGAAAAGCTTTGCATGGGAATGTATATAGCATACCCCTGCATACACATAAATGATTGACATGGGTCATCCTAAGGTAGAAAATGGCAATCTAGGGAATTTATTGCAGCTGATGTACACAACATTCTAAAGGCACAGAAAGCCTACTGAAAGAAGTTCTGTGCTTCTTGATAATGTCTGGCATCTCTATGAGTTTGTCAAGATAGTCTTTGGACCAGGCTTCCCAGAGGGTTCTTGGTGCTGCTGCGATGGAAAAAGAGTATACTCAGAGGTGGTGAGTGTAGCAGCAAGAACAGCTCTCAGCTCTTTGGTCTGCACTCATCTTTCATCCAAACCCACCTCCTCTTCTCCTTTGAAAGGTAGGGAAAGGCAGTGGGTAGAGAAGCTTCCAGCTCCATCTGACCTACATGCAAAAATAGGAAGAGGCATCCAAACATTCAGGTTATCCTTTGTAGGAAAGACCAGGCTTGATTCAGGGCTTTTTATTTAGGGCATAAAGAGTTTTGCACCATGAAAGGAAACACATTCCACAGCCTGAGAACCCCAGCTTTAGGGCAATGATAAGGTTGAAACACTAAGCTCTCACAAGTCAGGAAATACCAAGCAGATGACACTTGGCTCTCTGCACTGTACAGAACACTTTGGCCAACGGCATGACAAGACCAGAGAATAGACAATTTTGCTGATCACTTCCTGTAATGTTGAATTGTTTGCTCCAATTCTTTACAAAAGGTGGAGTAGGATCAAACATGCATTTGTGTGTATGTGTATAAATATATACAAACATACATACAGGAAAGTCTATACAAAATAACCAGCTTGGATAATTTGCAGAGGGTGTAAGGAACCAGACTGTGACCACAACTGCTTGATGAACTCTACTATTTGTATATGGTCTGTTATTTGTGTTCAGTCTCACCTGCAAGAAGGTGTTATTCAAGATTTATATATTAGTGAACTTGAATACTGGCAGACCAAGAAGGCAAACCAGACATGAACCTCTTTTGCACAAAACATTGTACAAACACAAATAGCTTAGAGTCTATACATAGAAAAGACATGTAAACACTGAAGATACACTAAGGAAAGATCAACTGCATGGGGGAAGAACATTGGAGAAAAATCTACAGTGGCCAGAAAGAGCTCAGTCACAACTATGAATCCCAAAAAGACACCAGTTTCCAGGTCCTCTGGGCTCACTCCTAGCAGCAGTGTTTCAGCTAGCTCTTTTCTTTGCTTTCACCTCAATACTACACATATTGTGAACCTGTGATTATCTCACCAGTCACTACCAAACCAGCAGTGCTGTGTCTGCTGAGCTTCAGTGAGTCTGCCACCAGCCACAAAGATGCAAAAATTAATCTCTATCAGCCATTTAGTCCTGGTGTCAGATCTGGCTTTGTCATCTAGTAGGAAATACCCTGACTCTCTCACTGCCATACACCTCTCCTGGTCTTGCAGCTAATGAACATAAACACTGACACTTCATAAGAGAAGTACTTGATACCCATTTTGCAGTGGAGAAAATTGCTGCACTAGTTACAGACAAGTCGACATTTGAGCTCTGCTTTTTGCCATTTTCCCTTCAGAGTGAAATCAACTATCCAGGCCTGAATATTGCCTTGTAATTTTATTGCAAATTAATGGCAGTCCATTATCAAGCAGTGACAGAGCTTTTGGTCTGGGAGTCATTCAGCACCTGGAAAAGGGAAGCTTAAACAGAAGAGCAATTTACCAAATGAACACTTCTTTCAAAAAAGCTTTCCCTTTCTCTCAGAAATGTAATTTATGGAAACTTTCAAGGAGAAAACAAGATGGAAAGATAAAACCTCCTGTTTAAAGTTCAGATTTGCAACTAAATCCACTTAGGCTGAAATCTATCAAAAATTTGGCACGCTTGGAAACTGCTGTCCCAGGAGGACATGGTCTGAAATACAATCCCATTAAATACAGTGTGAAAAATAAGTTGTCCACTTTGTTTTGTCTTGCTCACCAGAATTTATGTAATAAATGCTGCAAAAAGAAACAGAATGGATACATGCAATGAAATTAATATGCCCTATGCTTTCTGCAGACTGAACCCCTCCTCATATCTCATGGCCAAGAGCATCTCATATGTTAGGCCATATATTCCCTCTTGTCCACACCAGTCTGCTCTGAGCTCTCATGAATGCTAATAATTGTCAGTGAATGTCAAGCCATGCCATGTCATTACAGACACTTTCTTTTTGCAGAACTCTTTTCTACCTTCCAATAGTTTGTGTCAATGCTTTTTTCCATTTGAGATTTTTCCCATTTGAGCTCTGATCTGACGTGCAGCTGAGTGGCAAGTGCTGAAAAATCGAGGTCCCCCGCTGCTCCCCTCCTCCCGGCTCGGACTGCAGCCACTGGGGAGGGAAACAGGGGCTTCCCCTCCTTTCAGCCCTTCCCGGAGGAGACGGGGCAGACGGCGCTGCTCTTGCTCTCCCTCCCGTGGTGCATCCCTGAAGTGCCATGGAAGAGATGGAAGAGGAGAGGAGGTGACCTCCCTGCCCCCGAAGACGCCGCACAAGCGGTGCCACCGCTCTGTATTCTCAAGGGAATGGACAGGGGGAGAAAAGGAGGAATATCTGCATGGACCCTCCCATCTCTGCTTTTTGTTTTGCGTCACTTAAATCTTTGATGGCTCTCTTCCAGAAATCCAACACACCAGAGATAATTTACTAAACAAATAAACCTATAGTTAACTCAAAGCCTGATTTAGTGTCCATGTTGACAATCTTTTTCATTTCTGCACCCTCTTGTGGGGACAAAGGTATCTTTACAATATGTGCTACTCTTGAGTACATCATAGCATACTTATTTCAGGACTAGGTTTCACTTACCTGATTTTATTTCTTTGGTAGAAAGTTTTACTTTAAAAAGTGACATTTGCCACAGTGATTTTTCTCTCTAGAAGACCCATCAGCCGACATGAGCCCAACTGCTCCCTGGACTTATAGTGCAGTATTATACAGCACTATAGGTAAAATAGGTGATGCACAGTGATCATAGCATTAACAAACATAACTTCACAGAGCCTGGGCCAGTTTCACTGACAATCCTTTGCCTGCACTAAGCAGCATCCATGTGGAGGCTACAGTGAATGAGAACTGATTAAAACACTGTGATTAAATGCAATAAATAATTTTTCACCTGCACAGACAAGGACAAATAAATGGGGACAGCTGAACCAGAGACCATTGGTAAATTGCGTTCAACGAGTCCTCCTGCTTCTAATAGAAAATCTCCTTTTAATTTGAAGACCATTAGGTTCACCTCACAGTCCCAAGAGGAACCCAATGTGTTTGGATGACCACAGAAAATCAGGATGAAGACAAGTGCACTGAAACCAGCATGGCATGCATGTACCAGCCCCACTGAGAAGAGATTTTCACATTTTAGTATCACCAGCTTTCTGACATGCTCTCAATGCCATATTTCTACCTTGTATTCTCAGTACAGTGGCCCCAAACCCTAGATTCTACCATCTGCAGAAAGATGCCACTGTGAAGAGCAGCATCTAGCAAAGGAAAACATTTGGGAAGCAATTCTCTAGATGGCACAATTTAGGTCCCCAGCTCACACATTTTGAATTCCGTGATACTTCCAGGCACATGGAAGTATTTAACAGCATTTCTGTACAAGTAGACATGTTGCAGTTACAATATGGTTAGAATGGTTTGCATGTCTACTAAAATGTCACCCACTCTTCTCTCCATCCTTCAAAGTAGTAATGAGACTCAATGGCAGATTTTACTCAGACTAAACTCAACCATTCCTCCACTTTACTCCAGTTAAGAGCAAGAAAAAGATAATAGAACTGAGCCATTGGCTTCCCACCCTGACATCCAGAACACCTGCAATCTGCAGGTTTTCTATGAACTGCAGCATGCTACATGGATCATAGTGAGTCCATCCTGAGTACCAATAAAATTATTCTTTATCTGTTGCTACTTACATTTCAAAAAATGTACTGATCTCTCCTGAGCTTTTACACTGTTCACTCACAGAGAGTACCTTGTTTTAATTCTGAAAAAAAGGTCAGAATATTAGTAATTGCAAGATAAAGGTAGCCCAAGTAAAAAGACTGTGATCAATTTACGGCAGCAATTTTATTCTAAAAATCTGCAAAATAACAGCATGAAGTCATGACTTAAAGAGCATTCCAAAGTAAAGGAATTTTTCTTTATTTGCATGTGAGTACTCTTTAGGTGCTCTAGGACAGATTCAAAGATTTATAACATATGTATGACAGCTAATTTGTATGCAGTTTAAAAATGAACACATAAAAGACAAGAAAGTATATTATTCAAAACAAATTTAAGGCAACACAAAAGAAAAAAATTATCTTTACTTAGTGACTCAGAAGATGGCAGAACAAGTAGCCTAAAGTAAATTAAGGAAAAAAAGCTAGGTTTTGGATAGGTATGATGCAAATCCCAAGCAAGTTTTCTAGCAACCCACTGAGCAAGCCAGGGAGAGAGCTGGAAAGGATTGCCCTCAGGAAATGTTTTCTCTTTCTGCTCCGACCAGAATTCTAGGTTGCATTCTCTATTAGCCTGGATTTTCAACAGCTGATGAAACACTTAGTGGTCATTTCTAAAAGGTAATAAATTAAAGACGGGGGAAAAAATTCTCTGAAGGGCAGTTACTAACTCACAAAGGTGATTTCTTCTGCAAGGACTGGCTAAGACTTCCATTTGGGAGACTGACTTCATGGGTTCTGTGGTAACATGTGACACTTCGTTGGCTTTGCTGCTTGACAACCACTGGTAATTTGGTAAAGTCATGTTAAGCAACTCTTTGATACTAAGTGTTATCACACCAATCTAAAAACTAGTCCATATTCTTCTGGGTAGCTTTCACTTCCCCAAAACCACAGTTTGTATCCTCGCATCCCACGTGCACCACTGCACTACAGCAATGGCTGTAATTCAGACCAATTCCTTATGTACAGGGGTAAGCCAGGCAAAGACTGAAAAACTGCAGGGAAAAAATGCAGGTATTTATGCTATACCTTCTCTTCTCTGTTTATTTGTTTAAGTTTTGTTTAACTAAATAAACTTCTCTAAGTTTATTTGCTTATGGACAATATCATGTCACATGTCACTATCCCTCATTTTCTTTTGGCATAAATTATTCTGTGTGAGATTAGCATATTGCAGTTTTTTTCTGAAGTATTTTCTCTTTCCAGGTTCACCTCCAGTGTTGCACTGGAAAGTGTTTTATCTGCCTCTGTAGATAACATTAAGGCAGTGATTGGCCATTAATAACCAGAAGTGGATAAAGAAATGTCAACAGAAGCACATCCTGTGAAAATATACAGGGCCATTGAGACCAAATGACTGGCATCACCAGAATTTTGCTGTAGAAGACAGTAGAGGGGCAGAGGAGGCAGTATTCACAAAGCAAAAAACTGATTTGACTACCTTAATTTGGAAAAAAGCATTACAAATTTTCGTTGTGAAATGGCCTTCATCATGAATCTGTAATGTCAACTGTTTAAAAATCTCCCTCACGGCACAATACTAAATCAACCAGAAAATTAAGATGAATTTGGGTTTTGATTCTAAAGAAAACGCAAAATTTTTGGAAATCCCTGAGTCCTTTGCAAGATGTAACCTCCTTTCACACTGCAGGTGCCCAAGAATGTTTGAATCGTTGAGATAAAAAATGTCACTCCTGAACCAAACTCAGACCTTCATTGCTGTTCAAAAATAGGTCTTTGATTCCAACTCTTTCTTACTCAGTTTTTAATTTTCAGGCGCCTCTGCACTTCCTGGTCTCAGGCTTGACAGGAAATGAAGTACCAAAATACCATGAAAATGGCTGCGCCTGTGGTGAGGCTGGTCTGGCTGAAGAAATGGAAACATGAGCAATGTCCCCAGCAAGCCAGATCTTGAAAAGATCTGTAGCCTGGTTTCCAGACCAACAGAGTTCAGATAGGTTTTGGATAGCAGCTAAACCTTTGGAGGCTTTTCAAAATGAACTAAACTTTGAGGTTTGCCCACTGTCAAGAAATACAGCTGTTCCTCGAGGTATTCAGTAGGCAACAGGGGGCCAATGACAGTATCAAAAGTAGCCACAGTATGCATGATCTACTTCTTTTTGTTTGCTCTGTCCTGCTCTTCCCTCCCCACTCACATTCATTTCCACTCTTCAATTCTAGTTTTAAAAATTTTATGGGCATGCAGTCAACTGGCCATCTTCATTAATATCTTACACATTATAATGTGCAGTTTATGTTGGCTGCATGCACAAAAATTACTTCTGACCCCCAAACAAAAGTTTGCTGACACTTTCAGTATCAACTCCCACAGGTTTTGGTGTTGTTTCTTTAATAAGAAGTGTCTTGAGAGTTTATTGCAAGGAAGCATTGTTGAAAGCATTTTATTTTCAGAGCTGATGTACCCTTGGTTGTATCAATGCCCATTTGCAGTAACAATGTTGTTAGGATCTGGAGCCACTTACAGTTTTATTTATGGTCTTGGTTTTTCAGTCACAATTAAAGTAACTTTTCCAAATGTTTTGGCTTGCAGGCGCCATCCAAATGGGTCCTTAACTTGGAAAGCTTTGGTTGTGTTTAGCTTCCCTTTACTGAACTACCTTAGTGGTCCATCTTATATTGGTCAGTGTTGTGGAAGCTATCCAGCGCACTAAATGCTATTGAATACTCACAAAGCATGTGCCAAGGGAGAAAAAGAAAACAATTGTTCCCCGAAATATTCAGCTGCTGATGAAAGAAACTATTAACAGGCAGAGGTGTTCATTTCAAGACGTAATTCAAGCAAACTTCTTTCCTTTGTAAGATCTATTGATTGTATTGAGAAAAGCACATGGTTCAGCAAGGCTTTGAAAGAATAAATAGTTTGTGGTGTGTTGCAAGTCATCAAGATTTTAAAATAAGAAACACTTGTATCCTATTGTTTGTAGAAGTACATCCACACACACAACACTGCAACTGAGATAAAAGCGAAGTTGATGGTTTCAAAAATGCAGTATGAACAATGACAAAGTGTGCAGTGATCATAAACTTACTTATTCGAGGAATAAAATGAGCTTTCCTCAAAGCACTGTGTTTCAAAACAGAAGTACTTATACCCTTGTGATATGCCTAATTTCCCTAATACAAGAAGTCAACAAAGCTCATATCTCCTCAGTTTCATAAGAAAGAATGGGTACGTCTCACAGAGCAGAATAAAAATATAGCATTGCAAAAACATTCCAACAGTGTGTTACAAAAATTGCAGAATGATAACTGGTTTTCTATAAACAAGGTAAAAGGAGAAGGCCAGTTAAGTTATTTTGTGGAATCTAAGAATGTTTTACATTAGTTTTTGACATAAGGGGAGAAAAAAACAGGAGCAGCCAAACTGGCTACAATCCCTCCAGATCTCAGGGGTTCTTATGAGACAGCTCTCAGCCTACCTTTCCATAATGAAAGCCATTGTTCTGTTGCCAATATTTGTTCATTTGAAATAACAATAAATACAATACTAAAGAACATTCTCCTCCTCCATGCATCCCTGAGGCTCAGTTAGCAATTAATAATTGGAATATTACATTTCCCCTCACTTAATCTATTATTGCAATATGGTCCTACTCAGGAGACCAGAGTCCAGGAGCAACCTTAGCAAAGAGTAATTTTGGGGACAAGAAACCAAGAAGACTGCTACAAAAACAAAGTAACTTTGGACTATCCAACCCAGTAAATGCATAGAAACTCTGAAACTCTTCAACCCTGCTGCATATCATGGCTTCCCAATAAAGATTCAGGTATGCATCAGCTGTCTCTCATGTTCCTTCTCTATCCTGGCACACAGGCAGGCAGGCAAGGAAATTCTGTCTGAGTGCCCAATTTGGGCAGAGAAGGGACAGATTACAACACTCACACTCACTTTAGATGTAGCCATGAGGTACAGGGGACCAGACTCTAGCCAGACTGGAGCATTTCACTACCTGCTGCATCCTGAGGCATCTGCCTGTCAGAAATCATCCTAATAGCTCTTACGTTATAGGAAGCTATATGCTCATCACTCCTTGCAAACCTGCAGTCACATAAGACTGTTAGACAATCAGAAATATCTTGGAGATATTATTTGTGTGAAAACTCTGTAATTTATTGCTACTGGACTATTGCAAAGCTTCCAACATCTGAAAATCACATGTTCACCTGACTATAGACATGGGTGGTGGTTGTAGGCATTTCTGCCCAAGTGAAATGCAAAAAAATTCCTCCTAATTAAATGGAGAAACAGATCTGTAAACAACTGAAAGTAATACTTGATCCATTCCTGGAGTTAGTAAGGATATAAAACAGCCAAGAGATCTGTTTATATAGATGAAAATCTTAAAGACGGATGTGCTATCCTCCCTCCCTGCCATGCCGTCACCCGGTTTATTGCTTAGAGCCCAGGCAAAGAAAAAACCTCTGATCCATGTGTTACCTTTTGGAAATGGTAGAGTGGCTTCTATTAGAGGGAACTATAATTTTATAATCATGTCTCTGCCAAGGTTCATCTTGTGTCTGATTTATCACTTAGTAAAGGAGACTGTGCCCTTGATATTGCCACCCCCTGGCAAGATGGGCATATCTGTGACAATACTGTCATCAGTGAAGTGCATTTGCTCTCCATGATCCTCCCATAGTTTTCATAAAACTCAGATCCACAGTGAAACATGCCCTGTTCCCATGACCTCTGATTATTTATGAAAATTTCAGCCTTTATCTGTTATTCTTCAAACCACAAATAAAAATAAAATCTGTATCTGATGTGTAGAAAAGAACGGCCATTCTCAGTTGCCACACAGTGGCACAGCAGGTGGAAAAAAAAAGCCATAGATTTTCTTGGTCTTTCTGCACAGCTTGGGTTTGTTGTCCTTGTAATTATGCAGATACTATCCATGAATATTTGAGAAAGGTACATGTGGAGAAGGGTTATATAGTCAATGAGCTACAAGCAAAATGACTACAGGAGTTAAGAATGATTAAGCGGTGTGGTATTTGTTGCTGTGATAGGTTTTTTATTGTTTAAATAGCTAAGTATAGAAACAGCATAAATAAACCTGCCTCACTCAAAGTTCAGCCTTGTGGGAAGATGTAAGTATACGCATCAGTGTGTGCGTGTGTGTTATTTCTTTCCTATGGTGTCCACTTGTCCATTACTTGTTTAAGGAAGGATTTCCAGTGTAGTCTAGTTTTTGTATGGGTGAGCCCTTTCCATAAGAAGAGCACAGGCAGCATAAAACTAGTATGACCTCACTACCTACAGTCCTCTACTAACAAAGGTAGCTACACCTACCAAAGTGTTCATTTCAGTCTGAAAGCTTGGCAACTTCAAAACCATTACCTTTTCGGTAGCAGAGGCAGAGGGTGGAAATTCCACCAGGACTGGCTTTTCTGCTCATGGTTCATAAAGATGCAGAACTACTATAAGGTACAGAAATGAGTAATGCACACTCTGAATTGGGGAAAGAAGGAACAGAGGGACTTCTAACATCACTCAGATAACTGTGAAGTCAAATACATTTGCATGAGTCTATGACATTTAATTATTAAAGAGTTTGCTGAAGTGCTTTTGGCCAGACTTTTTTCCATTTTGTGAGGCAGACAACCCCTCACTGAATGAAAAATATATTCTGCGGTGATTTATATCCATATTTTAAATAGCTTTATCATCATTTGGGTTATGTATCATTCAAAGATATCATAACGGTCACAATCACTCTTACTTTACATTTGGACAAACTAAGGTTTGGTAGCATTTTCAGTTTACTTCCACGCTAACATTTAAAAGTCTTTTTGCGTACAGAAAGAAAAAGAATATTACATGTCCTATCTTGTAAATTATGTTTACACGTTTGTTAAAGTGAATTTGAAAGTAAATTGCAATGTTAATTTCTTTACTAGGATGGTATATATCACCTGACGGTCTAAGGGGGTTTCAAATGAGTGTCTTAAAAAGTAAAATGAGAATCACTTGACTTTGTCTGTTCCATACTTTAAAATGCCACATACAATAAAATTCACGGAGCAAACTCATTCCTTTAAGGTTTTCAATTAGCAGCTTCTAATCCACAAATCATTTAAGAGAAAAAAAAAATCCAAGCTTAGACAACAAGGCAAAACTTTTCCTGAAGAATTTCAGGTATGAACAGCTCAGCCATCCCCCCACTGCCATTTCACCTTGAGCTGTCCCTCTAGCACCTTACTCAACGGGGGGGGGAGAAAAAAAAATCCAACTCTCGGCATTTTACAGAAATTTTCTGAAAGACTTAAACAAAATAGGGTCTATTTCACTTTGCAGCTGCCTGTAACTTTACCATAATAAACTCTAAGTGCACAGCCTTCACCAAAACACTTAAAAACAGCTTGAAAGAGGTATTCGCTGCCCGTTATGTTTACTCAAGCACTTGTTTAAAAACACATTTAAGGAAAATGTTTTTATTTCTACAGATTGCATTAATTATAGCTTTGCAAACACTGCGAGCTCTACAAGAAGACTGAACTGAGCTATTAGCTGCAAACCTCAGGTCTTGGCTAGAAAAGTGGTTATGGCTTATTTAGTAAGCCTAATGAATTGGCTCACCCATCTCTACGTGGAGTTCCATGTATAGCACCACGGAGCCTGGAATAGCCAGACAGGCTTGCTTCATGCCGCTTTATAATTAAAATAAAGTAATATCGGTCAGCCCGAGTCGGTCCAAAAGCAGACCTCACTGCAGCATTATTCTTCTTCGGGCAAATAAAAGCATTAACACGGACATTAACGCCGGCCCCCCGCAGCAAACCTGCACTTGGCAACCGCGGCCCGCGCNCCCGCCCCCGACGCCTGCTTTGGCTCCTTTTCAATCGCTCCAGCTGGGAGGTCCCAGCTCAGGTCCTCAGTTTTCTTTTTCCCCACCCTAGTCCTTAAAATCTGGGGACGCCCGTAAAGCTGAGGAGGCGGCACTTTCTCCCTTTCTCCGTGTCCCTCCCTCGCTCATCGGGAGTCAACCCCGGCTAGGAGATGCTCCTCCAGCCTCTCCTCTCCCCGAGCCCTCCCACTGCCGGGGGAATCTGCCGGACGCCGCCGCCTCCCCCGGGGCGCTCCGCCTCGGGCGGGCGGCTCTCTAGCCCTGCGGGTCCCCTTCTCTCCCTTCCCGCCCTGAGCCCCCNCTCCCTTCCAGCGCTGAGCCCCCCGTGGCAGGGGAAGCGGGAGGAAACCAGAGGGACGGGAAGGGAGGACCCAGCACCACCACCGGGAGCACGCAGGAAGGCAATGCCGTGGCTGCGGAGGCTGGCGGTGTGCGACCTCTCCGAGCCGCTCTGCCCCTTTTCCTCTTATCCTTCCCCCTCCCCAGCCCGGCCTCCGCTTTCTCCTCCCAGACCCACAGATCCTCGCCGATTAACCCTCCCCGGTGCTCCCGGGGGAAGCCGCTTGCTTCCCCCGCAGGGTTTATTCCTTCCCCATCCCGCGCCTCACGCTGAATCAACACGTACAAGTGCCGGCAGCCCCCGGCAGGCGGGGAAGTGGTCCCGACCCCCGCCCCGGTGAGCCCCGACCTCCCACGGGAGCGGCCCTCCTGCCCGGCCCCATCGCGCCTCCCGCCGGGCACCGCACGGGCCGGGAGCCAGGCCCGCGGCATCCAAGTTTCGGGGCTGGGACCAAAGCCAGGTGGCAGCTCCCCGAGGGGCAGCCGGGCGTCGCTGGGGGCTGCCAGGCGCTCCAGCACGGCGGGAAGCGGGCACTGCTGGCCCGGGGCGGGATACTCCGGTAAAATGCGGGGGCTGCGGGGCAGCCGCTACGCGAGCAGTTAATGCCAGGTGAAACCTTCAACCCCAGGGTTTTGCGCTTTTCTTGCTCGCCTCTTAGGAGCCAAATGGGGTATGTTTATATTTCCTTACTGTGAAGGATCTCTTCGTCCCTGCTGCCTGAAAGAAACGCTTTCACTACAGTTTTGTCACTGGAGTTCCCCGCTCCTCCCGGGGACCCAAAGCTCACTGCCAGCCTGCAGAGATCCCCACAGTTAAGTGGTACTAGCAAGGACGCTGAAGCTGTCAGGGTTTGCTTTATTCTCCGTGTGTGCATGTTTGTGAGAGAGGACACAAAAGGGCTTTAGGAAAGCTGCAAAGTGGCACGCTCCCAGCCCACAAGTGACAATTTCTTCAAGCACCGAATCTGACATCCTTTCGGGCTCTGTCACACGTGGCTCAGTGAAGGGCTCAGGGCAGAGCATGCTGTCTAGAGCAGTAGCTCCATGCATGGTGAACCAAGGTGGAGAGAAGTAGGTATTAATTATGGAGAGATTTGGGTGTCCTACTTGAGACACCTACTGCTGACTTTTCCAGGTCCTGCAATGTTCAATGGATGCAGCCAGCAGTCACAGCATCGCCAGGTCTCAATGAGCACCCACAGTCACAAGAGTTTGAAAAGCTCCCTTTTCAAAAGGTTTTGTTTTATATGATGCAATTTTTAACAAAGTATTTGCACACATCTCTGTGTAAATGGCCTGTAACATCTCCTGCTCTTTTTAAATGAGGGAAAACAAAGCTATCATATTCTATCGCCCAGGTTGGAGCATGTTTGAAGCCTTTCACTGCTCCAGACCTGTATTACTCTCAAGCTAGCAGCACCGCTCATAGTGATAGTAAGTTGCCAGTTGCTACATTAGGCACTGCAGTAGGTTTTGCCAGCCTGGGCTTCATAGCCCTTTCCTCTCAGCTGGGTGAAACTTGGCAATGTCGATGTGTCTGTCAGAGACAAAAGGATTTTTTTTTTTTTCTTTTGACCATGACTAGCCTCTTTCATACCACAAAGTTTTTCAGGTCAGGTTCAAAGTCCTGTTTCCCCCATCTTTCTAGTCCTCTTCCATGTTCTCCAGTCCACCCTAGTTTGTTTCCCCTTTATCACAAGCCCGTGCCTGCTTTCCCTTCTCTTTCACCTTACTCTTTGTATCTTGCAAACTCCACAGCTCCTTTGCCTTCAGTTCAGTGCTATAAGCACTGCTGGCATGTAACTGGGCAAAGACAATTCATGGCCAACAGTCCCTTTGCTCTTGGTTTGTCTGTCAGGACTTGCTATATGGCACAGCAGTTTGGATTTAACATTGCAAAAAAAATACATTCTCAGAACTGATGAGACATATATCTAATAAAAACAAACTGCAGTCATACAATGTGGAAATAACTGTTCCGCACTTGTTTGCATGNTTTTGCCAGCCTGGGCTTCATAGCTGCAGTCATACAACGTGGAAATAACTGTTCCACACTTGTTTGCATATCTGTAAGTGTCTGTGTATTCTCTAGATATAACAAGAACTGCTTGTTTGAGTTTTAATATTATATCCCCTTTTTTTTTAATTTGAAAAATAAATCAAGTGTTTGGTATATCTCAAGTGAGGCTGCAGAATTCATTTCCTTCTTGCGAAGCTACAAACTTGAAAAGCAGGTATGAGCAGAGGTTCCGCTTGCTAATTCTTGGAATAGGGGTGCCAGAAATTCATAGGTGAAAAAGAATCTTTCTCAGCATTGCATTATCCTCTGCCAAACAACACCTGATCCCGATAAGCAGACTCCTGAATGCTTACATACCCCGCCAAGTAACTCAGTCTGGATCTAGCAGTACATCCCTGTCACTACAGTGCTATATTGTAAACTAAGAGGATTTACTTTCTGTAGCCTTGATAGTCAAGAGATAAGTCTTCCTTTCTCCCAATTAGAATTTCCAAGATCTTTATTGGAACAATCCTGTTGAATTTAAGGCAGGATGGGCAACCAAGCACTGGATTCTAGAGCAGCCTGCACAATTGTATAGCAGCAAGATAATTCCCCTTTGCTTTTTCTGACCCAATTAGAAGCATGAAATTAAAAGACTAGTTAAATTCTGCTGTGCATTTCCTCTATGTTTGGTTCCACTGCTGTTGAACTGTATAGGATGATCCATGAGGTTCTCTCATCTGAGCAACACGAGCTGCTTTCCTCAACAGCTCTCGAAAGACTCAGGGGAGGAGAAGAATACGTGGGTCTCATTATGAGAACGGAACTGTAGGACCTCAGGAGACTTGTGTACAAGCAGAGATCCAGTGTGGACATGGTCCTGGTATTAGGTGGCAACTGACTCCAGCATGGCTAAAACATGTCTAGTTGTGGGGGCTGAGGGCTGAGCTCAGGATAAACCCACCACTGACAAACTACAACAAGTAATGTAAAACAAAGTTTTCCTTCAGTGGCATCTATGCAGAGGGGATGGCTCACAGTGCATTGTGAACAGACCTATGAGTCCTTCTGGAAAGCTGTCTCCTTTTTAAATGGGAGGTCAGCATCTGTAATGTCAATTACATGGAGGTCAACTCTGTAAGGAGTATTGATGCGTCTCTCTCAAAATCCTTCCATGGCAATAGCAAGGAAAAACTTTTCTTTCCATTTTTATAGCCCCTATCTAATCAGACTGGAAGTTCCTGGAGGCAGGTGGGCTTCTTGCCTCATGGTGCTGGAAGCTCTGCCTGTTAAAATCACTCTTTTACATTATACAATGTTACATTCAGTTGCTTAAAACTTGTTAGGTTTTTATCACTTGGCGTCATATTTTCCTCTAAAAATACCTACTTTAGGGTGAATTATCTTCTGGGATGGGGGGACAAATAAATGAAAGAAGAAAATTTAAATGGCATTTTCAATTTCTTTTGAGAAAAAAAAAAAAAAGCTGGGGAAATGACAGTAGAGAAAATAATGGGCACTCAGCAAAGAAAAGTACATTTGCTCCTTTCTGCCCTCCATGACTGTCCAAGGAAAGTCAGAACAAATCTTCTGTGCTAGGTGAGAAAACATAACCCATGATGCAGGAATATCTACCCAGCAGGCCTTAAAGAGGGTGCAGATCTGCAGTAAGATTCCTGCAGCCAGTTTTTGAGTGATCATGAGGACATGTGCAGAGGACCAGGCACTTCTGGTGGGAAAATGGTATTATCAGCATGCAGTGGTCTGTGCAAAAATTGGTATATATGACCTAGCGAAATTTTACTTTGTAATGGGTAGCAGTGGCTTTTAATCTACTGAGAGTAATCTTTTCTTACCAAGTTCTCTTCAGAAAGAGTAAAAAATTGACAAATAGTGCAAAAAGCTCATTTAAATCTTAAAGAAAAAAAAAGAAAAAAAAGACACATTTTGGGGGAAATGCCCAATTTTCTTCATGTTTTAGATTTTCATTAGCTGTTTTTGCCCAGCTGGTAAGTACAGGTACATTGTCATAGACACAGTGGTAACAATAAAACAGCAGATAAACATGGCAATGGACATGACTACCTCTCAGCTTTTAATCAGTTCTTTCCTTTACAATTTATTCAGTATTTCAGAAGCTGTGATTTTCATGTACTTCCCATTGCCTACCAAAAGCCAGTGGCTGCACCTTCTGCCACCAGTTTGTTTGTTTTTACTTTTGCTGACTACTAAACTAATTATCAACCATACATTTTGGAGAATGCGTTCATAAGTGCCAAGGTTTCTTCAAAACCGTTGAAAATCCTGTAGAGTAATGTCAAGAACTCATTTGGGCATGTGTTGCTTTACCACTTTAGAGAAAAGACAATATTATTTTTTTGTTTTAAACTGTGGCAGAAAGCAGCAAGTTTTATGGGTTTTGGCAGGCTGGTCTTTGTTGCTAGCATTTCTCCTTAAGCTGAGTTAGTGGTGAGCTGCTGGCTCACCATGTCTCTGGGGCACATTGAGGTACAGTGTAAAGAGTGAAGGAAAGAGACAAATTTATAGCAAGAATTAAGTGGAAAGACGTCATGAACAATTGAATAAGGAGCTGTCGGCTTAGGCAAACAAACTATCAATGCTTTTTTGGTGTAGGGCTGACATTAGACCAAAAGTTCATTTCTCAGACCAGAAGAAAATCTTTCTTTCTCCTTGTGGTTTTAAACCTCTGACAGGCTTCATAAACATTAGTGCATAAGGTGTTTAAAATTTTGTGTGTCAGCAAAGATTTGTGCAGGTTCTGTGGCTTGTATTTATTTCTGTGGAGTGACTATGGCATAAGAAAAAAAGATTCTTGCTTATGAAATGTAAACACAGGCCCGCTTGAGAGATAGTGATAGGAATTACACTAAGTATTTAGTAAATGATTGGTTTCCACTGGGAGAGCAAAGTATTTTGCATTGGAAGAGATATAGAAAAAAAAAAAAAAAAAAAAAAGGGAAAGAAAATCCAGTAGTTTCATAACTATTTTTCTAAGAAAGAATGTGAAACAGTATCTGTAACTGGCACCTTATAACCCTTAGGTCATTTGGCCTTTCCTGAGCTCACAAGAGTCAATCAGAAGTTCTTCAGGGAAACAAAATGTTCATGTGTTTGTGCCAGCACACACCAACTTTTAAAAAGCCATGCTTTTCACAGTGGGGGCACATCAATTGCAATAATATCCTTGTCAGGAAAGATTCCTTGGGCCCCTAGCAAGTGCTTCCACTGACAAGCAGACAGAACTTTGCCCCTTAGCCAAAAGGCTGCTGCTTGAGATATCTGGCGACAGAGGACATCCTTCTTCGAGCTGCTGTGTTGCCTGAATGACACCCAGCTCTCCCACATCCCATCCTAACCACCAGCTGATCAAACTATCCTGGAGCAGATGAGCTCAGAAGGACAGAAAGATCTTTTGGTAGTCAGCAGGGCCAGGACTGGGGAGACTTTTCACTAGGAGAGGGGTTAAGATTTGATGAAGCTGATTTGAGCAGAGCAGGATGTGCACCTTTGTCTCCTGTGTGCCAGATGAGCATTCCAAGCAGCCAGCTAATGTATAGTCCCCGCTTGGTTTCTCAGAAGTCTTTTGTTGGTATTCTGTCTCAAAAAAAAAAAAA
>VYXD01008192.1:1259416-1271994 GCA_013397195.1 Hylia prasina | reverse complement strand
AAAAAAAAAAAAAAAAGCAAAGCGCTGCAGCTTTGCTGGCAAAATCCAGTTGGGTTGCCAGGATGTGTTATTTCATCCTTGGAACCAGTGCAGTGTCAGGAGTTGCACCACCCCTCTGGGGTTTATTGATATAAAAATTCCAGCACAGCTATACTTGCAAGCTCCTTCTAGTGTACACTATGCCTGTGAAATAGAGTATTTGAGAACTTTTGGCATTAACAGATTATTTCTTTTTAACACATTTTTACAGAAATGTGGGATAAACAGTGAAAATAAGTTAGGCTAACAAATTCAGTGCCTAAGCAAATATTACTGGGTGCTTTGTTAGACTGGGGCTGACATTGGAGTTAGGGAAGAAAAACAAACAACAGTGTTACTTTTCTTTGCGTTTTTTCCTGTGGTCAGTCCTATTAGACTAGTAGACATGTAGATTCTACAAGTCATCTCAAAAAGTACCCAAGCCGTGTACTGTCATTTTTATTCCTGTAAATTATATTGACTTCAGTTGCATTCCTCTGGTGCAATTGAGAACCGAATTTGGCTAAGTATTGGGCCTGCTCTTTTGCCCAAAGGTTTTACATGCTTCCCGTGAAGAGGTCTAATCTAATATCAGATAGCTCATCATCTGCCACCTTGGCAGTCAGCAGGAATCTCCTAGGGCAGACTTGGTAGGGTTAATCTCAATATGACAAATCAAGGGAAAATGTCCAGGGGTAATGTGAAGAGAGTAACAGAGGACAGGTCTGGCTTTCCAGGTCTTGTTATAACAGGTCTTGACTATGTAGATGACCCCTGGCAGCATGGTCTGTTTGTCTTCAGCCTGAGAACCATGTTTGCTCCATGTTTCAGTACATCAGTGCCTCATCCTCACCATTAGGATGGGTCCAGAGAGCAATCTTGGGCCCAAGAATATCAATTGTCTTTGACATATCGTTTGTTCACCAGCCATTATGATTTTTTTTTTCTGGTTCAGTCCCACACAGCTCTGAACCATTGCTTTTTCTCGACTGTGCTTCCCTCTGATTGGGAGGCAGGACTTGGCTTTTCTCTCTGAGATGCCTCACTGCTACAGGTGCCATTAAAAATATTTTATTTGTTCATTTTCAGAAACCTGGAAAGTGAAAGAATCTGAGGTAGAGCTGAATGCTACTCTGCAAATACTCTGGAAGGTATGTCCAACTTGGCACTGAGCTAAGTCATCCCAGTTGGCAGGAGAGCAGAAAGTCCTTTTCTCTCTCAAAGATGAAATCTGAATGTCTGCCAGCTCCCTGTAATTACAAGCCCCAAAGAGTGTCTCCTCCTGTGTAACTAGAGATCTATGGGTTTTGGCATTGCATGTATCCATTACCACTTAGTGCTACCTCGCCAGGCCAAGATGGGAATTTCCTTTGTGGGGAGACCTCTTTTATTAATAAAATATGAACCACATTTGTTCTCCAACATCAATCTCAGCTGGCTAATTTCTTTTTGTCCCCCAATACAGAGCTTCACTTTGAATGCTCCTGGGGAGTATCCCTTCTCTCTTGTTTGTCTCTGCCTGTGTTTAATTCTGCATCAGTACACACAGTAATAATTCCCACTCCAATACAATGAATATGCTTTCTGAACAGCCTGTTAAGGTCACTATGGGTTGAATCAAGGTTCAGGCTCCTCAGATTTGTCATGCCTGCCCATGACTAGCAGCCCCTCAAAGCCACACCCCACCATACATTGTCACACCCATCCCAGGTAGCAGTGAGATTGTAGGGGTGTCCTGACTGCTGACCAGCTGGAGTCAGAGGTTAGGAGGAATACCACTGGCTGCAGGCTGAACCAGAATCTGTATAACATTTTCAAAACTTGCTGAGAAGCTATTAAATACTCAGATGACTTGCTGGTGCTGAATGTGATCCTGTCTGCTGCACCTGTTTCTACACCATACAGCAGGTGGCAACAAAAGCACCTTTATATTGGAGTGTTGATGACATAGATGTACAGATTGTGTCTGAATATTGATTCACGAGGTATGATGGGGTAACTTTGACTTTCATGAGCCCTTATGGAAAAGTCCACAGATGCTTGTATAATGCAGGTTATTCCTGCATTTCATGTATTCACCTTTCTCCATTCCTGCCACTGTCAGGTATGGAACCACTGCTGGAAGACGAGTTTTTTCCTGCCTCTGACTGAAATGTTATCACAGCGGGTTAAGAGAGAGGTAGATTTTGAAGAACATTTTGCCAAGATCCTTCTAGTCTCCAGGAGGAATCTTGGGGGGGGGAGGTTCTACCTCGCTAGGGTCTTACATGATACTATTGGAGCAGTGACCAATGCAGACACAGGGAATATGTTTTAATTTTTTTATTTTATTGGTAGGAACACTGTGGAATAAGGAATTCCCTTAAGGTGAAGGAGAAAGCAATACAGCAGCTGTTACAAAACCATCTGACTACCCACATTCTTGTGCACACAGGGACATTTGCTCAGCTTCTGTTCATTAATTTTTAAGATTAAGCTAAAGGAAAAAAACCAAATAAATAAAAGTAATAATGTAGAAAGAGAGTGAAGAATGAGCAGAGGTTCCTTCCCCACATAAGAGACCAAACCTGTTCAGTGAGTAGCAGACTCCACCTCTGGCCTCAATTCTGCTGAAACACCTCACATCTGGTAAACTGAGCTGCAGCTACAGCTTTCCCTACTGCCAGTACATGCACCACAAGTCTTACTTCAGTGATCCTGGCAGCAGGTGATGCAGTTGATCTCCTATCACAGCTTTTCTGTGCCTCTGAGCCTCTCCCCAGTACCTGGTGACATTCAAAGGGCATTTAGGACCACAATCACTCCAAGCCTCTAGTGCTCTGTTAACTTCAACTGGAGTTATCCAGCAGGGATCAGAGGGATTAAACAGGCTGAGAAATACAGTGTTATATAAATCTTGTTTCCTTATGAAAAACTTCAAAAATTTGTATTCAAACAAGCCAAAAGCATGGAGAAACAGCCTTCATGTGTTTGCCACTTGCCAGTTAGAAATCCCTGTGTGCAGTGATTTATAGTTTATTGCCAACCACACTGTCATTGAAACTTGAAAATATTTTATACCAGAAGGTTTTTGCAGATTTTGAAAACATTTGGTTTTGGTCTGATGCGACTTCTGAATCTTTTGAGGGGTTGTTGGTTTTGCTTTTTTTTTTTTTTAAGAATTGCTTTAGAATTGCAGCTCCATCCCTTCCATGAACCTCCCTCACCACTTGTTATCATCATTTATGCAAATATTAGTATTCTTTTCCATGCTTATAAGCAATTTTTCTTTTTATGAAACGTAATCAGAAGGGATTTCTCTGTCTTTCAAGGAGTCAGCCTAGGTGGGTTTTGGGTCTCTCTGCTGGAGCCTGAGGTTCCCAGCTAATTTTGAACAGTTGAAATTTAGAAGGAAAGTGCAGCTAAAGTTTCAGTTGGTTTGGGCATTTAACCAATCACATACAGGCTCAAAAATCTAGTAAGGCAATTTCCTTTACTTCTTTTGACTGTTCAAAGGCAAACTATACCTTGTTCACTCGTAGCTTCACTGTCTATCCGTGAGATTACCTGTGTGGGTTTGTCCCCAAAAAGAAAGGCTTCAGAAAACTTTCACTAATGTGCAAGAATATAGCAGGAAATGGAGTTGCAAACATGTATATAACCTTATTTGGATTGTGCATTGCGAATCAGGTAATATGTGCCTCAATGAAGTTTTGTATGAACGTATGTGAAAATGGTAACTTTTGGCATAATACAATTATCTTTTGACTTTTAGGCTCCCAAATCCCCTGAATAAAAACAATGCCACATGGCAATAATTTTGCTATGAAAACAATAATATTTTTAAAGTTTGAAGATAGACACCAAATATGGCATGAAACAAGCTTTCTTTCAAGGAAAACTGATTACTACTAATTTTGTCACTGGAATAAGTATTTTCTTGTTACTGCTGTAACACAGAAAACCATTTTGCTTTTTACATTATTTGTAGCTCAGTCACTCACTCATGTTAATCAATGACAAAGCTTCTGCTGATAAGAGCTATGAAAAATAAGAATTTTTCTTAGAAGTATAGACATGCATTTTCTATATGTCATTTTCAGTGATAAGACTTACAAACATAGTGTATTGAGATGCTCTGGTGGTTTTTTTTGTTGGGGGGGGAGAGGGTTGGGGTTTTTTGGATTTTTTTCCAAACATGGAATCCCCCAGGAAATTTCAGCAGAGTTGCATAATTTGCAGCAAAATGTTTGATTTGTTTAAAAAGCCTCTTCAATATTAGATTAAACTATTTCAGGCAGTTTTACTGTAGACTTAAAGTTGTGTCTTTAATCCAATATAAACCCTGTTTAATGAAAGCCATCTGCAAGTCATATCATTGTTACTCCTCACCCCATTCCTGTTGCTGCTTGAAGCATCTCTGTATTGGCAGTTACTGCAAGTGGCCAAGCAGAAGCTTTGTAGTTGAAACATCAGTCCAGTAGTTGGGACTTTCCACTTCTTCCTGCCTCTCCTGTTGGCTCGTGCTGCGTGGCTGAGTCAGTCGTGATCACTGTGCAGCTCACTTTGCCCATCTGATAAGAGGATATTGTACCTGCCTGCCAGGTGTGTTGTAGGGACACAGTACCTAATGTTTGCAAAGAGCTGATATGGTACATGATCAGAAATCCTGCATAAGGGCAAAATTTCACAATGGAGTTGGAGCACAGACCCATATAACAACATTTAATGTTTCCCCAGTCTAAAAAGTTTTGCTCGGGCTACAGTGAAATGAAATTATGACTAAAGTAATTTAAGATCACCCAAAGTCTTTGTTTCTACCTCTGTGCTGTCTCACAGCACTTGTGAGGTCTTACTTGTGCTAAGATCTGTTGATGATACCATGATGTCCTTATCTATACATTGACCTGAATGAGAAATTTTGTTGGTGAGAGGGCACTTACTTGTAACTAGATAAGTTCCCTGATCTTCTTTCAGCATCTTCCAGAAAAATTCAGAGTGGAACAACTGACAGGTTGTTCCTGTACACAGGCAGGGGCAAGCAGATGAAACAGGCAGGAGTCCTTAGATTGACTCTACCATTAAACCCCTCTGCTGAGCAGCGCCTCAGAGAGGCCTTCCTGTGCTTGGTGCCTGCTTCATGCTCCACAGTAGTTATTCCCAGCACACTAATAAAATGCCATGCTGGAAAATATGCATGAGAGATGGAAGAATGGAGTCATAGTGATTCCCCCTGTGGAGCTGGGACCTGAGCACTGGGCACTGGAAGTAAGTGGCTCACCACAAGTAGGCTGGACAGCAGTAAGAGAGCAAATTTGAATGCAAGTGTCCTGCACATTGATTAGTGAGCCCATTCTTCTTCATGCTGCAGTATGCATTTTAGATAAGATATCTTACCACTTTTTCCGCATCTAAAACATATCTCTGACTCCATTTCAACTGAAATTTCCCATGAGTGAAGTGCTGTGGGTGAGAAAACTGTTTTACAAAGATTGGGGAGTCATGTATGGTACAGGAGTATAAAACTAAGGCAGGGAAGATTAATTGGAAAATAATTTCTTTTTGTGTGCACTTAAACTCCAACAAATAATTTTTGAAATAATTATCTCCATATATGTTGTCATTATTACAGAATACTCACATTAAAAAACTATGGAAACATTTGACAATTGGTTTATGGGGAGCTTGTCATTACTGTGTCTTGTGAAGGGAGCTTCAGATGTGTCCCTGAGGGATTCTAGGCAAGAGTAAGGATCTGGGCTGCATGTCTTTCTAAAGATATTCCTCCAAACATTTAGAAAACCTTTTTCATGTTGCTGGCAATCTGAAGGAACAGATCTTGTCCTTCAATTTGCTGCATTTCAATTTTTTCTGAAAGTATTTTTTGAATATTTATTTTTAAATTTTCTTTAAATTCAGGTAAGTCTCCACATGTCTGAAAAGGTGACTCTAGGGTCAGTTCTGTGTGTTTTAGTGGTTATGCATAGTTGTCTACCTCTCAACAGTGTTTTCCAAGAGTTTTTTTAAACAGAAAAGGATCCATATAGCAGCAACATCAGAGACTTCTCTTTTTCCTTATCCCGTCCCTCAAGTGAAAAAAAAAATTATTAACCAAAGAGACAAATGCTAAATTCTTCATCATCACTACAGTATGCTGTTGACAAGGAGATGTACTCTTCTTCAGGAAGGGGAGTGCCTTCCCCTGACAATAAAATGACAGCTCTAATTACCCCATACATTTGTGATTTGCTTTGGAAACTTATTTTGACACATGCAGAGCCAGAAATTGAATAGCTTAAGGGAGAAAGGAAACCTGTCACAAATTTGAGTGGCAGAGGAAGCCACTCTTTGCCCCTTTCCTCTTTGCCCCTACAGATCTCTGGGTTGCCATCTTTTCTTCACAGCAAACTAGGGAAGAAAAAATTCCTGAAAGCAAAGCTTTGTCTTATCAAGTGTGATAACATCTGACAAACTGTACAGATCTTCCCCACTCCCTTCCCCTCTCTTTTGCAAAGGTTGGGGCTGGGCTAAGGACAGAGTAGCAGGTCATTGACCTATTAGCCTCTGTGATCATTTTACCCCAGGCCCTGAATGATGTCTGCAGACAGGTCCATTGGGAAAGAGAGGCAATAAGGTCACCACCTCCCCATTTCCTTTTCACCGCTATCTCTGCACCAGCAGCTTCTCTGGGCTTGACTTCTCCATGAGTAATTGATGTGTTGAAAGTTAAGCATGTGCTTAAGTGCTTTGCTGGAGTGAGGCCAGCATGTGCTGCACCTGGAAAGGTCTAGTCCCGGGCAAAGGAGGGGCTGGCTCAGAGCAGCTGCCCCTCTCTCCCCATGAAGCTGTGAGAAGGCAGGCTGGCAAACCACCTTTTACCTTGGGCATCTTGCTGTGCAAGGAGCCGTGTGCTGCCCATGCAAAATCTGCAGAAATACAAGCTCTTTTAAAATATAACATGATAGATGATTTTCTCTCTGATGTCTTAGAGAAATGAGACATTTGTCATGATCTGCATGTGTCTGGTTGTGCCTGACCACTCCTCCTGCGCCATCTCCCAGTGAAATCATTGATTGATTTGATGGAGGAATAACAATCTCTGAGAAAGTTAAGATACTCCAAATTTCATTAAAGTAAGCAGCAAGAAATAGCTGCTAAGGCAGAGAAAGAGCCAAGGAATCCTCCAGCTGCGGAAATATCAGAATCATCTTCTATGATGTGACGTTATTGGGAAGCCATTCAGTCTCAGTGCTTCTAGAACAGCTTCTGAGTCCCATTCACCCTTAATCAGAGTGTTTTATATATTGACCTGAGTGTTAGAGTTGGCACTCCTGGGAAAAAAAAAATAAGAAAAAAGTACCTCCTCAATTCCCCTGGGTCCCCAATAAACCTGAAAAGTACCACCAGTATTCATAATCAAAGCAAAACAAAAGGGGGGAAAGTGTATAAATTCTCCCTCTTTGACCAGTATTCAGCAATACTGTGCAAACCAGGGTAGTTCTTTGCATTAAGCTAATTGAATATTATAATTCAGGTTTTCTGAATTTGAGTAAGAATTATATACAAATTTTGTGTTAAGGAAACAAACTCAAATATTCATTTAATAAATTAATATTCATTTAAAATTTTAACCCTAAGTGATTCATTCAAGTGCCCTTCTAGGATTGTGAAAAACACCAAGAGTAACAGGAAGATTGAAGTTACTTTTCCTGTAAAGCAGACTTGAAAATAGCTTCACTGACCTTTTAGTTATGGAAAATGCTATGCAATACAAATTCCTTGATACAGCTGAAAATAAAAAGTGTTTTAAACCTCTCGGAACAGATCAAATGCAAACTCAAAGTCTGCATTACTAGAAATTGATAGTCAAGTACTTCTATTGTTTTAATATTGTCTCTTTTTAAAGAGAAGCTACTCAGGATGGCTTTGCCAACCTCATAACTTAGAATTCCGTGGAAGTACAGTAACCTGTAAGAGCATTAATGGTAAACAAAGAGTCTAAAGAAGCTTTGGCAGTTTCAAAAGCTGGAGTAGTGAGAGGTGATGCCTTTGCTGTCTCACACAGAGCAGGACATTACACCAACCCTCCCTGTTAAAACCACCAGCAGTATCACTGTGTTTTGGTACATTTCTGTGAAAGGCCAAGTGCAAGGCTTCAAAGGCCCTGGAAGACTCCAGGTGCTCCTGCAGACACCAAGTATAGTCTAAGGGCCACTGCTGTGCTTCAGCAACATCTGTGTCACATTATCTGTAACACCAAACAATGGGGATTCATTCAACCACTTGTCCTGTGGTCCAAAAAGGTGGGAGCAAAAAGCATCAGCTTCCTAAGGCTTGCTGAATATAAAGCATGCTTGAAATAAAATGTAACATGTAGGTGGTTATATTACCTTGAATTGCAGAGGTGCTGAAATGAGCAGCTACTTCTCTTCCCCTTGAAAGGGAGGCAGAAGTGGAGGCAAACATAGTAATGTTTTCTTCGAATGTTACTTCTGTATTCCTCAAATATCTAGATAAGCCAGGTTCAGCCTTTGATTTCATGTCTAGGAGTCAAGGAAAACAGAGTTTGAAGGTAGATATGGGCTTGATCCAAAGTCACTGAAGGAAGCCATTGGCAGCATTTCCACTGCCCACAGTGAATTTTAGATCAGGCTGCATAGCTGTAAATAAGAGGATTCACTTGAAGATGAAACATGAAAATTCATGTGAAGTAAGTAAGCACAAAATAATAAAAGTGGAACTAAATGACATTGTCATTACCTCATAAAGTATTTATAGGAACTTATATTTTTTAAAGCACTTGGGGTTTTTTCTAGTTTCTCTCTGTGTTGTGTTGCACTGCAGAACACACATGGCACACTGCAGTGATTATGCCTTAAGCCTCTGGTACCACTCACTGACTGATAAAGAGGTCAGAGGGGGAGTCTGGGTGATGATAGTGGAGAGAAATGTTCCAGAAGAAGACTTACAAAGGGCTGTGAACTGTGGAAATTCACTCTCTCACTGTCACCAGCTATTAGCAGGGCCATTAATAATACAACTTCCAATGTATAGGTGCATTAGCTGTTGTCATGCTCAAGTAATGAACCTTCCATAGGACAGAGTGATTGGTGTCTTTGTACTAAAGGATAGTAATAGCCCTGTACAACTTCTCTCTTCCCCTTCACTCTGAATTGAAGAGGGAAAAGAGGTAGTTCACACACACTTTTCTGAAGCAATCATTCCTGAGAGATTTTTTAATTCTTTTTTGCATCAGACTTTTATACTGTTTGGGGCAAGTGCTGTACCCAGTGATTTTAACACTTCTGCTTTCAATGTTACATACTACATGTTCCCCACTTAAGAGTTGTAAATACTCACTGTTGGGTTACTTTTGTTTGAAACAGAGTCATCTGATACTATTTTTATTCTCAATTGAATGATTTGGTCCCAGACGGAATTGTATAATTTTTACTTACACACACAGTGGACACTTCTCAATATGTTAGTGATAATTCAGCTTAAGGTTTGCAAATGGGTCAATTTCAAGCTTCACAGCAGAACACCAACTTTCAAAATTTTAAAGTTTAAATTATGTGAACTGGCAACACTACAAGTGTCTTATGTGTGGGCCTGGATAGGAATTTGCTGTCAAATTCAAGTGAACTTTTGAAACATATTTTATTATTTATTTTTCTTCATAATTCGGTACATGTTCACAGAGTATAGTACATTCACTAATGAAAGCAGGTATTTAAAAAAAAATAAAGATTTTTAAAGGTTCTGATGAGAAATATGTTTTCCTTATAAGAGAAAATTGTCATTTGGCCCCTAGAAAGAAAGAGAAATAAGCAACTTGGAACGAGGTAATGATAAAATGCAAATTTGTGGTTGAAATAGAGAAATGTTTGGCATATTTCTTTGTATATTTAGTGAACTCAGCAGAAAACCAGTCTTTAAAAAAACCCATGGCATGCCTATTTCTGTCCTACAGATCCTAGTGTTGATAACCTGCGCTGAAATACGAAGCTCCAATGAAATCTGTGAGGATATATTACAGTTCTGTGAGCAACTCAAATGATATTTAATTCTTTGAGGGCAATGTACCAATTTATGAATCTATTTCAAGTTCCACAAAATCAGAACTGAAAAAATAATCCAAGAATCTTCTATAACTGCAATGAAATAAATATGCTTATGCCATTTTCTATTTCCCTTTGACATTTCAGTCTTTCTTTAAACATTGAAGTGACAATATTTCACTGGCATGAATGCCCAGAAAAAAGGAATTAATAAAGTTGATTGAATATTCTCCTATGAGACTATTCAAAAAAATGCATGTGCAACGGTTCTTGCAGGAAATGCTTTCTTGTTTATCAAACTCAGATAACAGAAATTACATCATATGATGCCAGAAGCCTGTCACAACCAGGCTCAAATTTTTGCAGATAGCCAACTTATGGTAAACAAGTTTTGAAGCAAGTATATTCAGGGGAAAGTATCAGTGTGAAAACATCATTAGTTCTGTGGGTTGTTTGAGAATCAGAAAGGATGTCTAGAAAAATTAATACTTTATACCTTGAATTGTTAGCAAGGGTCTAAAAGCACAGTCACAATGGAAATATTTAGCTGGAGGTTTTTCAGAGCCTCTGCATGATGTTTGTTCAGGCATGCCTGGAGCACTTCTGAACTTAGTGTCACCGTAGTTTCCATCCGTCATAAACACGGGGAATGTCATGTTTGGCCATGGCAGAAGCATGGAGCTGGCACAGCAAGACAAGTCAGTAGATGGAATTTCTGTGACTAAAAGCAGAGGAAGCCTTATGGCACAGCATTTACAACAAATAAAGCTTTTGTGTTTCTAATGGGAGGCTAGGATTGGATGAGTAGGGGAAGCTAAACACTTTCTCTCATATTTTCATTAGAAGTTGACCAAACACCTGGGAAGAAACCTTCCATGTATTACTTAAAATGGATCTAATTAAGCAAGAAAAATATTTAGGTCTGGTGACCTGATGGTGGGTAAAGAAAAAAAGAAACAGGAATGCCCCTGGAAGGAGATGTCTCCTGACAGAAAGTCAGTGGAAAGATGGTACATGTATTTGTGCCTGCTCTCTTTGGGTTCTTTAGCCCCTCTCCATTATGGAAAGCCACAGAGAAGAATCTGCTGATACTGCAATTTTATTTTCTCTTAGTTTTGGCTCAAGCACTTGATACCCATGACACTGTCTATTTTTCTTAGTTAGCAAGGCAGTGTCTGTTCAATCCTCCTTTCACAGAAGCAGCCATTAGAAGACAAAACCATTCCTGTCTCACTCTGCTTGATCTAGCTCTTCTCTTCACTGCTGTGCTAGATGTTATTGAAAAGGGATAGGTTAAATACTCTGCCATATACAGTACATGATAGTGCTGGAGTGACTGCTGGCCAAGGGCTAGAAAGAGACTACATGTCTGGATTGCTACTTTATAGCCAAAAGCAAACTCCGTATTTTGATTCATCATATGATCCCCCTACTTAGTAAGAAATGAGAGAGGTCTGTTGTGCTAGAGGAAAGAAGACAAATATTTTTCCTCTTACGCTGGAAGAAAAGTAGACTGTGTTTCCACATGCCCCCTTTAACATTTGCTGTTCACCTCTTGGTCCCTAAACTTATTATAACAGCTCAATTCCTCTTAGGAAATCACTGTCTTATATCTTCTGTTTGTCTGGGCCTGTGTAATGTCAGATGCTTCAGGCTTTCAGGCTGGCCAGGATGAAATCAAATCACAGCTTTCTCAAGATACTAGCTCAGGCTGTCTGGCTTACACAGCAGCCATTAAATAACCGTTCTTTGTGAAGCTGCTGGTCCAGTACCAGTGGCTGGGGAAAATCAAAACAAAATAACACTAAGTCTTGTGGTCGTGGAATGACATCACATGTGTTTGGTGTCACACTGGGCACGTTGAGTTGCAGTTTGTTTCCATTCAAGCGGCTTCTTTGGCAGTCATGATGTGCTGATGTGCTGTTGGAAATGATTGTTCAAGAGAAGTCTGTGGGGATGATACTAATGAGTGATTCAGCAAGACTCAGACATTTACAGAGTTGGCCGTGATGAAGGAGAGCTTATGTTTAAGGAGAGAAGAAAAATGAGGAAAGAACATGTAGTTTATGGAAAAGACATGAACATGACCATATGAAAGAAAATAAGCTGAGAAGGGAGGAAGTACAGGACAGAAGAAGAAAGGAGATGATGGGATGGCACCAAACACACCAAGGGCACAAGGGCTGACACTGAAGCATTAGATCTTGCTTGCACTGAGATAGTTAGAAGAAAGCAGCCTATTCCGACTCTATAGGAAAAATGTCACAAGGAGAATTAAGCAAAATGCTCTGTTTCAAGTGGTCTATGAGACATTCATCTTGTGGAGGGACCTGGACCCTGATTGTAGGTCTTGACATAAAACAACAATTTATTATGGAAAACATTGCTTAAAGCTCATGTTAATGGTATGAATTTATCTCTCACTAATTATAAATTAACTAGTAATTAAACCCTAAAAAATTCTAACTACCCAAAACTTTCCAGTTTACCTCAGCTCACCTTAAAATCTTTTTTTTTTTT
>VYXD01008192.1:1210070-1259394 GCA_013397195.1 Hylia prasina | reverse complement strand
TTTTTTTTTTCTTTTTTTTTTTTTGGTACAACATCTGATGTTAGCTGTGTGCCATAGATCTCAATAGTCACATGTTATGAAAAATTGTGTGTCACCTGCTGGCTTACCTCAGTTATGGTCTGGACACCTACAGAGTTGACAGATGGTCCTGTTGGCAGCCCATGTGGCCTGTAAGTGCCTCTCATCAAGCATGATTGAGGAGATCTGCATTTATCAGTCTGCAGCTCTTTAACCTGTTAACACCCATTCTTAACAGGATAATTTCACACTTGAAGTAACTGGGTGAAAAAAGTTCTTAAACTAAACTGGAGCAAATTTGGTGGGCCACCATGAGGTCACACTCTTTTCTTAGAGCGCCTTGATCCTACTACAATATCCGAACTCCTTTTTTTTCCTTTTCTGCAATGGTGTAAACCAGAATCTCAATTTCACTATCACTTCTCTGTAATACAATCTATGAACCTGGGAACTAGAAATGGAAAAAACTTTCAGGTGGGAAGGGGAGCTCTAGATGTCTCTGGTTCAGCCCCCCTTCTAAGGGCAGGATCAAGAGCAGCTCACTTAGCACCATGAATCTGTATCCTTTTCTTGCATCTGCAAAATGAACAGCCAATCCTGTGACTCACCTCCTCCAGAAAGCTTTTTGGATCCATAACTACCCACCCATTTCAGTGGAAAGTACTCCTACCAGTGGGTGAATGTAGAGCTCAGCTGTGAGCTCACTGCTGGGAGAAGGCAAGACACACCCCAAATTACCTCCCAATCCTCCTCTCTTCCTTTGCAGAAGATCAGCAGGGGTAATCTTTCACCTGTCATTCTTAGGAGGGCCATTTCATCATGGAAATGCCTCCTACCTACTCACCAGTAGGAGATCTGTGTGCCTGTGAGTATCATTTCCTCCACTGGTCTGCCAGTATCCCAGCTTGTTGATTTTTTGGGCAGGATGCGTGGTTCATCTGTTTGCTCAGGCCCTTGCCTGAGGATGTGGTGGTGAACATGTCTAGTTTATCCTGGAGGGAACTCCGAGTGGAGCTGACACAGATCAATAAGCCATTTGTTTTATTTGCAAATTTCTAATGGTAGCCAGAGGCTGTCTGGACTCATTTAATAAATAATAATAAAAAAAAGTAAATAAAAACTACTCCATTTCATTTGAACTTAATTGGCATAGGAACTACTCACAAGGGAGCTATGTAAGGTTTTATGGGGGGTTATGTTGACAGAAACCAACATTTGTCAAAAGACAGAAAAGACCCCAAACCCACTGCCAGAACTTTTTTTCTTATTCACACTGCTCTTCTACATTAAAAAATCAGCAAATTATGAAGTCCAGACATAAATAAAAGGATTCATTTGCGCAGAATATAAATTTGTATTTCTTACTTTTACCTCTAATTTTTCCAGCTCACAATGCCTGCAATTATTTCAGAACACATTTAGACAGAAAGAGTAGAGAAAGTAAGGATATCTAGGAAGCAGGGGGAAAGTAATAAGGGGGAAAGGTTACAAAGTTTAAGAAAGATGAGCGAACAATTTGAGGTGTTGGAGAGGTATAGGTGTTCTTCCATAGGCTTGTTTCTGGTTTGGTATGCTCTGTACTTACATATTGTGTTTCTTACTCTCGTGTGTCTTAAGTTATATCAGTTATCTAAAGTTTGCATCTAATTAAGGAAATAACATTCATTAGTTTCAGTACAGCAGACCCTTTTCAATATGTGAGTCTTCAGCTGAAACAAAATGAGAGCTCTATCACTGTGTGCTAGCAAAGGTGATCCAAGCATAGAGAGCAATTTACTGTTTTCCTTCGGAATAAAAGTTGCTATTCACAGAAAATTAATATATTTACGCTTGGGCCTATATTTATAACGTGGCTGTCTTTTTCTTTTATTTCTTTGCCACCAGCAGAATCCACTTTTCCTAAAATGCGAGTGGCAGTGTCCGGGAGCCTTGTAGCGCTGCCTTTTCCTTGGGCTGCGGTGACACCTAGCGCTCACACCCTTGAGGCCCGAGCAGCCCGCGCTTTTTGGCTCGTCGGGTTTCGGGTATTTTCTCGTTTTTAGGCAATGCCGGACAGCAGTGTCACACAGTCAATGCAGTCACACCTCTGCATTTACAGCAGCTTGGGTCTGCGGGGCGGGGGATGCGAGTACCTGCAAATGGGAGCTTTTGTACGACAGTCTGTAGAGGGAGTGCTGCACGAAGGGGGTCGGTAACAGGAGCCTTGTCTCGCAGCTGGGATGTTCCTGCATCCCAGCTCAACATGAAAGTGAAGTTTGGGTTTCTGACTTAGGGAGGCTTTTCTTGAATAAGAAAAAATGAAGAATCTGGAGTATTTCTAATTCAGTTCATCGTGTAGTTTACCAAGTAGTAGCCCCAGTGGGATTCACTAAGTTCTTGGTCATGATTTTTCTGCCACTGTGTATATGCCCAACACTGGCTAGTCAGAAGGATCCTCAGAAAAAGCAGGACACCACTAACCAGCTGGTCTCTTCCATCTAATATCTATATAATGCAAAAGTGCTGCTGAGTTTGCAACCAGAGACCTCAGTGCAGTAAAACCAATGTTTCCCCCCCTCCAGCTCAGGGCATACATTTCCATAATTTCCCTTCAGTCTGTCTCCACCACACAATGCTGTTCAAGTCATCAGGAATCTGCCCAGAGCAGACAAAAACCAACAGGGTCTCTACTCTTCCTCCAGAAAACATCACAAAATCAGGACCTGAACCTTGCCCCCGTTGTTTCCTGCTATTAACAGCTGGCTGGTATCCTAAACATCAGGAAGGAAGGAGAACTGTAGCCCATATTTAAATAAATAAATAAATAAATAAATAAATCATATAATCACAGATATCGCATAGAAAGTGTCTTCCATGTGACAGAGCAGGAAAATCACACTGCAGGGCACTCTCAGTGGCACCGCAGGAATTTACCTTAAGCCCTGCTTCTTCTCTTCCACATAATCAAATCTCAGTGCAATATGTTATCTCCCATGGTTAGGTGCCATTTCTTCTGATTCTGTTGTTTTTTTGTGAATTGCAATCACTTCCTTCCCATGAAATTCCCTCAAAGCATTGTTTCATTAGTAGTTTTTGATAATACAGTAGTGTTTAGAAATGGGGTAGTATACCTTCAAGTGAACTGTGAAACTAGTATCTGCTCTTGCGTTACCTGCCAAACATCAGAGAAGCAATAATTCTGAACAGTTTTTGTAAACTTCAGCTCTGCTCAGACCATTTGCACACACCCCTAAAACTCTGAGAAAAGGCACACACTGACCCACATCCAAAACAGGGCTCAGCCTTTCAGAAGGGGTTCTTTTGCCCCACGCTCCTTGACTGCTGGCTCCAGAAAGCTGTTCTGGGTTTGCAACCACCTTCTTCTCTCAGCTTGTATGAGACTGTGCCATTTACCACTGGTGGGGCTGAGAAGGACCTGGGCAGCTCTTGGCCAAACAGGGTAATTCTGGAATCTCAGGAAGGCCCTGGAGCCCAGCCACCACATCTATGATCCTCCTAGTCCTGACTGTAGGACCTCCAACTCCCACTAACCATTCCCCCAGCACACAAGTGTGGAGGTGTATCTCAGTTCAGACAGAAATACCCACTGCTCTGCCCCACCCCTTGCAGCAAGCATAAAATTGAACATGGTTGTGTGAAGCACACAGATACTCTGCATCTTTCACCTTCAACTGATAAACCACCACGATACATCCACAGGACCACTCCTTCCCATGCAGGGAAATCAACACATCTGTTCTTACACTCTTTCAGGTGTCAAAAGTTTCAAAATCAATCTGAAAGCCCTTTTACTATTATGACACTTCTACAAAATCTGTTTCTTTTTAACAGCCTCAAAGCTCAGCCTAGGATCTGGAAGCCAAAGCTGCATTCCTCTGGGCTTGGGACTCCCCTTCTTAAATGTGTTGCAGGGTAGTTGCTCCTTTTGTGTTAACCACTGCTGTTCAGTGCCTGATTGCTTCTCTGCATCTCCAGTCACCAGCAGAGGTTGCACAGGTGTGATAAGGTACAACTTCTAACAAGGAGCAGCACTAGTTGCTTCACCAAAGTCACATAAACTACATCTAAATGGTGGTACTGCAAAACCTAGGATGTCCTGAATGCAGTCCCCAGGTCATATCAGAGGGAATCTTTTCTTCCAGCCATCACTGCCCCCTGAGCATTGTAGGGGGCAGCATTGCAGGTCTGCCAGGACCAGGAGGAGCTGCCATGTACATGGAAGATGTTTCCAGCCTGGCCAGTCAGCAAACCAGAACCCAGACATCTGCATCAAACATCCGAGCTGGAAATGTTTACAGCTATGTGATCTGAAAGCAGCAGAAAGATCCTATTTACTTTCCATGTTGCCCATGAAGAGATTTGGATGTTTTAAAACTTTATTCTGCTAACCAAGGGAAGCAAAAGTGATAGAGGCTATGGTGAGCCTTATAGAAATTGCCTTTTCCAGAAAACCCTAGTTCCTTTCTGAAAGGGATTTCAGCTGTCATTCTCAACAATGGCAATGCTTCTAATTCCAGTGGTTGTGGAGGAAAGCTAAAAATATATATGTTAAGTCTATCATACAGGATCAAAATTGGAAAGCAAAATATACAAATACCTTTTTAAAAAGGAGGACACAGTCTAACACAATCTCCTTCTTTTTGAAGCCTGAATAATTAATTACATGAATTTATGCCTTGCATTATTGGAATTGTCAATTGCTATTAGATACCTATAAGAAGGAGATCTGAGAAGAAATGCATTTCTCTTCTCTTTTTATTGCTGTAAAGCAAAACACCTCTTTGTAACCTTGAACTGTTGTTTTCCATCTCCTCCAAATTAGAAACAGTAATTCCACAAAATGGTGTTATGGAAAATAAGATATGGTGACTTGACTTGCTTGAGTTCTGCTTCTCTCTAGGGCATAAAATATTTTTGTTTCCCAAGGGCTAGCTGCTTATCTTTTCTGTGCCAATCTCCCTAGCCATAAACCACAGAGAAAAATTCATCAATATTGTGAAGTTAATTACATGTTCCAGCCTTTATGATTTTATGATTCTGTGATTAACAGAATGCCATGAAATCTTCTTGAGCACCACAGATGTTCAAATCTGTGTAAAATACATTGAACATTCTTCATTCAATTGTCAGCATTCTTTTAGATTGTCCTGCTTTGGCCTTGAAGGGCTTCAGCTGAGCTGTGGCAAGGACTTGTCACACAGAACATCTGGAGGCAAAATAACATCCGTGATGTACTTTTTCAGTTCTTGGCTGAACGAGCTGTACAAATGGCAGGCTTCATCCATGGGGTGAGAGCTACCAGCTGCCAAGGATACAAGTGTGACTTGGAGAAAACTGGTTTCACCCCTGGAAAAAACCTTGTTTAGGTATTTTAGACTTATAAAGCACCACATTTTCTGTTATCTAATGCTATATATGATAATCAGATATGGCCACAATATTTTCTCACATATGCCCTCCACTATGGGATTGAAAAATCAGATCCACTGTGATTGAAATTTAACATTTTCCATTGCCAGCAGAATCAGTTTTTCTTGGTGACAATAAGAGCACAGAAGAATATTCTCAGTCCTTTTGGCACAGAAAATCCTGCCACATGTTGTACTGTGATGCGGAGGACAATGAGAGAATATATCCAAAAGCATCTCCAGCATTTCTTTTTGCAGAGTACCCATAAGTGTGAGTAGCTATGCTGTCGTCTCACAGCTGTCTTGCAAAAAAATATTTGGAAAAAAAGGCATGTAAATACTTAGTGAGGTTAGTAAAAAATAGTAGTCTGTGATTGCTTGTCAAAACTTCAAAGGGAAAATGTACTCATTTCATTTTTTCTGGTGAGGCTATTTAAAGCTGCTTGATTGTTTATCAAGATGTATCTAACAAGTCTTTTCATAGCTGTGTGACTCTTTGGCCACAGAACCACGTTTGTCATGCCACTTCTTGTATTTTGCATTTTTAACATTTTGTATGTGTTAATCTTGCACTAAACGAAGAAAAAAAAAAGTTTGTTCACTTTGGGAGGTACCATCTGGATTGAGTTGAGTCACAAGGAGGAGAAGAACGGGTCTCCAGTAGAGAAGCAAGTCAGAGTGCCAGGCTGAAAGAGGTCTGTCCATGCAAAACCACCCCACCAGCCCCATCTTGTCACCCAAGCCCAGCTGGCACACGGCAAGGGAGCACGGAGGGCTCCGCACTCCCGTTCCTGCCAGCATGGCTCTGGAAAGCAGTCAATCACTTCTGCCCTCTGGTATGCTTTTTCAA
Source organism: Hylia prasina (assembly GCA_013397195.1). Classification (NCBI taxonomy): domain Eukaryota; kingdom Metazoa; phylum Chordata; class Aves; order Passeriformes; family Sylviidae; genus Hylia; species Hylia prasina. The sequence goes on along the minus strand of VYXD01008192.1, from coordinate 1,253,118 downwards.
ATATTGCAGCAAACAACCCAGGAGCAAAGGATGTCTCCTAAAAGCACTGGCAGATGTGCAGGTTGTATTGCTTCTGCCAGAGCTCAGAGAAAGCAAGCCCTTGCTGAAATCAAAATGCCACCAGGTTAACAAAGAATGTGGAAGCGACACTAAAGGCCTTTGTCTTTCCCTTTTGAAAGTAATGCCAATCCCTCAGAGTGTTGTCTATTGGTAGGGTAGAACAAGAGTCACCTACTGGAATCACAATCACCTGACTGGAAGCTTGGCCATTTCAGTAGGCTTGTTTCCCCAGGGCACTTGTGTCTTCCTTACCATCAGTGTTGATGGAAGTTGTATGTGCACAGCACAGCTGAAAACTCTTTTACTTTTTTTGTGTTTTATCTAACATAAGAATGTCCTAAATTTATTTTTTTTCTGCAAGCATTTAATAGGAAATTCTGTTGCTGTTATAGAATTCAATGGAGCTAACTTTAAAAAACAAAGACTCTGGAGAGGATGTGTTTCCCTCTGTTTTTTCAATAACTACTATGATTGTCCTGTTCAGTTTATGGAATCCTTTTAGTTTCATCTCTATAAAATTCTAGGAACTTTCTCTATTCAGTGACTACTACCATCTTTTAAAACTGCTTTGCTTACATATTCTATCCATCCTTGCTAATGAGTGGATTTATTAATATCATGAAAACTTTCATTTGGGAAGCTTAGTTACAGCACCAACAAAAACTTGCTGCAGTGTCAGGGGAGACCTGACACTGAAGTTGATTTAAAACATCTAAAATCAGACTCACCCTTTTATATACAGGGGGATTTATTGATTTCCAGTAACTATAGAGAAGGCTTATAATGCTGCCCCAAGTTACTCAGATAATCTTTAAATGGGATGAAACTGGAACTCATATGTGGAACTGCCCAGATCTTCTCAGCATGCCAGACAAGGAGTATCTGAAATATTGTGCTCAGACACAATGCTGTGTAAAACATAGTCTGGCATTCAGTCTGGCCTTCAAATTAAGTTTCTGTGGGAAGTCTATAAACTTGAGTTCAGGGAAAAAAGCCTGCTAGAAATGGGAATTCCTTTTTTTTTTTTTTTAATCCTTGAATATTTTTGCAGAGCAATAATTATGCTGTGCTATATTAACCAACACATATGTACTATTTCATATGTCTTTAGTTTTCAAATGTCTTCCTCACAGTCCCCTAGTCTCCTGCCAATGTTTCCCTTCAGGCCACCAGAAGATCCTGGTTCCCAAGCTGGCACATTTCTCCTCAGCCCAATGCCAAGAATTTTGATCCGGGTTGCAATTACCAGAAGAGCCGTGTTGAGCCTTTCAGCCTCCAAGTAATTCTGAGGTGAAGAAAGCATTTTAAAAGTGACAGGCTAAATAAACCATTTTAGTAAAACCAAGATTGTTCTTCTGGGCTTGTGTATGCAGACAATAATTAGCAAGCATTTTATTGCAGTGAGTGCTGTTCTGGTGAATCAACACTACATGCTTTGCAAAAGGTTTGTAAAAACGATTAGCATTTTCAGCTGTTTCCATCTGGAGAGGTCCAGATGGAGGCTCATATTCCAAAAGTGCTGAGTATGAGGGAAAGATGAGATCTAACTATGAAGTTCAAATAGTCTGTACATGATTTCAAGAAGCCCCAGGGTTCTGAGCCTGTTAAGACAGAAGGGTTCTTGGGTTATGACTTGAAGCAAAGTTTGGGTGTATGGAGACTTGTAAGACAAACATTGAATTGTTTCACCTCTGGAGTTAGGCAGCACCTGAGCTGTGGTTTACAGGATGAAAAATATTACACTTGTGTAGTTTAATTCTTGCTTAAACACAATTCAGGATATTAAATATTTCTTCTCATCCACTCAGTTGCATACAGCTTCATCTAAAAGCAATCATAACATTAATGGAGTTAATGGAATTTCTCAACAGGATATGAAAATTCAACTGTTTATTTTTTTCTTCACAGAAACTTCGTGTTACATTAACCAGTACACAAAATTGTAAGAATCCAGCTCATTCCACCAGGGTCAAGTAGAGCAGGTCACTTTTGCATGACCTTGGTGAGAAAAACCTAGAATTAGTCTCATGAAGAGTGTGTAGTAACTGATTTGTATTGTTCAGCTGACAAGCTATGATTCACAATTCTTTTTTAAATATGGCCCATTTTCCCATAACATAACTCTTTAATAGATTACTCCTGAATAAGCGGTAAATAAATTCTTGTATTTTTGGATGAGATGTCCTCAGAGGACAAAGCAGTCTCAGGGAAGAGTACCCCCATGAGGTAATACACCAAGAATGACATCTAGCAATAAATGAACTTTCTGCTGCAAGCGCTTACCTCTCTCCACTAGGAAGATACCAGGATAAATAGCTTAGATACCCAACTTTTAGGTAACTGAGCCTAGGTGAGCTCAGTGATTCTTGGTATTACTCTGTAAATGCATCCACATATTTTTCTATATAGCAGGAGCTATATAATTGTGAGAGATGTTACTAGTACTAAGAACTAGAATAGAATTTTTTACTGCTGCCTACAAAAAATTATCAGCTCACCCTTTCTGAAAAAATATTCCCAAATGTTTTTGGAGTTCTGAGGGTTTCTCTTTCATAGCTTGGAAACTGGTCTTGGCAGATGCTTCAACTTTCACTAGTCAAGGAGACCCAGGGAATTCAACTACCCTTCTCATTCCCAGCATCTGATAGTGATTCAGAATTTATACTGAATTATATTTTGGCTGTACCTTTGGCAGTGTTCCAGCACTGTAACTGTAGGCTTCACAATTTTCCTTTAGTGGGCTTGCTGTAAACAGGCTTTGGGTCCTGGCTCCACTGAGAAAATCTTAGGAGGCAGAGTAGGAAGGGAAGCAGTGGGCAGAGGTTTCTCCTCGTGCAAGGCTATTTTGTCAGTACAAAATTATGCAAGTGGGAAACACTGTACTACCAATAACTTTCAGGAAACTCTGGTAGATTCATTGACATGGTTTATGATTCTGTATTTGTAAGAGTAAGTGTTCCGGGAAGATACAGGGTCATGAGCCAAAAGTGTGTTTCCCAGGGAACTGATCCCAGTGGACAGGGAGAGACTGAACTAAGGAAGCAGGATGTCTGATGTGGGGTAGCATCCCCCACATGCCCATGTATTTCAGACCTTTTGAAGAAGACACTTAGAAGACATTTTTAATCTGTATTAAGGCAAATAAGAGAGAACACATGCAAGTAGTAGTTAAATTTTTTGCTAAATGCATAATATTTCATGTTATTGCAATGCAATTTTCAGTTCCATATTTTATAGTTAACTCTTGATTTCAGTCTTGTAATTTAAATTCCATGACAATATGTTGGATTTTTTTTAAAAAAATAATGCCATATTGGGCAAAATTTCTTACCAAAACACCTTATGTATCTTTATATAAGATACATCAGCTGGTCTGATTTTATGAGCTATTCTGTGGTACCACCATCTACTCGTACCTATAAAACAGGTGAAAAATAAATGCTCCATAATTTTGAAAATTAGGTCACTGACAATTCATACATGGCCAACATATTCCAGATTTAGGAAAGAAAGTGAACCTCTAAGGCTTGTCCTGATTCTGTCAACAGACTGGGGATGTGTAGATGTGCATACACTGGGTGCCAAGAATCCTTATGGAGAGCACTGGTTTGTAACACCAAGTGCTTTTATTTTTGAAGCCCGTCTTTAGTACTTTCTTTGCTTGAAGCTGGGAAAATTGCTCCTTTGCCAAAGGATTTAATTGGAATTATGTCATAGCCAAACCAAATTTTTAGTGTTTCTAAAAACATTTCAACATATAGGTTAAGAGCTCCATCCAAAATATTTTCCAAGAAAAAGGGCTTTTTGAGTCATAGAAATTTTATGCAAAAATTTCATTTTTTTCCCAAAAATGTTTTAATATTTCAGGTTTCAGTAACAGCCAGTAACTATATTGTATAACTATGCATTTGTTTAATGTCTCTTGCAGGAACAGCAATTTCCTGACCATTTCTGTTTTCAAGCATCATTGAACTGATCTTAATGGGTCATTATGACCTTCAATATATGCTTTCAGTAATAATCTGACTAAAAGTTGAAATATGTTTTACTTTAAATAGCGTTAACCCCACCTCTTTTGATTCCTCATAGCTTATTGACTTTAGATACTCATCGCTTAAATTCCTGTTTCACTCAACTGCACAGGCAAGTCAATTCCCAAGCCAGTGTTGAAGAGAAAAAAGTATTCAGCAGCAGTGAAAGCATAGATGCATTACGTAGAGAGGAAAGGGTTTCTTCTTCACCACTACCTTCCTTTCATAACTTTAGATTTATATTCAGCTGTGCGACTTGGACTATGAAGCAAGGGTTAAGAAACAGAAGAGCAATGAAGTATAATACCCAGAACTAGCTGGGATAAATAACAGATTGAATTCTGACTTGTTCCCAGCTCCTGGGCTGTATTTAATTTTCTTTACAGTAAACTGTCTACAGAGGAATAAGATGAAAGAAAGATTTTCTATATTAGCAGGAGGATACTCAGAGGTCCTTTATTAGGTTTCAATCCTAGAAGAACCTTGTGAACAAATTCTTCAAATATTTTAGCATGCATGTCTGTGGCACAATTAACATCATCTATGTCTCTATATATACGTCCTCTCAAACCTTTGATCTCAGTATTTTTGAACATGAATTTTAGCACTATAACAGTATTTCTCATTGTCATATTATACCCTTCTCCCCTTCAAAAAAATTGCCACTCAAAATTTTATTTTACTGCTCCATTTAATGCAGGTTGTAGTACTCAGCATATTTTTTCTTTGAAATATTCACAAATAGCAACAACAAAACCTCAAAAATAGGTAATTGACATTTTCTGCAAGCAAAGAGAATGAATGAAACTGTCCATACTGATGCATACAGTCTTGGTGAAAATTTTTCTTTTGATTACAGGACTTTAATAAACTCTTACTGAATCATACACACGAAGCATATTTTTATGGGGTTTTTTGTTGCTATTAATATAAGCAAATCTCCAGGCAATAACATCGCTCTGAGTGCTCTGATGTTGTGCTTTGCACAGTTTGTAAACAATTACATGTCTTCAAAAAAATAAGGCCTAGAAAACACTGTCCAACAAGAAGTCTGAGGACTGTATCCAGCCTGTCCTGATGTCTCAGTCCATCCTTCCCTTTTCCTTAGGATTCCAGAGTTCTCTTATAAATGGACATTTCTCAGGTAGCCCAGATCTGCTTCTTCTAAGCCATCAGAAAGTTGGATGTAGGTAGGAAAGCACACAGAAATCACTGAAGAGGGTACAATGGCCTCCCTCCACATTTCCCCTCATCACGTTCCAGCTGCAGCAGCCAGCGTGCATTAGCTGGAGAGAAGCCAAATGCACAAAACCAACCTCTGTCATTAAAAACTGGTTCAGTCTCTTGCTACGAAAGGTTCAATGCAGAACCACATCACTGTCTTTGCAACCTTAAAAATAATACAGGACAATTATTTCAAGAGTGGGGGAATTCAGGGCTAAGGTTTTTGAGTACTTTTCTGGTGAAAAGACCAAAATAATAGTGTCAGAAAATGCAGTTTCTGCCAAAAACAAGTTCAAATTCTGACTTTCTGTTAATTTTCAAAAAGTTAGGCTCACTTTGACTACAACTATTTTTACACATACACATTGATAATCAGAACATCTTTCTAGAGAATGGGAAGTACCTTTTCCATTCATAAAGATGTGAAGTATTTATCCTGGAGAACAAGTAAAAATTGAAGTAAATGGCTTTATCTTTGATATTCTGGATCCAGTATGAAAAACCCTATAAGTATGCAACTGAGTGGCTAAGAAAAAGATGTTAAATAATCAGAAAATATATATGTTTAACATTTTTGAAAATTGTCAATATTGTTTTAAAAAATAATGAATGCACACCTTTCTTAGTAAGCTGTTTCTGGACAGAAAAAATATAAATTCTGTATTTTCTGAATAAGAAATTACTTTCTTTGTAAAACAACCAGAGGGAATGCAATAAACCTGAAATGATCACCACTGAATTAAGGCCCAAAGTTGTCCTTACAGAAAGAAGTCCAATTTCTCCCCCCAGCCCAAAAGACTGTGGCTTCCAACATATCCACCACCACTGCTGGCCCTGTGTGGGTATGAGGGAGGGGGATGCTGTATCAGTGCATGCACAGGGTGCTGTGTCTGCCCTGTTCCCTTTCAGTGGCCAGCCAGGGGGGTGCCCCTTTGCCTTGCTGTGCCTGCCCTGCCTTGGGTGAAGGAGAGCCCTGAGCTGGGAAAGTCTTCTGGAGCATGAGGGCATGACCCAGTGGGGAGGAAGCCTGCAGCAAGGGCAGATATTAGCAGATGCTTGAAAGAAGCAGAAAATGACAGAGCCAAGTCTTTGAAGCAAGAAATTCTTTCTTAGTGACCCAGAGACACCAAGGGTGAGGTTGTGCAAGACAGCTGGGTCAGTATGACAGCTTGCTGCCACCAAAAATGAGTGTTTTGTGCTGTTTCAGAAAGCTGGGGGTGTCTAACAAACAGAAGAGCTCATGCAAGAAAAGGAGCAGACAACTGCAATCAGAAGAGGGAAGTAAGCCTAGGCTTTGGGGCAGCCATGAGCTCAGATTTCGCAGGAGTGTTCAGCCAGTTGCAACCCAAAATGCCACAAAATGTTGCTGAACTGAGACAAAGACTGTGAGGAGAAAGGTCTGTTATATTTTTATGTTCTCACTCAGAAGAAACTGAGTTTCTCTATTTAAACATTGACTGTCCTAGTTTAGCTAAATGTAAATGTAGCCTTTGGAAATCTATAGTCCTCTCAGTGATTGTGGTCTGTTCACTGTAAAAAAAAAAAAAAGGTCTCGTTAGCATCACCTCTAAGCTTTGGACAACTGAAGATCCTTTCACAGTTTGTTTAAAGATATCCTGGCCTGGATTACTTGGGATGACAGAGGCCAGGGAGCTGCTCCACAAAGAAATTTGAGGGAATATTTGTCTGGCAGGGATGAGTGAAGGCAACAGTAGCCTATGGAGCCATGACTGAAAAACAATGTATGTCCTTAGTCATCTCACATTCAGAAATGTATAATCACCCCTTTAAAGCCTACATACACTCTCAGAAAAGACATTTTACACTGAAACTTAAAAACTAATCTGTATGAAAATGCTATATATTATCAGATCAAATCAAAAAGATTTAGCCTTACTTTGAAAAGGCCCAGATGGGGCAAGACTTGAGACTGAATTATCCTCTGAAAGATAATTTTTTCATTCCCTTTAATGGGACTGGAATACAAAGTAAGCATTTTACTAGAAAAAAAGATAGTTCCATGAACTATAGATGAAACTAAATAAAACAAAGTAAAAGATTTTAAACGGCATGCCTTAGCAAGGGACTTTCATTAAAGATAAGGTTTCCAGCTTGTACACCCATATGCATACATAGACTGAGAGGTCAGAAGAAGAAAATCCTTTAAGTAGGGTAACATCAGATGAGAAACTATAAGATTTCACAGATCAGCAAAGACTGATGACAGTATATCCAGAATTAAATCCAAAACAGCCTGGTATGACAACTTAGTCAAAAGGAAATACTGTTGATCAATTTCTGAAAATAAAATTTTTAAAAAATGGAGGAATCAGTAGAAAGTAACAGTGGAATCAGTAAAAAGTAACAGTCTTCACAGACTAAAATGATTTTAGTTCCATCCAAGGCTTTCACTAGTTTTCAGAAGAGTTTCTGTGCAACCATTACTTTGTCTCCTAATAACCAAATCCATTTCATCCTTTTAATCATCAAGAGAGTCTGAGCTCATCTCCTCAAGTCATATTGCAATAATTTCTGTGAAAAATGTTGTTTGGCAGCCAAAAGTCCTTTCCCTCTGTAGACCTGAAAATTTGGCTGCACCCTTTCAGCTTACCCATAATTCACCAGCACATCATCTAATTAAGTGAGTTGAATCTTAACCATATTATATTTAAAATAAATCACATAAAGAATTTTCTAACACAGTTATTTTAAGATTGGTTGGAAATTAGAAACGCTACAACTCAGACATCAAATTATCATTAAATTACCTATGATATTTACATAAGGCAATATTATACCTTTTCTGTCTGAGAAAAAAAATTTGAAGTGGAGCATTAAGGACAAGTATAGCAAATCAAATATCAATGCCTTTTTTTTTTCCCCCTCCCCTCAAAAGGCCTGTCAAATTGTTTCTCTAAGTGACTTGGAGAAAACATGAAGATAACCATCAAACCCAAATACTGGGACTGAAAGGCATGGGAAGGGAGAGGAAAAGGGTCCAAGAGTGTGGGTGGCAGCACCCAGCACCAAGAAATTACCTACATCCTGCAATGAAGAAAGCCTGTGGAAGCACCCTCTGCCTTCCTCCAGGGAACAACCCCTGCTCTTGTGCCTCCACACAAATCTGAAGTCACCATTAACCGGTCATGGGCATTATTGCTGTGTTATGTGCAGCCACACAATTCTGTACTGCAGCAGTGGACACTTCATTAAGCAGGAAAGACTCACCCATTTTAAAAAGGAAAGCTGGTGAGAATCACATCATCACTTCTAGTTTACAAGAACTTCAGAGTTTCCAAAGTTAAGGGCTGTTAAGGGCCCTTAGGCTGCAAAAAATCCTTGCAGAAGAAAAAACCAAACCAACAGCCCTTAAGATGTCACCTCTTTATCTTAACAAAAGCCTTTTGAATATTGCAGTGATTGTTTTCCATTTCTGGTCAGGCTTTTTCCCTTGTTTAACTCCTTGTTAAACTCCTTGCAGACTCTGAGATTACACAGTGTTTTCTGTTGTTTAGATAGCTTTTGATATCACCATATAGTAAATTGTATAGGGTCTGCACTAAGTAACAGCTAAAAATGCTGCTAATTCCAAAAATTATGGGTCATAATTTTTGCTTGCCTCTTTTCATCCAAGGTTGCTTGCCTCTTTTCATCCAAGGAAGCCCGGAATAAGAAAATGTCCTACTCTTCTGGAAATGGAAACCTACAAACCCCAAATCATCAGGTTCAAACAAACATACCTCTCCACACAGAGATTTTTTACATGTGCAGAGCTCTTGTACACGCATTTAGAAAACCTGCCTTGGAAACAGGCTTTGAGTGGCCCTTCAGAGCTGAATCTGCATCACACCCCATTATCCCTGTCACACAGACAGAGGATGCAGGGCATGGCAGCCAAAGCACATCCCACTGTCCAGCCAGGTGCACAGCAGCCAGGGGCACTTGGGCAGCCTCAGCCCAGGCATCTGACGCTCTCCTGGGGAAGGTGATGGGCTGAGGATTGGCCAGGATGTGGATCTGTGGATGCATCCAGCTTGGTTGGGCCAGTGGTCAGGCAGGGCAGACTGTGGGGAGCTGAAGCATCAATGGAGCAGGGGGCTGAGAGCCTGGAGCAGGGGTTGACATGGGGTCCTGAGCCATGGGCAGGGTAGGTGTAGTCCCAAGGAGCTGTGCAGGGACAGCCAGGACTTTGACAATTTCCCAGTTTTGTTAATTACGTTTGTAGTTGCTGGTTGCTCAGTATTTAATCTTAGTTCAGTGTAAGAGTTCTGCTGGTAAATCTGCCTAAGAATATGACAGAGGAATCTCTCTTCCAAGGAACTGAATTCCATTTGCCAGACACACACCTCCTTGGCTTTTCTGTTTTCCCACAAGACTGGTTGGGACAAGGGGTAATGCAACACATTCTGCATAGATGTAGCAAGGACATGGACATCAGCAAGGAGGGTGTGGAAAACGGAAAACGTACCTATGTAGCACAAGTGTATTTATTGTCAAATAAATGCCACTCTCATAGTTTAGCTAGTTTAGCTTAGGGTCATCAAGGGGCTTCTTTCCTTCTGTCTTCCCATTTGAATGTTGTGGTCCTTCCTACTTGCCACTTACCTTCCCAGAGAGTCCAACAGGAGCAAAACACTCCAGAAAGCATATAGCTATTCATTACCAAAGAGTTCATGGCTCTCTGAGCTTGAGAAGTTCCACCCTTTGCCATACCAATGTGTGAAGTTTGCCAATGTCAAAGGCCTTTCTGACCTGCCAACACTGTGGTAGCCAGTATGGATCTAAACCCAGACTAACATATTCTACCTGTACACAGACATTTGGTGGTTCAGACCCACACCATATATCCATGTCAAGTCCACTCTGTGCCAGAGGAGAGGCTCTGTGTTGATCCCTCTGTCTCACCAACAAGACCTGCAGGGGCCTCGTTCATCGTTTCAGGCCAAGAAGCAGAGACAGGGATGCCACCAGAACTGGTGCTATGATGTCTGTGCACCATCTCCCTCCTGAAAGGATGCCAGGCATGCACTCGAGGTATAAACACATTTTATTTGGTTACATCAATCAAAGCACAAGCTCTGGATCCCAGACACGCATAAGAATTACCTACCAAATTCTTGGAGGTAGTTCTCAGAGGGGCTTCTCCCTTCTTTCATGGGAAGGAAAAATGGGGACTATCCACCTTTGGAGAACCACCTTTGGAACATGACTTGCTGTCATGTTATTCATCTGCTTATTTTCAGGCCTTGCAGTACACATCATATTTTATCTTTGCTGCCATCTTTGTTCCTCCTAGAGAATCTTGAAATTTTCGGTACATTTCTTCATTCTGAGCTTTAGAGAAGATGTCTCTCCAGTTTCCAACAAGCCCTGTGTACAAGTACCAAAAACTGAAGGAAGGTGCTCCTGAGAGAAAATAATATCTAGGCAGCAGTGGGGCAGAGTCATTGACTACCCACAAGGCAGGAAGGATCATATTTGCTGCCCTGAGAAGTCTGATCGCCTGGGAGAGGAAAGATGTCAAAGATCAGAAGCAAAGGCTGTAGCCAGACAACAGGGAGCATTGCTGGTTAGCTGCCTGCAAGCGCTCCCTCCCCACAAGGGGACTTCCACAGTGACTTCAAGAAGCTTTTACACAGAAAAAAGAGGAATCTGGTTTTGTCACAAGGGAAAGCACATTTGTGAATTACTTCCTCTGAAGGGGGAATTTTTTTTGTGGTAGGTGGTAGAGGAGAGTGGCTAAATCCCTCTTCCTCCAAGGAATGGTGAAAGAAATGGATTTTAAAAAGCCCATGCTTGCAGTATTCAGAAATCAAACACTCTTGAGGTTGTGGGGAGCAGGAAAGCTGCCAGAGCTCTGACCCTGGCCCCAGGTGGGAGACCATCTCTGGGACCACCACTGACACATCTATTGAGAGGAGACATATAAAGCTCTTGCTGAGTAGGTAACAGGAAGATGCCTTTGAGGCCAGCAGAGCAGTGAGCAATGCCTTGAACCTTGAGGTTCAAGAGACTCTTGTCCCATTAGCACACCTCCTCCAAAAGGTGACTTTCATGAAGTGACATGTGCAGCCTCATCGTCTGAACAGCAGGAAACAGCTGCACCACAACACCAAATAACAGAGAGTTACATAGAGCCCAGGAAGATTTGGTGCAAAACTGTCACCATAACCTCACCAGTGCTGGCCCTCACTTTTGCAGCTCACTTACCTAACTAACCAGAGCCCCTATGGAAAAAGACAGCAACAGGGAAACAATGACTGAGGACATTGAGACTGGCACTCTGATAAGTTTCTCACAAACGGCACCCAAATCCTGTCAACAGTAGAAGCTTTTTGTACAGATAGCACCTCAGGAGAGAACTCACCCAGACAGTCCAGTGAGTTCACAGCTAAGTAACATACTCAAAAGTCCTTCTGGAATTCTCGTTCAGAAGGTAGATCTCCATTTGTAGAGACTTACCTTTCCGGAAGAGTGCATCTCCAAACTTTCCATGAGTTTCACTGGATTTCTCTTTCATAGCTTTGAAACTGGTTTTCTTGGCAATTCTGGTAAAATCTTCCTCACTCGGGGAAAATCCAAAGAAGGAAGCAATCTTTTTCATCCCTAGTATTGGGTCCTGCCCAAAGGAACATAGCACAGAGGTGAAACCAAAAGATTTGACACTGTGGCTGTGGCATGGAGACAGCACCCTGTGGAAAGCCCAGCAGGGGAAGCTGTCTCCCACAATGGAATTCCCACCAAAGAATTCCAAGAGCTCTAACAGAAAACCCTTCAAGCCAGGAAACCTACACATGCTGGCCTCAGTTTCAAAGTCTTTTCTTCTTTCCCAATATCTGTACCTCTGCCAGATAAGACTTCTTGCACAAATAGGCAAGGCTATCCTCCTCCTAACCTCCATGGGCTTCCCTTAAACATAAATGAGTAACTCAGAAAGGCACAAGGGGCAGACAGACTTGCCCCAAGAGTCTCTGGTTTCCCACACCCATACATATCAGGAGGGATGCACAGCACACTCATCAAGGAAGAGCTGGGTGAAATGCCACACCTCTTTGAGTTCCTCATAGCTTATTGTCATGATCCTCTCGTTGTCAATGTATTTGTTCCATTCCATTAGGTGGTCAAAGTAGGATCCCCAGGCCACTACAAACAAAGAAGAGGCATAACTGTCTAGAGTACTCCCCAATACAAGCCCTTAACCAAATCAGAGGAGTCTCAGACAACTTAGAATGGTGAAGGGGTGACCAGCTCAACATGTCTGTTCTTTCTCCTAAGGTCAGTGCAGAATGGCCCAGGTCTGGCCACTTGATACGGCAAACCACAAGCTCTCTTGTGGGAACAGAAAAGTCAGGCTAAAGCTTTCTCATGATCTCTCCATTCTACGTGGGAGACAAAACTGATTCTCTGGTACTCCATTTCTGCCATAACAGGGGCCTGTCTGCCTGTTCTGGTAGTGCCTTGGTAAGGTATGTCACAGAAGGATTCCCATGAACAGGGCCCTGTGTATGCCCCTCATGTTAGGAGAAATGCCAGAGGATGTAGGGCAAAGTACATTTTCCATTCATGAAGTCTGCAAAGTACTCATCCCAGGAGGCAAAGGACGGCAACAGGGGTAGGTTGTTGTGGAAGTGGTAATAGGAGACAGCTGTGTCCTTGGGGTTCCGAACAAGCACAAGGATCTAGAGGAAGAAAACACATAATTTGACTGACCAAAATGCCATCTTCTCAACACATCACATAGAATCATTGAATCACAGAATCATTTAGGTCATCAAGACCAACCATTAACCAAGCACTACCAAGTCCATCACTAAACCATGTCCATAAGTACCAGATCTACATATTTTTAAAATGTCTCCAGGAACAGTGACTCAAACACTTCCCTGGCAGCCAGTTCTAATGCTCGGCAACCCTTTCTATGAAGAAATTTTTTCTCATGTCCACATCTAAGCTTCCCTCAGTGCAACTTGAGGCCATTTCCTTTTGTCCTGTCACTCATTACTCACAGAAGAGACCAAGTCCCACCTAGCTACAACCTCCCTTTGGATGGTTGTACAGAGTGGCAAGGTTCCCCCCTGAGCCTCCTTTTACCAGGCTAAACAATCCCAGCTCTCTCAGATGCTTCTCCTAAGACTTGTGCTCCAAACCCTTCACCAGCTCCATTGCCTTCTCTGGACATACTCCAGGACCTCAGTGTCCTCCTTGTAGTGAGAGGCCCCAACTGGACACAATACTCAAGGTGTGTCACTTACCAGTGCCAAGTACAGGGGGACAATCACTTCCCTGGTCCTGTTGACCACACTATTATTGATCCAGGCCAGGATGCCACTGGCTTTCTTGTCCATCCAGGCACATTTTTGGCTCATGTTCAGCCACTGTCAACAGCACCTCCAGGTCCTTTTCCACTGGTAGTTTTCTAGCCACTCTGCCCCCAGCCTTTAGTGCTGCATGGGGTTGTTACGACCCTCATTTTGTAGGACCCAGTACATACCTTATTTAACCTCATACAATTGGCTTCAGCCCATTATCTGTTCACACCCCTCTGAAGAGCCTCCTACCCTCCAGCAAATCAACACTCCCGCCCAACTTGTTGTTGCCTGCAAGCTTACTTGTCCACTAAAATTCACCAGACCATACAATTCTGGTCTAATTCTTTTTCTTGAGTAAGAAATCAGAGCTTCGGCAGATCACTTGTTGCTAATGTAAGCTTCAGGCTGAAAACAAGAAGCTTTTCAGTGATTCCCACAAGACAGTTCTGACCTAGCTCCAATCCAAAGAAATGAGTTCATGATCTCCTGAACAAAAGAGCCACAAACAGTCTCTAGATGTACCCTAGCTTCTCTCTGCAGTTATTCCCATCTAAGATTATCTTAGCCCCAGCCTGTGGTGGGCTTTCCACAGGTACCCTGGTTTTGAAAGCAAGTTAAACCAGACAGAATTACTCCTTGGCTTGCTCAGTTTTCTGCCACCTGGAAACATCTTTCCAAAAGAGATCTGAAAGGACAGTGACACTCAGCAACCAGCCCACCAATAGTCAGCAAAACTGCTTCTAGGAGAGGACGTTTGTTCACAGCCTTGGCAGACAGAGTTGTCTCTTCAGCCTTGGAAATGCAGCTGTATATTAACCAGCCCAGGTGAAAGTGCAGAAAAGACACCTCACACAGAGGAAAGCTAATTTAGGGTGGAAAGCTTTTGCAGTGTGATGCAGAGAGAAGACTCACCTTAGCCTTGCTTTGGAAAATGGATGGAGGCAGAAGATCAGGTCTCAGATGCGTTACTATAATTCTTCTGGAAGGAAGCTGCTTCATCCTCTTTAAAGAAAGTAAGAAGAAATGTGACAAGACAGAAGTAGCTTATTCAGTGAGTTGTGCCTATTCAGTAATTGTGGGTTATAAGAAAAGGTGCGACCAGAGAAGTACCTTATCCCTTGGAAAACACACAGGGATGTACTGGTGGTGTGGGCTGCCAATGTCTGCCCCCAAGCACCATTTCACATGACACAGGCCTAAGAAGAGGACACCCAAGAAAAAGGTCTTATTAATCAAAATCACCGGTCTATGGCAGGAGGACCCTGTGCCTTCTCAGCCCTGTCTCCCATCTGAGGCCCTTGTGTTGGGACACCAGAGGCAGTAGCACATGCTATTTGTGCAGACCACAGCTGTTGTTAAGGCTCTAGGTTTTCCATTACCTCTGAGATCAGCCATTGCCTTTCAGCTATTATTACCTGCAGGAAGAGCAAGTGACAGTGTTTTCAGCTCCTGCTTACCTCATATATCCCAGGATCCCCAAATTCTAGACGCTGAAATGTCTCTAGCTTCTTTTCAGCATTTACTCTCTCTTTCATTTCCTCTTCTGTACATTTGGCATCTGCCAACTCCATCACCATTTGTTCAAGCCAATTAGTTCCTGAAAGGATAAAGACACCAGTAGGACATCCATTCAACTTCACTTTTTCATGTAAACCTTGCTGATGGTAGCCTATCAAATTGGTTTCAAGTGAACCAGTTTGGCTCAGTGTTGTACTTTAACCTTTCAACAAGTGTGTGCTGGTTTTTGCTGCAGTGGAATGAATTTTCCCCATAGTAGCTGGTATGGAGATATGTGACGAATTTGTGCTGAAAACAATGTTGATAACACAGAGATGTTTCAGTTATTGCTAGGCAGTAATTACACAGTGTCAAGGCCTTCTCTGATTCTCACACTGACCTGCCAGAGAATAGGCTGCAGGTGCCCAAGTAATTAAAAGAGGACTTAGATGGGACAGCTGACCCCAGCTGACCCAAAGAGTATTCTATTCCATATGGAGCCATGGTCAGCAAAAAAACTGGAGGGAAGAAAGAAAGAGAGATGCTGAGAGCTATGGCACTCGTCTTACCATGTCACCGTCTTAGGTGATGGAGGTCTGGAAACGGCTGAACATTTGATTGCCAGTAGGATAGAATGAATTCCTTACTTTGCTTTGCTTGCACACATAGCTCTTGTTTTACCTATAAAAGTGTCTTTATTTCAACCCATGACTCCTCTCACTCTGTTTTCTTCCCCCACCCCATTGCAGGTGATAGATTGGCCCTGTGGGGCCACTGAGTTGAGCTGTGAGTTGCCAGCTGAGGTTAAATCATGGCCCTGGTTAATAATCAACAAGGGTATGCCCAAGGGCAACAGGGGCAGAGGTGTTAAGCAGATACTGTGAAGTGCTATCCTGCTTGCTTCAGAATCACATCACATTCCTTGGTAGAAGCAGAAGCAGATGTCTACTGCTCTTTTCAACTCTGGTACTTTTTCTTTAGCTACCACTCCCTGTGGAAACTACTCAAGATCTGTGTGGCTCCCAGCACTGAAGCAAACACACAAAGAAAAACCCAACCCCCCAAAAAACACAATTGTAGGAAAACACTGCAAAAGATTTCAGTGGCTGGTAAACCTCCATCCTCAAAAGTGTCAAAACCCTTCAGGCCAAGGCCTTGAGCAACCAAATCTAATACTGTTGTCAGCAGGAGGTTGTATTATTTGAACTCCAGATATACCTTACAACTTAAATTCACGAGAAGTTTGATGTCATCATAAGCTTTCTCAGGAATTAGTGCTCAGTTAAGTGATGGCGTTAAATAACCAACTTCTGGATTGTAGCAACTGATCAAGAAAACACTTACCTGATTTAGGATAACCTACTAGAATGACATCATCACTCCTGGCTTCAAAGGATTTCAAAGCATCCAAAGTCTCTGGGCTGCTAACTGTAACTGGGTACAAAATACCTCTGTAGGAAAACAGCATGTCTTCAGGGGCCATCTTGTCAACCTCTGAAAAATATCTGTCCATTATTTCAATGATTCTTTCACTGTTTCTGGTCATGGCTGTATCCCTGTGTAAATCTTCCCAGAGAGGTACAGGCTGTCTGTCCACAATGCAGAAAAGCTCTATGCAACACACGAGTAAATAGGACAGGGTATTCACTCAGGGGTGAAGGTGCAAGTCACTGATTAACTCTGTACTTTGTTCACCCCTTTTGACATTACAGAACTCCATGAAGACTGACAATAGAGACATATGGTCTTCGCTGCAACCAATACTAGGAACAAGAAGTACTGGGGCAACAACTAATAAGATTAAAAATGTTAAATTAAACCAAAGAAAGACCAGTGAAGGATATATCCTGAAATATTTATAAATGGGGACTAATGCAGTGCAATTTGCCAACTGGACAAGAAGCATGTATGTAGTGGACACCTGGGCAGTGGATCTCAACCCGGCTTGCTATTGACTCCACTACTGGATACACATCCCAGGATCTAGGTTCTTTTACAGGCCATGCCTCTGTCCTGCATCCAGTCACTGTAAGGCAATGTCCAGAGCGAAGGACAGGTGTTACCTAAAGCAGACTTCTCAAGATGAAATACTCCCGTCTGAGCGTTTTACATCATCAAATCCTACAGGAGGGTCACTTGCATGTGAATTTTAATACTTAGGTTCTGCATTAGAGTGAATCAAATTCTACTCATACTACTTCACTTTGATTTCTCTCTCCTCACGTCCAGAATTTAATCTTTGGTGAAATTGTTCCTTATAGGGTTATTATTTGTAATCTGGGTATACAACTGATTCTGAACAGTTCCTGTTCCTAGAATCAGTGGAGGCAAAGACCATATGTTGCTAATGTCAGTATCCATGGAGTTCTGTAAAGTCAAAAGGGGTTAACAGAACACAGTGTTAATCAGTGGCTTGCATCTTCACCTTTCTAAAAGATAAGGAATGCTGAGATAGTGAAATGGGTATCTTCACTGGTCATCCCAACAGAGACAGCTAATACAGGAAGGTGAATTATCCTGTGAAGGATCCTTTCACTCTCTTTCACACCCTTGAATATGGTGGGGTCTTGTTCACTACCCATATATCAAACCCTTGTAGCACATCCCTGTCTCTTTCTTCATAAATGGATGTTAGACACTCAGTAAACCTATAAACAGATTAATTAAACATGAGAAAGTACCAAATCAAAATCATACCTGTAAGATTTGGAAGACTGCTTAAAATTACCTACAAAGAATAACACAAAATTATTTTTCTGGAGCTTCAAAATGCTGAACCATCAAAATAGACCACTTTATTGGAAATATTTTCTCTATCAGGGCTATTTTACTCTTAAAAGTTGAAGACACTGTTCATATAATATGCTTTCTGTAAGCTCTGTTTTAGTTGTTCTTTTCAGCTTTTTGTCCATGTGTTGACTCTGAATTGCAAAGGAACACTTCCTCCTGTTTTACAGTACTAAAGAGTAAGGGCATCAAGAAATTAACTTTCTTTTCCCAGGACAGCTGCCTGAGAAGTTTTCTCTGGAGCCAGCTGCCTGCATCCTGAGGGAGCCAGATCACTCTAATATCTCAGCATGAAATTCAGCAGCCTGTCACCTGAGACACTGGGGACACAGGTGCCTCCAGGTCCTTGAACCCTTCGACCCTGCTCTCTGCTCATGAGCAGAGTCTTCAGTGCTCGTGTCAGCCACGTGTCAGTCTGCTCAGGAGCTGCACACCTGGGGGTCAGAGCAGCCCTGTCTCTCCAGAGAGGCTCAGGGCAATCAGGGATCCTGAGTATGCCACCAATCCAAGTCCCAATGCCAGCACTCTCTGTCATTGCAGCAGCCAAAGTGTCTTGGCCTATGCAGGTCAATGAATGTGGAACAGCTCCTGTGGCCCCCAGGGAAAACTCAGACTTGTTCAGTTAGCCACAGGAAAATCTGTCTTGGATGGAAATGCTGTTATCAGGAACATTTGCAATACACCAGAAAGAGAAGATCCACATTAATGGAAGACTCACCCTGACTTTGCTTTGGAAATGGACTGGGGAAAGGACATGAGATGGAAGATGGGTGCATACAATCTTTCTGGTTTGTTCATTATCTTTAAAGCCAACAGAGAAGAATACAAGAAAAACATCCTTTTCAGTGGAAATGTTTCTTTTTAGGCATCACAGGCAACAAAATAGACTAAACCAGAAAGAAAGATACTTTTTTTTTTTTTTTTTTTGACAATTGGCCAGAATCTAGAAGTATTAAATTTGGAGAGCCACTGCTATTGTGTCAGTCAATTATGTCTTACCTTCAGCAAAGATTCCCAATGTTTTCTGAATTGATTCTCACGCTCATTGGCTTCATCTCTGCTTACTTTTCATGCTCTCAAAATGTTACTCATCCATCAAGTTTCCCTGCCTACATTAATTTTTTGACATGGCAGCTTGCCTTTTCCATCCCCCCTTCTTCCACCTCCTGACCCCACTGAATGCAGGGGCCCACATAGTATCTCTAACGGAGCAAAAGCACGTGAGGTGTGACTGCTCTGAATAGCTCAGTCCTTCAGAGTGAGGTGGTTAAGGGCACAAAGGGACTGAATTCAAGCCCTGGGATGACACAGGAGAGGATAAAACTGCAAAACCAGGTTATGGTCTGCTTTTCAATCAGATCAGCCAGACCAGAATAAGATCTGGGCCTTTTTTTTCTGGCATTGTCCTGGTGTTAGTCCTTGCTGAGGGTGATTCCTCAGGTGTTTCTATGCCATCTGCTGCCTGACTGAATTATCCCATCAAGTACCTGCTTCTTTGGCTTCCCTTTTCTAAATGTAGGGTTTTACACTTACCTTTGTGTTCCTTAGTCTTCTCAATTTGTTATGTTTCAAATTGTTTTGCCATTTTCCCCAGTACATTCAGCACTCTGTTCTGATCCCCAGGCTTAAAAGTCAGCCATCAATGAAACAGTCTATGATATTAGGCCCACCGGTGTTCAAAGCAGTATTGAATAAGATCAGGACTTCCCACTAAAGGATATTGCTTTAATTACCCTCCCAATTTTGCTGTCAGCCAGCCTATAGAGTGTGACCATAAGCATACTACTGCAACCAAGTCCATAATATCCATGTAAAAAAGTGGATATTCCTGAAAGTAATGCTGCTGCTGGCAGTGCTCCTGAATGCCTTTTATTGCTGTTGTATGAATTTCTAAGAACTTTCTAAGTCTACTTTCAGGATTTTCATTTCTAGAACCACTTTTGTACGTTGCCATCTCCACATAAATTTGTGTTTCTTTCGTCACGTAATTTCAGGCCCTCCCTGATGCTGGCACCTCTTGTATTTTCTGTCAGTGGCTTCTTCAAGAGTTGTCTTAAAGAGGATCACGAACTTCTTTAACATGATTTATATTTACTATTTCATTATTTTCAAAATGTTCCATGGTCAGTTGCTTTGTCATTTTTGCTACTACATTTCCATGTATGAAGTTAAAGTGACTGTTCTCTTTTGGTTCTTCCTTCTCAAGTTTTTCAACACTGTTGTTATGTATGTTCTCCTCCAGGAATGTGGTACCTTTCTGGTTGCTTAGAGATAACTTGTAATTGTTCAAAGATGGCCTGCCACAGGACTTTCTGCTGCTCTGCTTTTGAATCCATTCCTTTTTTGCTAAATATTTGAAGTACTATTTGTAGCATTCCTATTTCTTTACAATACTCTGCATGTCCACTTATGTCCAGGCAGAACCAAACAGCTTTAGAAGAATGGAAAAAAAGTCTTTGAATATTTTATTCTTTACAAATGTATTTTTTATTTTTACACCATATCTGCTTAGGTGATGGATATATAAATATAAATTGGGTGGGTTTTTTTCTGTTTTTAATTCAACTATGCTTACAGAACCATGTTCTGCCTTTTTGTTCCAGCACAGGTCCCTGCACAAGTCTGAAATACTGTGTCTAGAGAGGAAAATGCCAATGGCAGTACAAGAGAGCTGGGTACAGCAATGGTTCACACCATCACTCTCAACCATCCCACTATCTCAACAGAGGCAAGTTCAAGAAAGACACAGACAAACCAGAGGGGTTCCAAAGGAGGACCACAAAGTTGAGAAGGCTCAGGGACAACCTCATCACAGTTTCCAGTACTTAAAGGGCAGCTACAAAGAGAATAAAGGGTCCCTATTCATGAGACACCACTTGGAGAAGAAAACAGGCAGTGGATTCAAGTTGCAACAGAAGTTTCATCTTAATGCATGAAGTAAATTCTTTACAGCAAGAACAACCATTTGCTGGAACAATGCCTCCAGGAACAGGGTAGATTTCTCATCGCTGGAGGTTTTCAAGATACAATATCTAGATAGAATCTCATCTAGGCTCCCTTTCTCATGAAATGTTGTATCAGATGACTTGTCAGGGTTTCTTCCAACCAGAGCTGCTCTGTGATCCTATAAAAAGCAGTGCCTCTGTGTCAGTCTTCCCTGTTAATCTGAAATCCATCTTGATATCTTTCATTCAGAGATGAAAAGTCTTAAGAATGCTAATCCGCATTCCCCTTCTTTCTGCTCCCTCAAGCTTTGATTTAGTTTGTACAGGATTTATGGAAGATCTCCTTTGATCATTAAGCTTCTGTCATATCTCTAGTTTTGCTAGTGATATTTCCAGGAAGATGTTACCATAACTGAAACATTTTGGGGAAAAAAAAAATCTGCATACTAAATAATTATAAATAGTCTAGAAATATAGAATTAGGCTAGAAAGAAAAGGGGCATTTGCTTCCAGGTGACAGCTAGAACAGGGCTGTTGAGTTTTTGTAAATATTTTGTAAATATGATTAGTTGACATTTTCTTCAGCAAATAGGTGGAGCCAAAGATCTCACCATAAAACAAAAGGCCATTACTCATCACTGTCACTATAAAGGCTGATGCAATGATTCTTACAGTAATTCTAAGGTGCTTGCACCATTTGATCTAGTTTGCTAGTGTATAGCATTCAGATGATCTGATTCTGCCTTGCCAAGTTCTTGTTCTAACCACATTTCCTTACTCTTCAGGCTTTGCAGTACAAGTCATACTTCAGCTTTTTGCCGAGTTTTGTTCCTGCTATACGTTCTTCAAATGCTTTGTCCATTTCCTTATTCTGATCTTCATTGAAAAGATTCTTCCAGTCACTTACACCACCTTCAAAGAAGCAAAGAAACTCTTGAAAACAAAGCAATTTTAATTTTTATTCTATAGATCTGTCCTTTTTAATGTATTTTACACTAAATAGTGTTGATCCGTTTTCCAGATGAAATATTTTTCGCCGCCAATATAATGCTGTGAAATCAGTGGCGTTACATACATGTGAATAATCTTTTGCTATAATGCAAAGGAACATACTCCTCTTTGGGTAACTGTGTTCAAAAAGGCAGCCTGAAGTGCTGTATCTCTCTCCTCTAGTCTGTTTTGACTGGCAGAGTGGAAGATCATGAAGAATTGATTAAGAATCATCTGCCAGGAGGCAGAGCTGGGTTATTGCTCCTTTGGCAGATTGAGTTTTTAGCCAGTTACTTCTAAAATGCAAAGTGCAGAAATAGATTCTGACCACCAGGTTGCCCTTCTCATGCCTGTGTCCCCTACACTACATTGCTGAAGTTGTTCCCTTTTGTTTCCTCTCTTGTGTGCTCCTGGTTTCTTGCTTGCTTGGTTCTAATGGGTAAGAGTGAACAGGCATTGGGCAGTGGCCATCTCAGGAGATTCCTGTACTCTCCTGAAAAGTGTGGTCACACCACTCAGGCTCAGTTTGGCCCAGTGCTGCCTGTCCAGGTGAGCCTCTAATGACTGGGCAGTTGGTGATCCAGGCACAGAGGTGGACAGGAATTCAGACACATGGCAGTCCCTCCTTCCTGCCAGCCATCGGTGAGCCTCTCAAAGCGGCTCTGCTGTGAGAGCCTTGCTGGGTATCTCCCTCACCAGTTCTCCTTGACTAGTCTTCTCAAGCAAAGCACTGATACCTGCTTCATACTAACTTGCAGTGCTAATATGAGTGCAAGAAAAAGAACCAAAGCGTGGCCCAAGTTCTCCAGAGTGTGACATTTGTACCTCCAAGCCACTTGAAGCTTCCTACCTTTGCGAAAGAGAACATTGCCAACTGCCCCGTGCGTCTTCTCTGAGTTTTTCTTCATAGACTGGAAGCTGCTCCTCTCTACCACAAGCTGGAGCTCTTCCTCAGTCAGAGGAATTCCAAAGAATGTAGCTATGTTTTTCACAGCCAGGCCAGGATTCTGCAAAGAGGAATGTCACATATGACATGACTTTTTAATTATCCTGCTTTCCAAGCTGTTTACACGTCCCTATATCTCTCTGCTGCCTGCATATACAGGATATTCATAGAGTTCACTAGGACTTGAGTGCTCCAGAGTGTTTCTCTTCTCCATAATTATTTCAGAGGATATAAGAGCTGCCTTCCTGGAGATTACAAAATATTATATAGGATTTACAGGTGAGCAGAATCTACACTGCTGAAAACATAAAAGCTCCTCCCCCAAAAAATTCCTGGAGATTTTGATTTACAATTCCTTGGGCTTATATCACTGAGAAATGAAAAACAAGGATCATTTTCACAAGCAAAATTTTAAGAAAGTTTTTAAGTTTGAACTTCACCTTTTCTTCCCTTAAAACAAGAATCTGTCTCACACACTTCGGAGATCCTGCATGCATACAAGGGTGATTGGTTCAGGAAAAAATGTATCTTGAATTATCAAGTATTTGTAACTATTGATACCCTTACCTCTTTTACCTCTTCATATGTTATTGTCATAATATTTTCTTGATCAGCATATTTGTTCCATTCAGAAAGGTATTCAAAGTAGCATCCCCAGGTCACTGAATGAAACAAAAGAATTCTAGGGTGAAGCATAAATTAAGATCATGAAAGTTTTATCCATTAAATTGTCTCAGCCAAGGGCTTTATTAATCATGTCTATGGCAGAGTTTACACTCTTCTGTGGGAATTACAGGTTTTGCTCCAGGCTCAGACGTATGATACCATTTTTAAGTTAGAAAAATAAAACTTGTTAGTATTCCAAGACAGCTGAGAGTCCACCAAAAAGTTGTCATCTTGCAGTCCATCTTGTAAGACTCCCTTAATCCAGTCTAAAACCTTGCTGAACCCTCATATCTGCTGGCCATGTGCAACACCAAACTAACTTTAAACTAGTGCTATTACTTTTTCTCTTTTTTAATGCATTACAATGAGTCCAGTTTTTAAGGCACTAGACTTAGTCCAAATAATTCCTTTCATCCAATTTGCATGGAGGTAATTATATATCTCCATGGACACAAGATGATAGACATAGGAGAGTAGAGGTAAAGTGGACCCAAGAGAGAGATAAGGAGGAACTGCTTCTTCCAGGAGAAACACCACTTTGTAGAACTTAGTCTGTGGAAGTGCAATCTTGACAAATATTTATCCTCGTATGCTAAACTTCAGTTCAGATTTCTAATTCTCTATCTATAATCTCTGCTTTTGTAGGTAAACCAAAAAATCCTACTGAAGCTGATTTACCAAAGTACAAGGGTTTTTAGACAAATACAAGTCACTGCATAATTGACACAGAAAAATATACTGTACTTTTCTTTGCCATGAAATCTCTGAAGAAATCATCCCAGGTCTCATAGGAGGGAAGAGCAGCCAGGCCATTGGAAAAATGGTAAAAAGATGTAGCTACATCTTTAGGATTACGAATCAGCAACAATATCTGGAAAAAAAGTATTTAATTATTTATAGGAAAAGACAGCAGACTATAGCATTAAAAAATAAATAATAACAATGTACTTTCTAACTGTAGTTGGGGATTTCTAATACCTTGTGTGATACTTGCAAAAGTAGCAATTTCATTCCCAGTTCAGAAGGTACAGTATTTAATTTTGCTTTGGTACCATGAGGAGATGGCTGCCTATAATTATTATCTTTTACAGATTAACCAAATTATTTATGCAGAATCTAAGTATGTTTTGCTCAATACAAGCATAATTCATCATTTAAGTAGCAGGGAAAATTCACAAAAATAGAAATTGTCCTTGAAATTTGGAAGCCCTCACTTGCAACAATGCCATTAAATTCCTCCCACAGGAAATCATGTCAAAACACATTTTGCGTCTGGAGGATTTCTCCAAGCCCTGCAGCTCTCTTGTGGAAACTGTCACAAAGGTGCCAACAAGAGCAAAGTGGGCTTAAGTAAGATGAATGGCAGTGATTAAACAGTCATGTAGAAATGGCCACGCTAAACACTCAAGTATAAGAGAGATTCTGAGAATTGCCAGAAAAGGAATACATTGGCTTTTAACAATAAATCTCTTAAATGTCTTTTAATACATTAAAATCAGCACTCACCTTGACTTTGTTTTTGAAGATAGACTTGGGAAGATTTTCAGGACGGAGATGAGTAACCATAAATCTTGGAGAAGGTAATTTGGTCATTCGCTTTAAGAATTGGAAAGAAGAAAGTGGACAGTTCAGTTAGTACAAGTATTCTTTTCATTACCCTATGCTGAAATATTGCCTTGATAAATTTATTTGTGAGTGTTGCCCTGGGATATTAGTGGGCTTCTCTGAGTAGCTCTGAATCTTCAAAAGCCCATGAACAACTGGAAAAAGACTATCCTTTGTTAGTTCTCTTCAGTGATAATTCTCTTCTGTTCTGTTAGACAAGGGATCAAATCTAGAGCTAGGGTACAGATTACCTACATGTGAAAGCTGAAGCATCTCAGTTCCTGAGATAGGGGGTGAGGAGGAAGATCTGGTAAAAGAGATAAAAGCTAATATTTCATTGTTTGACACTTCATGAAGTTCTTCAGTACAAAAGACGCTGTGTTGAACTTCTGAAGTTCTTATTTCTCTCATGGGTATGTGCTCCTCTCACTCCCACTGAAGTGTTCATTTGTCCCTCAGTATTTGACAGCCCAGATGAGATTAATCCTGATGCCACATAAAGAGAAGAGGTAAAGTTCTTCTCAAGCAATGCAGTAATTCATCCATCATATATTCGGTATTTGTAGCACATAATTTTGATCATTTCCATACATATTCTGTTCCCACCTCATATTTCTCAGGATCTCCAACTTCAAGGTAGGGGAATTCTTCTTCAGCATTCACACTGCCTTCCCCACATGGTGTTTTCTTTTGAGATATGGCTATCAGGTCAGTTAAGATCTGACTCAGCCAGTTTGTGCCTGAAAGAAGAAAAGTACAGAATTGCTTGTAAAACTTTGAGAATGAACAGAAATAGATTTACCTGGGAAGTCAAGAGGTGGTAGTACTACCAGGTGAGTTACTTGGCCTCCTTTCAGGTGATACAAGCACAGCTGACCATCTGGTCAATCACCTCCCAGGGTCCTACCTTTGCTCCTCGTAAGCACATAGTTCTCCAACTGGAACAGCTCAATACACCATCAACTAACCTGTAAATTGTAAACTAACTAATAAAGGAGAAGAACCACTAAGATGCAACTAGGAAAACCTGCATTAATGTTATAAATTTGATTGGGACAAATATAAGGGAGACTGGTGTGGTAAGCCTGTACTTTAAAACCTAATGTATTAAGTGTTTTCTGGTCTGCTGGATTATTTTAGGAAGAAAGATGGGTCACAGTACTTCAACACAAGAGCAGAACTAGATCTGAAAATTGTGCACTCCTTTTCTTGAACAACAGGAAAA
The DNA here is from genome assembly GCA_013397195.1 of Hylia prasina. Taxonomy (NCBI): domain Eukaryota; kingdom Metazoa; phylum Chordata; class Aves; order Passeriformes; family Sylviidae; genus Hylia; species Hylia prasina. The sequence goes on along the minus strand of VYXD01008192.1, from coordinate 1,226,833 downwards.
CTCTATGCAGAGACATTTCCTATACACATTTATTGTCTTTTTGTTCAAAAGATAGCAAAGAGCCTGCATAGATTTCCCATCTCTAATTTACCATTGTCTGACTTCTGGACACTGGGCGCCTGCAGCTTTCTCACTGCAGTCGTAACAACTGCATTCAAGTGCATAACATTTTTTCAAAAAGAAAATACAATAAAGAAGCAAAAACTTCACAATCCTGTCAGCTGTGACTATTGACTGTAAGGCAGTGTGAACTCATCGCTAAAAGAGAGAAACTACTAGATTAAAGTGTATCTGAGTCACATCTAATCCAAACCTTTGGCTTTCACGTGGACAAGTGCTTGCAGGCAGAAGGAGCAAATATGTAGGGTAAACTTGCTACCCTAGCAAAGAACTCCTCTTGATTTCCCAATAATTAAAGAACAGTGTAATCACCTCAAGGACTACAAAAATATTTTTGATACCTATTTCCTGACATTTATGGGAAATAAATGAAAGAATATTCAGCTTTTGAAGAAATCAAAAGTTCCATTCTGTGTAAAAACATAAAGCTCTGAACTTTAGAAACATAAATGTGAGAGCAGATCATGTAATATCGAGATCCTGTTACCTCTGGTGTAAAAACTTTGATTCTCTCCAATTTGTGCATTTAACTTCACTATGAAATGCAAAGATAACTAAGATCTTTATATGCTATAGAAAAGAAAATCAGATTGCTTTTCTGTCTTTTGAAAACTTCCCCATGTAAAATAAATATTCATAGTTTGTTGTGCTTTTTGAAAATGAAATCAGTTTTACAAAATTTTGTGAACATTCTGAATACTAATATTAGCATAATATATAATATTAGGTATCATATAATATAAATTGCATATATTTAGTACAAACCTTGTTACTTGCTATTACAGAACCTTCTTTATGAAGGTTCTTATGAAAAAAATTAAAATATACATACCGGATTTAGGGTATCCTGCCAAAATTACATCATCACTTCTGGCTTCAAAGGACTCCAAGGCTTTGAATACTTCAGGACTGCAAACAGTCGTAGGGTAGAGAATTCCCTTGTAAGTAAAAAGCAGTTCATCAGGATTCATTGAGTTGGCAGCTGCTAACATCTTATCTACGAGATCAATAAATACTTTCCTGGACTTCTCCATTCTTCTTCTCTCTCACACACACAGGCTCTGTCACAGTGTGAAATGCTGTGCAGGAGAAACCCCCAAGCTGTCCTTTAATAGATGCTTCGTTTGCTGTTTTCCTGACCCTATCAACAATAATATACCTCTTTCTGAACCTGTGAAGAAATATGCAGCTCCAGTCAAAGACCTTAAGTAATATGGACCTTTGAAATCAGTAGAAGTCAAATATAAGCAAACAAGATAAGAAACCATATGCAATTGCACTCTTGGATAAAGGGCTTAGATAACTTCAAAACATCTTCCCAAGAAGTCTGTGAGTACAGCACAGAGTTTATAACCCAAATATAACAAAATAAACAACATGAATTGCAGATTGGAATTTAAATGTCATGATCAAAATCCTCAAGGCAGTTCATATCTTTCCAGTACTCACTGCTGGGATTTTTTTTTTTTCTTTATTATATCACTCATCATTGTCACCAAAGTTAGATAAAGCATGTTGAGATTGGGAGAGAAAACGTTCAATCCACTGAAAACTGAGCTGTGGACTGTTCTGTGATTGCAGCTGACTGCTCCCTCCAGCTGGTGCCCAGGAGGGCACAGGGGCACATGCACTCTTTGGCCATTCATAAGACTGCAGAAAAACAGAGGTCTGTTTTTCTGGTAGTTGTACAAAAATAAGTCACTTATACATTTCTTTAATGAGCTCACTGTTTAACAATTGATCAGTCCTTAGGGGGTTGGTAATAAAATAACCTCAGCTGCATGTATTAGTGTTTATCATGCACTTCAGCTGCTGAATGCGCTGACCCCAGCAGAAGAATTGCCTTTAGGCTGAGGTTCAATATTTAAGTCTCTGGCAAAAGGATGGAGGGGTCACAAAAGATGAGAAAATAGTTCCCCCAAAAAAGTTATGCCAAGAATTTACATGCCATCCTTTCTTAGCTCCATCTTTTGAACGCTGCCTGTTGGGCACTGGAAGGAGGAGGACCAGCAACTGCATACCTCATGCTTTTGCCATTTGCCCTCCTTGAGGGATTCAAGCCTGGTCCCTGAGGCATAATGCAGTGCTCATGGGATGATCCAGCCTCACATTTTTACATCTACTTTTTCCAGTCCATACAAAATCTTTTGCTTTTCCCTTCATCTCCCTTCTTTCTGTAAAATTGTGTCAACATAGAAAGACTATGTACAGGCACAATCTGAACCAAGTGGATATCATATGGCTTGATCCATGTGATGAATGCCATCTGTGCCAAAGGGCAGCCAGCTGGCACCACCTGCATCATTTCACTGACATCAGCTAAAAATTGCTGTCCTGTGAAACAGCTGATTCTTGATGGGAAGTTAAGCACCCCAGCAAAACAAAAGGAGCTTAGTTGATTTTTCTTCCTTAACTTCCCTTGACATTGAACTCTCATGGACTGAAGATAATAAAATGTGTGTAATTGGTATTTTTACCTACTGGCAAAAAAAATTTGTTGGGACAGTCCTCCCTTAAGGGTGGAAAAGGAGGGAAAATGGCCTGTAAATTATTAGTGTATTTCATGCAATAGCATAGTGTTGGAGTAGAGTTTAATTAAATTAAAAAACATATTTCAGAGAAACTTCCAGAGGATTTCCAGTTGTATTTTTGTTTGTTTTATCTGATTTTTCCCAACTCAATTTGTAAAATCGATTTTAAAAGTTGGAAGTCTCTGGCTACAACTTCATAAACAAATGTGAGGAGCCAAGCCAGTGACCTCAAGAAATCATCTGTTGCCCCATAGTGTATCTATACAACTTAAAAGAGGAAGAGGAGGAAGGAGCAAAGAAGAATGTCACAAAACACTCACTGACGTTATGGAAGACTTTCTGATTCTTGCTAATGCACTAATGTCCTGTTACCTTTGAACTTGTCACTAATCCCATTCTGGTCTATGCCCCTCAAATAATCAAAGCTCTGGAGCCTTTAGTACAGAATTATATCAAAGTGTAATGTGGCAATACAAATGAGGCTGAATATAAAATGCAAATGCAAAGTATGCTAAATTAAGCTGATTAAAAGAGGCATTTGCAACAGGTCATCCAGATGCATTAAAATAATAGTCCTGTCACAGTCTTTGCAAAATTAAAAAGGCATTTTAATTTTCAGTATATGAATCTGAATGCACAAATCAGGGTTATCAATGCAACTTGCTCGGTAGAGCACATGAGACATCAGCATGGGTATATTCTTGCAGCACGGGTCTTAAGCATAAGGTGAAACTAAAGTACGTCCACAGAGGGAAGATAATTTAATTCCTTTTTTGAAGACATTATTTGAACTGGATTTTTTTCTGCTTGAATTATCAAAGACATTTAGGTGTATTCAAATATCATGGTATTATGAAGAAAATCATGCAAAAAGAACTACAAAGTGTTTTTCTCTGATTTTTTTCAGCACGTTTCTCAGTGGCTTTTATTGAGTTCCAGTCATGGCACTATTAATTAATCCCTTAAAAAGTTTAAAGAGGAACTGTCAGCTAGTGGCCTATGGGCTAATTCAAATGCTAATTGCCTGGCTACGGGAAGACACGGGCATGACCAAAAACAACCTATGATCTTGGCCCATGATCTACCAATTCTTTCAACTCCTTCTGCCCTCTGAAGCACCAAAGGGTCTGACTGAGCTCCACGTGGTGTGTTGCAGAGAAAGATAAGGACTGGAAGCCAAGCTGAGAGGAGGACATAGAGCTTTGCATCCCTTCCCTCCCACCCTTATAGGGTATGGAGAAGAGGGAACAGGACACCTGAGCTGATGTAAAGGAACAGAGAGGGGAAAAAAAGACTTGGAGCATCTCTTCCTTTGAAATACCTGATTAACCACTCTCTGGTATCACCACTGTGTGATAACTGCTTTTCTGCTGCCTCCAGGGTAACCTTAGCAGCATAGCTCTCTTGGTAGCATCACCTCTAACAAACCTAAGCTTGCTCCAGTGTTTGTGGAGCACTGAGCCTTAGCAAACAATTTTTTCTACAAGGACCACATGGAGACTTCAATGCAGATATCTAACCACTTCCTCAGGGGCAAAGATGATGCCAAACAGGGAATTCAAGCCCTGCAAGACACAGGCTAACAAAGCCATTGGCTTCCCAATATTTCTTCTGGTAGCCATAAAATCAGATTTTTCAAGTCCAAATACAGGTATCTCACAACTGTCCATCTGTCTTCCCCAGCTTCATGCAGTATCTCATCATGAACAAATGCAAGATTCCTGCACTTTATTTTCTTCTTGAGTAAACCCATTGCTAATGAATACAGAAGATTATTTCTGCAAAGACACACATGCCAGACTAGCTGAAATTCCCATGCAGTTCCCAGGCAATCCCCAGAGCCAAGCAGTGAGTCCATTTGAGTTCCCACTTGGAACTTGGCCTGTCTCCTAGGAGTGCTCTGCTGAAGGACTCTGCTCAGGTGTGTTCACAGTGGCCCATAAAANATTAAAACACCACTTTTTTTTTTAATCCCCTCATGATTTTCTCTTCTTTTTTCATATGGTCAGCAGGTTTGATTCATTTCATTAATTAATTCGTTTGAGCTCCAGCAGGATTGCTGGGCTCTCACCTTTTCTAATTAGATTCCATTCAACACCTCCAGATTAATTCCTAGAGGGTAAAGGTGTGTTCACCTGATACTGGACAAGTGTCTCTTCAAATCTCCAATCTGAGGAACTTTTATAGCTTAGAGTTATTCAAAATACACAGTATCCTTTGACCTGAGGAAAAACACAGACACAAAAATGTGAAACCCTCCCTTCTTTCTATTTCACATTACTTCTTTCTTCATTTCAAGACTCCCTCATCTTCACCATTCACCTTTTTGATCCTAACATGATCTTTCATCTTTCTTCCCATATTCCCTAAGTCAGGTCCATTCTCTATATGGAGATTTACATCACTGTATAAAGTTGAAGGGATTTTACATTCAAAACAAGATAAAAATAGTCAGCAGTAGCACAGCTCACCAGATTCACTAATCTGTTCATGAAATAAATTTCCACATATTGTTTGGAAAAGACAAGATTTATGTCTCTTTTCAAGTGAGCAATTTATCTCATTTAAGTTATTTTCTGCCAATATTTATGGCTTTTCTACTTCATAGTAAGCCCAAAGTTGCTGCCTTTGAAGAATGAATGCAGATATTTAATGCGAAAATTCCTAAATACTCACAGCTTTTACCAGCCTGTTTTACAGTATTCTTAAACTGATGATATTTCCCTTGATATACCAGGGATAGCACTGAGGAACTGTTTTTGAAGCTCAGTCCTCCAGGCCTTCCTCTTCCAGCCAATAATGGAAGAGTCCTTTATGACAGTAAGATAGCATAGACACCTGGGGCCAGTCCAGTTTCAAATCTGTCTCACCATATGGCTTGAAAATTATGTTTCCCATTTTATATAGCAATTGTATAACAGCTGTAGGTGCAGACTGCATCAGAATTGCTTAGATCTAAAAGTCAGTGCAACAAAACAACAAAAATGCTCCTGTTAGTGTAGAGTGCCAAGTTAGTATATTATTTTTCTCTCCTCATTAATCCAGTGCTGTTCCCTCACTTAGACTCTGTCTCACGACCAGCAGCAGAAGCTCCTTGGTAACTGGGGTCCTTCAAAGCCTCAGGAAGGAGTGAGGCCACTGACCAGAGGCCATTGAGACTAGCTTTGCTGGATCATCCTTTTCTCCAATGAACTGATAACATATTTAAAGTTTAAGGTTATGAATGGATTTTACCTGAAAGGGACACAGATAAAATGATTACTATATCATACAAAGAGTTTCAGGTTAAATAGCTCAGCTCCTTAATGAAGGCCTTATTATACACAGACCAGATTGTATTGTGGGAAAATGTTTCACTAATTATGTCTTAACTGCCACATTTCCCAGCTGAGTTCTCATTAACCTTTAGTAGCTGTTGACTTGGGTAAAAGTAGAGTGATCTCCAGTTAGGGTGACACATACCAAGTACAAGTACACTGTGGAAGTAGAAGAAATACAAAAAATAGCCTTTTTCCCAACTTGAATATTGTCAGGTTGGAGAATTGCAGGGTGAGGGAGAAATGAAAAACACAACTTTGAAGAGAGGGATAAAGAACTGCTCTGAAGAAAGGCCTCCATGAGAGAGGCAATAGATTTTATATATCAAAGTGCTCTTGTATTAAAAAGCATATGTATTTTTATGAGTATTGAATCTTTAATTAATTGATTTGTGAACTTTATTTACTCCAGAGGAATATTGATGCAACAGCTGAAAAGAGCAGGGAGCAAAACCTGTCATCTGTTATGTGGGGAACTAACTATTGCAGAAGAATACTCGCACAAATGTATGGCAGGTTTATTGGAATCACTCTCTGCCTGTCTGGAGGGAATCAACTGTACAAAAGCATTCATGGGAATGCACAGGGAAGAGTGAGCTTCTGTAATCAGGCTCAGACCCATGTCCTATCTTTGTCTGCAGCAGCCAGTAACAGCGAAACAAACATTGTCTCAAAATATTTAATCCAGGTCTGGAGGAAAATGATGCTGCTCAGTCACTGCATGAGCATTGTCCATGCCGAGTTCTGTCAGGTTCCTAAGGATGTAGAGATGTTCTTCACTCGCAGGGAAAGCAGAGGTCTCCTTTAAGCCAGCACACAGACCTCATAGCATCAGCTGCTGTTCCAAGCCTTTCTGTGCTTGGGCAGGGTGTGCTTGTGGAAGAACAGCTGAAGGTTATCTGGGAAGTCTCTTCTGAGCTGCTGTGAAAGTCCCAGAGGCCAACACCCCAAGAAGACCTCAGCAGACTTCCACAGTCTGAGCAAAGACACATCCCTCCCACAGAAAACCTCCACCTACCATACATATGGCACCGCAAGTCACCTTGAGCTCCCAGCACTGCTCAGGTGAAAGTCTCAGAAATCTGGGACCAGTGCTTCATTTTCCACTTCAGAGCAGACTTGAGTGGAGGACAAAAGTAGCCAAGACCAAAGTCCAGGGCAGGAACACCTACCCATCACTCTTCCACATTCATGCCAGCCAGGTAAGTACCTGGCCAGTCTGTTTCTTACAGTAGTGTCCTAAAGCCAACACTGGTGGTTACAAAATATTCCCAACGTTATCAAAAAAAGCTGTTATCTGTAGGTGACTAAATGATACCACTCAGTGATGTAAACATCAAAATTATAGCTAAGGGTCCACCTCCTGCTTCCAGGAAGAATCCCTTTAGCAAGGTGCGTCTGGAGAACGTTAGAAATCCATGAAACAAAAGCAAAGCACAGTAAACTGTAGCTTTACTTTGTAGTGATGAAACCAACAACAGAAGCAGCATCTATGAATGACACACACAAACATCATCTATTTGGTTTATGAAAACCATTTTTATGAGCCTGAAAAAATAAACCAGGAGGCTCAAGCTGGTATGCTATGCATGATACCTGAATAAGATTCAGGTTTCTGCTGATGCAGACTTGCAAAGAAGCATGTGGCCTGGCAGAGAATTTACAAAGCAACTCTTGCTTCTGGATATGTATCAATATTACCCAAACCTATAAAGACAGAGGTTGACATTTTGCCTTTAAGATAACTATGCTTTAAAGAGATTGAGCTACTAATGTGTTACAAGCTTCTTTCTTAGCTGTGTTTAATACAGAGTTAATTCAGATTTCAATTAAGTCAATAAAAATTTCAATTTATTTGAAGCATATTTCAATTTATTTGAAGCTGTATGAAAGCTTAACTGTTGTAGAAATGTGGTAGAAATCTTTTTGACAAAAAGTGACATGAATTGATAGTTTTAGAGAGGTCTCTAGGTGGAAAGTACACTTCACTGCTCTAAAAAGACGGATGAATTCATTAATAAAAGCAGAAATTGAACGTTCCATTAGGAAGGCACAAAGTGAGGCAGTGCTGTTAGATTCCTCTGTATGTGATTAATTATAATACTGTTCAATTAATTAACAACTTCACAGTATGCCAAAGGTCTTACATTTAGCATTAACATCTGATATACACTAGATACTATAAATGCAGCTGTAGTCCAAATATTACTACTTCTCTGGAACACTGACTTTTGTCCTGTGTATCATGATTAGAGTTCACCAAACAATTGCTTTTACAGCTCTGGTTTATCTCTCAGGTTTTACAACACACATCATATTTTAATATGGAGTGCTTGCTACTAAGTGCTCCTTTTGCACTTCCTCCATTTCCAAAATATGCTTTTCCTCAAAAATCTTCCTCTGGCCACTAACACCACTTACAAAGAATCCTTACTGACACTGTGAGGTTTAATGTAAAAAGGAAGCATTATTCACATCCCTCTATGTAGGATATCCATTATAGGAAGGGAAAAGTCTACAACATACAGTAATACACAAGAAAATAAATTAGATAGCTTTACACCAAAGTTTTGGTGGAATATTTTTAATTTGCAAGTAGAATATCACTGTCCTTTCTCATTCTCAAACAAAACATGAAATAAGTATTTCACAGTTGTAAGTGCAACATCATAATTACATTATAATTCATAATTACTATTATTATGATTTTTTTGTTACAGTTGTTACTATTATTGCTACTGTAATGCCTGTTCTGATTATCAGCATTATTATGACAACTCCCTTTGTGCAGCAAGAAAACACATCTGATTTAGGAAGGCTGCTAGGATAACATCATCTCTTATAGCTTCAGAGAACCTCATACCTTTGAATACTTCAGAAGTGCAAAGCATTGTGGGGTAGGCAGTCCCCTCATAGGTATAGACCAGATCTGGCAGCAGCAGAGATTTTTTCAACACACCAGCTAAAACTGTTTCAGACTTTTTTGTTCCTTTCTCTTCCCTTTTGCTTTCCAAAATTCCCTATTGATTTTTAACAATCATGGGCAGCAGAGGAAGGAACAGGTTACCTATTTATGGGTTATTTTTAGTAGTGAGTGTTTCTTAACTTCAAGGGGCCTTCTCAAGTAATGGCAAGGGCAGTCCTTCACATAAAATGATCCTAAATGAGCTGCAACTGAGTCACTTAAAACTGTCTCACTGACACCACTCCACTTAGAAATCCACAGGCTTCAGAGGAAATATAAAGGAATCTGTTTTTAATGACACCTCAAAGGACAGCTAACATGCATCATATATGGTTCATATATAATTGTTAACATGGCCTCTGACATATGGTCATTGAACAGGAGATAATTAAGGGAAACTAGACTTCATACTTTGTCTATAAGTGAATATGAGAACATGGCTGAATAACCACTGTACCTGGACCAGTTTAAAAATAGACTGGGTGTGGCAATCAGTGCTATGGTTTAGTTGATGAGGAGGTTTTGGGCCATAGGTTGGACTTGATGATTTCAAAGGTCTTCTGCAAACTAGTTCATTCTGTGATTCTGTGAAAACAAGAAAAGTGAATGACGGGATGACATGAAGTTCAGGGAAATGGACTGAAGCTTGCCCAACTGGTCCTCATTGAAGGAAGAATTTCCCTTCATGAAAGGGAATGAAATCTTGAAATCAAAGAACTAAGTCTAACAAATGCTCTGGAAAGCGAGATATGATCAAATGTAATGCAACTGAAAAAACCCAGGAAATTTGGAAATGGAGTGATTACAACCAAAAGGACTGAGATGAAATGAGGGGCAGTGAAAAGGACTTGAAACTTGCCAAAATTATTCCCACTGAAATCCCCAAATCAGGGAAGAAAGGCGAACAAAGAGAAAAAGGATGAAAACTTGCCAAAATGATACTGAAATCCTGAAATCGGGGAACGAAGTGAAATGAATGGACAGGATAAAAAAGTGATGAACCGAAATGCTAAAAAAAAAAGAGAAAAATCTGAAACAAAGTTAAAACAATATGTCCCTTCATGAAATCATTCTTCTTTTCAGGAAAGAGAATGAAATCTTGCAATTTCAATGAAGATCAATTGAGCAAGCTTTGGTCCATTTCCCTGCACTTCATGTTATCCCATGGTATTTTAGTCTTCAGTTCGTTTTAGATTTTTCTCAGTGCTTTTTTTTGCATTTCATCACTTTCTTCTCGTGTCTCTCCTTCTTTGTTCCCTGATACCGAGATTTGAATGAGTATCATTTTGGCAGGTTTCTGTCCATTTCATTTAGAAAAAAGGACACACCACTGCCCAAAGATTCCTTCCTCCACACCTCTCCTCTTCGCACAATCCATGTGCTGGGCGCCCAGGCAAAAGGTTGCTTTTACTGCTCTGCCTAGGGTTGGAATCATGCTTAGGGTTGGGGTTCAGAAAACCACAAAGCCCAGAGCTCCAGGCACACTGCAGCTGTGAAAGGCCAAGGCAAGCACAGCGCTGCCCCAACCTTGCTCCCTCCACACTTTTCTCCTTGGCATAATCCCCATGCTGAGCACCTTAGGAAAGATCTGCTTTGACTAATGCACTTCTGGTTAGTCTTGGGAAAGCATGGCAGCCCAGAGCTCCAGGGACACCTACAACTACAAAAGGCATGGCAAGGAGGGCACGGCACTGCCCTGACATTGCTCCCTTCATACCTCACTCCTTAGCACCACACCATTCCATTTTATCCTTTTCACTTCATTTCAGAATTTTCTTTTGGTTTATGTTTAGCATTTCACTTAATCTGTTTTGTCTTCTGTCTCTTGTTTTTGTCCCCTGATTTCAAGATTTCACTGAGTATAATTTTCAACAAGGTTTGGTCCTTTTCACTGCACTTCCTCTCATCCCATTTTATTTGTTTCCCTTCATTTCAGCATTTTCAGTTTGTATTCTTAGCATTTCATTATATTTCTTCTCGTGTCCATTCAGTACAATTTAGTCCCTTATTTTGAGATTTCAGTGGTTATAATTTTCTGCAAGTTTCAGTCATTTTCACTGCACTTTATTTCATCCCAATCTATGTCAATGTAGTTACTCCATTCCCAAATTTTCCTTTTTTTTTTCCACATGCATTTGATTTCCTCTTATGTCCTTTCCAATGTGTTTGTTTCACTTTGTTCACTGTTTTCAAGATTTTATTTCCTTTCATGAAATGGAACTCATTTCATGAAAGGAAATGAAATCTCGTGATTTCATTGAGTATCATTTCTTGAAGTTTTGGGTAATTTTTTTGCCCTTCATTTCATTCCATTCCATTCTCTTTCAAAAATTTAACTTGTCCTAAAAATTTTGTTTCTTTTCAGTTTCATTTCCTTATATTTCCTTTCATGTCTTTTCATTTCACTTCATTCCTTGATTTTTCATTGCATTTGTTTTCATGGAAAATTCTTCATTTCCATGAAAGAAAATGAAATCTTGAGAATTCAATGACTATCATGTCATCAATTTGTAGCTCATTTCATTGCACATAATTTCATTCCATTTATTTCCTTTTGTTTCATTTCTAAGGTTTTGTGTTTTTCAATTTCATTTAATATCAGTATATTTTATGTTTTAAGTCCTCAATACTAAATTCAGTAGTGTGTGGGCCCATATTTATGAATAGATAATCTGGATAACTCTGCCATTCATGAAAATCTTCTCCCTGACTGCATTTAGTGTTTCCCTGACAGATTTTAGAAGGGGCCAGGGTTGCCTGATGCAACCCCAGGGGTATAAAAGGCACAGCAGACATTTTGTAGACAAGCTCGTGGCTGCCAGGTCATCAACTTGCCGCACCCTGTCCTTTTTCCTTATTCAGTTCTTGGTTGTATTTGTTAAGGTTTAATAAACCTTCTAAAATTTTAAAGTGAGCAGTTATTTCTCACACTTTTGAAGTCCAAAAGGAACAATTAACTATCTGGTCTGATCACCTGTACAAAACGTGAAATTTTAGCCATTTTCCTTTGTTAAATCACTTTGAACTGAGTTGCCAGCAGCAGTTGTCTTTTTCTTATTTCACCAAAGTGCAATTTTCAAGACCTCTTTCTGGACTTAACTGCATTGGACTTTAGTTACTGTATTCCCTTATTTGGCAGTTCTATACTTGTGCTTGAGAGGCAGCAACAGCTGATTCCCTGAGGATGGATGTACTTGTAATTAAAATACAAGTAATTCTGTCTACTTCCCATTTTTTAAGTATAGCAACTATTCATTGCAAATAGCCAAATTATTCACATTTCCTTCTAGCTATTTCAGAAGAACTAAGTGCAAGCTCTATTTAAAACAAAACCATGCCGTTCCAATGAATAAAACTAATTACAACTGCAAGTAAAATCCTTTACTGAAAGAAATGTGCTGAAGACACTTCCATATTTCTTACTTGAATCTATATTTGGCAGATAAACTTATTCACCCCTAACCACTAATTAATAATAAAATAGCAGTGAGTGTCTCACACAAACCACGTGGAAACAAGTGTCTCGAGACCAGCGGTGATGCCTGTTGTAGGTCAGGTTTCTCACACTAATTTCATCCCATTGTCAGGAGACATCGTGAAGGGGGGAAGGGGTGCATTTCTAGGTGAATGGACACAAAGGAAGGGGGCGAACAGCTCTGGCATTCCAATGAAGTAGTTTCGGGGTTTGGGAGTCTCATTCCCATGGGGTGGGCTCTCCCGCTGGGGTGTTTTTTCGGGAATTGCAGCATAATGCTCTGAGAGGAGTTGGGGCTAACCCCAGACCTGGCTGGGGAGTGAGGGCCGGTTTCCCGCCTTTTTCCGTCAGGTGATGGAAGAGGGCGGTCGCGTGTATTCCAGAGGGGGCACGTGCCTGTTTCCAGCCTGGAAGCTCCGTAATTTTGAAGTTATAATAATTTGGAGGTGGGGGGGTGTCATTTTCCAGGAAGGTTCTCACCTTCCTTGGCAGACATCTGTCTTTTAAACCAAGACAACAGCTCAATGTCTTCCATTCACAGTCCACATCAATGTTACCTGACCTGTCCATCACTGCCCCAGCTCCCCCTGCCCAAGAAACTGATATGAAGGGAAGATGAACAGGTCCAGCAGTCATAGAAAATGCTCCCTGACATGGCCCTGGCACATGATGGGGAGGCCAGTCCAAGTCTGTTTTGGGCACATTAACTTTTTATTGCTTATTTTCTAATTTGTGCTACCTTAATTATGTATTAAATAAAATATATTATCCAAACTCACATACACAATTTCAATACACTTAATTAGCATTCACTTAGTAGTAGATTAATTATTTTTTAAATTTTCATTTCTTATTCCATTCCTTTCCATTCAATTGCATTTCAAATACTTGCTGATCATTTCATAGTACTTTCACTTGAGGCTCAGAAAAATTATTCACCAGATTTAGCATATTCTGCTAATAACTCATCATCATTTCTGACTTCAAAGATTTAAAGAGCTTTAAAAATTTCTGGCTGCTTATCATAACAGAGTACAAAACTCCCTGTAAGGATAGCATCAGCTTCTCTGGGGACAGATTAGCAGGGGCAGTTATTACCTTGTCTACACGTCAACGAACTTCTGGTTGGCCTTTTTCTACGTAAACCTGTGCAAGATGTGATATAAAGGGGTACCTGGATTATTTGTTTCTCAGCAATTAAGTAAAACTTGCATGTTTATAAAAATAAAATTAATAAATTTGGATAGTTTTGATGACTTGCAACAAATTAATGTGATTTTGACCCCATTATCAGGAGTGTGGACAATTACACAACTCCTATCGTTGTACTGTTTGCATGTGGCCATGCAAGTAGCTATCAGCAAATGCTGAGCAAGACATCTATCTCTCTTAATGGAGCAAGGTGCAGTGGCTCCCTGACCGGCTGCATAAGCAGGAAAACAAAAAATTTATCACCTCAGATATGGTTGTGCACTAATGATTTTGGTTACAGTCTTATCTATGCACAGCACCACACTTTCAGGTGGATGCAGTAGCTTGGGTTGGAACTAGTTGGTTTCTAGACAGCAGCCATAAATTCTGGAAGTTTTAGTTTTCCTCCAAGTGGGCTAGAAAGAAAACACCTCCATTTTACCAGAAGCTTGCTGAAACAACATCATTATAAAATGTTTCTGTTGGAAAATTTGTTGGTTTTCAAATAAAATTTGTTTCAACAAGCGATCTCTGATTTCTGACAGTTACCCAGCTCCTCTGTCAATGCACTGGGCAAGCCCCTCTCCTTCCCATGTCAGTGTTTAGCCCTGGGTATTTGCTATCCTTAAAGCTCATTTTCTCACTCCCAACTAGTTCCTGATGCACAGACACAGTCTTTACAGTGTCTGGTCTCCATTTGATTGCCCCTTTTTAAGATGCCACCACCTTAAAATGCACTGTTCGTCATGCAAGCAACATCCCTAGCACAGCTAGTCATCCTTCCATAACTTCTATTAACTGCCAAGATCACACCTTCCTCTGTAAGAACCTGTCTTTACAGCCATACTCACATCTGATCCCTACCTTGGCACAATTTTGAACAATCCAAAATCTCTGCAGGTGCCTCTTCTGGAAGCACTTCCATCTATCCCTGAGGCAGTGCCTATCTTAGCTTTCCATAGTAGGCAACTTACCAAAGTTTTTTCGCTCCACCTTGTCCAACCAAGCTGGCCTTCCTGATTTCCTTCCTGGCTTTGTTACTGATTTCCACCAGTCACCATGACCATATCTGCCCTTTTCATTCTTCCTTCCTGCACTCCAAAAAAGCTCTTTATATAGTACAGCTGCTACTCCCCTGCAGCTCACTGAAGGTATCCTGCCTCAGAAGAGTAACATAACCAGCTGTTGCCAGCTCCTCAGAGCAGAGGATGATAAGTGATTTCAGAGTATGAAGTGCTAGGTTCTGTTTGGGGAGAGTGTTTTGATCTGGAGCAGAAAAACTAATTCTCTTCATTTGAGCTGTTTTCCTCTCCCAGCCACCCAGTGGTGAGAGACCATTTGGGATGTCTGATAAGTCCTTCAGACTGACTTATGTGTAAGGCTGTGAGATGGCAGCAGCTGTGTGGAGAGCTATAGATATACCAAAAATAACTGGCAAACTCACCAGCTCCGTGTACTTGAGACAATATGTACACTCTGTGTGACTTCTGCTTACCCCCAAGCCCACAATCTAGAGATAGGGACAGGAGCAGGGCTGGAGTGCTGACTCCCATGTCTCAAAAAAGGAGGGGAATACCACGTTGCTCTGAAAGTTGTCAGAGGTGGTTTTGTTAGGAAGTGCTTGGTCATCATCACTTCTCATAGGGATTCACTTGCTCTGCCAAAACACGCATAATTTTTTTAAAATTTTTTTTAGTTTTATTTTTTTTTTAGGTGAAGTTTCTCAGCTCCAGAATTAAAATTTTAATGGAGAGAGACAGAAACAGACTAGCCCACCCCAAACAGAACAATTACTAGGACATCCAAAGTACAGAGGAGAATATGGAATATACATAGAGAGAATATAGAATAAGGATTTAGTGGAGGTCAGAAAGAAAGGAATTAAACATACCTTTCCCATAATCTGGGTGTGGAGAAGCACAGCATAGAAATGTATTCATTATCTTGGGAAGCTCTCAAGGCTTTGTTTTCTCTCAAGGCAAAGGAGGAAATTTCAAACCTGAAGGGTACAAGCACTACAAATAAACGCAGTGGGAAAAGCTACAAAGGTGTAGGTGGGGGTGTAATGTTTGTTATGTTTGTAAAACACTGTAATCAAAGTATTTTAGTAGATGGCATTTGCAGACAATTCACTTTAAAGCTGCTATAAGTGCCAGTCATATAGACTGCATTTCTTTCATTTCATTTCACACATTAGGATCCTTTTCTTCTTGGCATGCTCTCCCTAAAATCTTCTGGAATTTGATCCCTAACAAGGACCTGAAAACAGAGGAGGTTATCTGACATCTTTGCGCCATCTACAGATCTTCTCAGTCAACGCACATCTTTTGGGTTTTTTGTTGTTGCACAGAGCACCGACTAGATGTTTTCACAGAAAGATCGATTGTAATTGCATTGTCTTGTTCCAGAGAAGTAACAGTGGCTCAGAGTCCGCACTCACTATTTTCCTTTTCCTTTTTTTCTCCCTACTGTTATCACAGTCAGACTGACCTCCAACATCTCATTCAGGATTTCTCTAAATTATTTCCAACCCTTTAACAAGTCACCTCCTTTGGGTTTTAAAATGTTCCAATTACCCCAGCTTGAAAAAAGTGTATCTTGTTTCTGATGGCTTTTATCCCCAAATGCAGTTTTTTCCTCTGAGATGGAGAGGTGCCTTTAAAGCAACCAGCACAATGGCAAGATAACATTCTTTGTCTTTCCACAGAGAGCCTACAGAGTAGTTTATGAATCCCCAGGTTACTTCCTGCACGTGAAACTAGATATAATTAAACACCTTCCTCAGAGATGAAGAAAAGACCAGGGTCTAAAATGTCACCTCCAGCAGCTGGATACCAAACTCTTTGCGAGAGAAAGGCTCCTTGCCTGAAGGCTGAACATGTTCAGCTGAAAGCTTCTTTGGAGAGCAATCAATAACCAGTAAAAGGAAGCTTGAGGGTATATAAAACATTTCTTTTTAGACATGCCAATTTAATAGCAATCTAAGATACTGGATATTAGGTGACATGGTCACAACAGTACATAACTGACCTTTAAAATTACAGCCCACTCATATTTTAATTAAGATAAGGAAATGCTTTCCCAGTCTGAGTTCATACATTTAATACTTCAAGAAAAAAAAATCCAAACTAGCTTATATTCAGCATATTGCTTCTGATGGAATT
>VYXD01008192.1:1193649-1210045 GCA_013397195.1 Hylia prasina | reverse complement strand
AAAAAAAAGAAAAAAAAAAGGGGGGGGCAAAAAAGGGAAAACTATTTCTGGGCTTTCATGTAAGAAAAATCAGCCATTAGCACAGTCATAGGGGAGAGAGCAAAAGTACAGCTAGAGAAATACATTTCTGACTAACAAATACTGGATGGTAAGTGAAATAATTTATGTAATGGCACAGTCAGAGAGTATTCCTTTCTCCCATTTATACACCTATTCTTTAGCAATCAGCAGCTGTGAGTTCTTGAGCTGATGGATGTACTTCAGCTGCATTTAAAGTCACCAGTGGACCAGTGCTTCATGGTTTTTCAAGATCTTTTGTCTACCTATGTGAACTATAATTTCCACAGAATCCTATAGCAATAAGTTCCACAACTGAGTTTAGTATTGTGCAAAAAGGATTTTTCTTCCACTGTTTCTCCCCTATCATAAGCATGAAAATATTTCATCCCTATATCATAATGATAATATATGATCACCCTATAAAGACTTCTGGGCAAAAAGGTAACTAGAAACTCTATTTCCTAGTGTAAAATCCACAAAGAATATAATCCTTTGAAAGAAAGTATATATGCTTTTTAGAAACCTCTTTTTAAAGATAAAAATTAATTCCTTTTTTCGTGATAAATTATAATTATCATGAATTTGCAAGTCTAAAGGATCACAGGAGGAAAGCTGCTTTCTCATTGGGTCCACCTTATGCTGCTCAGCTTTAAAGTCAGAACCAATAGTTATTCACGTCTTAAGTGCAAGTGTCTTAAGCATTGTTTTGCTTTTTGAATTCATACTGGAGGTGAAAAACCTACCTAAAAACTGTGTGCGCTAATGTTTTTTAGGCACTGACACTCCTTCAGTGTACTACACACAACCTACTAACTGCATTTTATACACCAACACATACACATACATGTATATAGATAAAATGCAGTTAAATTTTTGCTTTTTATTTGGCAATTTTGAAACTAATTTAAATGGAATATCATTCAATGTCCATTACTGCAAATAAAACACCATCAATTTAAGGTAAACAGGGAAACAGCTATTTTCCTAAAAACTTGTCTTCAATAATGTCAAAGGTTTTCTTGCTATTGTTTTCTATTATTTGGGATGACATATTTTATATGTTGGCATCTTACACTTGAACACAACACATAAAGTATTTTTTTGCAACATTAATTAATGGTGCCTTTACTTGTACCTAAAAGGGATGGGACTGATTTCTGATCTAAAATTTGCACAGTTCAAAAAATGATGTTACAATACACTAGTGGTTGAAAATATTTTATGGAGCATATTTTATTAGAATATGGTATGTCTTGCAAAACAATTTCATTGAATCTCATAGTTTTTTAATAGAAGGAGATGTGGTGCATCACATCTCACTCAGAGCATTTGGGATTGAAATCCCAATTTCCTCCTTTAATACTGTTTAGATTTACTGATAGTTCATTAATATATTATGTGAAATATTTTACATTTTAAGAAGCAGCTTAACTGTACCACTTCCTACCTTTAGACTATTTCCCAGCTTTATTCAGGCAATATATATCAAATTATGGCTACAGTTAGTTTAATACGGTATATAGGGGCTTTCATGACTGACAGAATTTACCTTGCCCTGGCAAATGATGAAGGTTTAGCAATCCCAGCTTTTTGTCCACTTAGCTCTCCCCAGATGTGGTGCAGTCTGGTGCTGTGCCATTAGATGTCACTATGGACCACACAAAAGAAGACCAAAGCATGAACTAGCGTCTTCCCATCTGCAAACAATAACCCCAGTTTCAAAACAGGTATGCATCCTCAAAGACTGCACCATGCCCGTGTGCCCTCTCCCATGTGTACACCTTGGCCTCCATCACCACGTTCCTCTGCAGCTGCTGTTCTGACACAACAGCACACAGTGGAAAGCAGATCAAGCACCATACAGTAAAAACTTGCCCCTGTCCTCCTTTCATTTCATGAGGGAACAACTTCCAGGATCCATAGCACCATCATAAACACAGCTGTGGGTGCCTCCTGGAGGGCCAAAAGGCCATGCTGAGCATGGTGTCTGAGTTTAGAGCAAATAAACCACCAAATGAGATGTATGGTGGATTGGATCTGAACCCAGCTGACTAACATTCTATTGCTGCGCTGGATTTTTATGGCCTCTACTTCCTTTAGTGTTTTTCATTGTTTGGTTAGTTTGCAGTTTTTCCTGACTGAGTTGTTCCCAGTGAATCAGTTTGTTGCAACTACCCCAGGGGAATGGGGGAGTGATGGTGACCTTGATCTCTGGGGAAGCAATAGCAGTGAGGTGAGGTGTTCCCACGTCTGTCAGGTAGATTCTGCTGATGCTGAAATCCTGGAAGGGAAAGAGCCCACTTATTGACTTCCTGTGGCACTAGGATCACAGTCCAACTGCAATTACGGTGTTTGTTACATTCCCAGCCTTCCAGGCTTGTACTGGAATTTTATGCATGGACTGCAGGGAGTAGAGCTGCCATGTCATAACAGGAAAAATTTTTAAGGTCCCCAGTTTTCCTGCTGACACAACTGTATTGCACACACTAGCTATGGAGTTTTGAGTGCATCCTGGAATTTCAGCCAAAGGGAAAGTACTGCTTGGGGTAAGACTTTTGCCCATTGCCACATAGTTCCACTAATTCTAAGCAGCTCACAACAGCCAGAGGTGGGGCATCTTTGAAGTACCTTGTAATCTAATCATATTTATGTCTTTTTAGGCAGAGCACCTCATATGTTGCAGCAAGACAGGGTTGGATTAATTTAAAAGGAAATTAAAGAAAGGATTATAAAACCGTAGAGGTTATTAAAGATTCTTCTTTCTGATGGCAAAGGCATTATTCCCTCTTAGAAACCACCGTGCATACACACAGAGGTGGAAAGCCAAAGGAACAGGGGTTGTGATTATAAGATCTGATAGTCATGGAAGTAAAATTAACTTCGAACCAAGTGAGAAGGATAGCACTCTCAGGCCCAGAGCTCACATACCAGAAATTACAGCCCTCACTGGAGAACTTAGCCCGGAAACCAATGGCATAGAGAAGAAACTCTTATCCCAGGGCACAAGTTCCTGGGGTCATATCACATGGCTGTGCTGTTTGAGGGGGTTCCAAGTGTGACTAAGACAAAGTGGCAAGAACTCTGAAAGTTGCTGAACTCAAACACCAAGGATGCAGGAGTGCTGCAAAAATTACAGGAGAGTTTCAAGTCCAAACTGGTGTGTAAATATTGATATCAGCATCAGGTGGGGAGTGTACTTTGGGTAGGAGTAAAGCATTTCAAACTGAGGTGGCAAGAAACTGATACCTTTTATCTTCTGACTGTCGCCATAACCTTCACCATTACAGGGGACAAACTGCTTCTCTCGATGGTGGAAAAAGGGACTGCTAAATTTGCAAAGCAACTGTTCTCCAGAAAATCTCCTGTAGAAGTCACATGATGTTCTTTAAGGCTCAGAGGTTTGTCTAAGACAAAGTAAGTTGCTGCTCAACCTACAAGACAGCAAAGTGTGTCTTTTTGTCCCACCTTCTTCAGCAATGTGAGAAAGGGAAATGAGCATTTTCTCCTTCATTACATCTTCTCGAGTTTCAACTTCTTTTCTCATTTTCCCACATTCATCTAGGGATAATCAGAAACATATCCCAAATCTTGTTGTAGGATAACAAAGCCTGCCATCTCCTCTGCACTTCACCTTATGAAGAGAGGTGTCATTCATTTCAACATTGCTTCCAAAGGACTAAAAATATGAAGATTTTCTGTTGCTACCATAATCTGATGTCCTGAAAGGGTTGGATTGTTGTCTTCTGGCCAGGGTAGATTAGAAACAGGATATGCTGATTAGCAAACAAAAAATTTACACAAAGGAAATCTAGATTTCTGAGTTCTCTCTAGGAAAATCTTTACAGTATTTGCACAAAATTTTGCTTGAAGTAAAGGGGATTTCAGTGTTTAATCTTAAATATCCTGTTCTGTGAAGATGAAATATTTCTTTGGGTGCCCACACATGTGGAGATGCTTTGGTTCTTTGCAAGTGCTTCTCCTTAATCTGTACTACAGCTGGTGCATCAGTGTTATTTTACAGGTATTAAAAATATTCAGCAGGGTAGCTGTTAGCTAAGGTTTCAGACTCTAGATAACAGATGGCAGATGTTCTTCATTGTAGCAATGAGGATAGCAGCTGCCCTCGTTTCAGGAGAGAGAATGAAGAACTTGATCCACCCTAGCGTTTGGAGAGAGCTTAGTATTTCTGGCATATCTAGCAAGGTTTAAAAAACACTAATATCTCACTTAAGGTCAGAAGAAGATGGAAAAAAAAAAGTCTACCTTGCTGCTAATATGAATCTGATCACTTTTGCAAGGAAAATTTCAGGGTAAGGATTTCTGCCATGTATCTACACTCTATTGAGAAACAGCTATTGAAGAACTACATGTACACAGAACGGAGAGGAAATTTATTAGCGCACCAAGGAAGAGGAATCTGGGAAGCAGGACTGGAAGCAACCTGATGGATAATTTCAGCTCACTGAAAGAAAAGACAAGAGTTTGTGCTACTTGATTCTGCTTTACTCATGCTACTGCAGAAGGCATGGATGTGAGAGAGCACTGGAGTCTCTCAGGCAGGCTTGCACAATGTTCCCAGGGGATCCTCAAGCCATGGCATGGAGCCATGAGCTAGCACTGCAATTACAGACTGGCTGTGCCAGAAAAGTGCTGAGGCACAAAGGACCTCAGGGACTCCAACACAAGGACAGCCACACAGCCCTGCTAGGACCTGAAAGAGTACCTCTGCACCCATACTGCTCTAACACAGCAGCTCACTCCAGATCTCCAAAATAGTGCAGTGCTCCCGTGGTTATGAGAACAGAAACAGCAGCAGTTTCCTGAGAGTGAAAAATGTCAGATCTGAGAGATGAAGAGCAAAAGTGCAAATAGGAGAAGGACAAGCTGCCAAATCCAAACTTGAGCTGAATAATTTTTGGAGGCTCTGATTAACTAATCATTTAAGTGGCTTCAGATTTCCTTTCTCTCCATGTCATTCAGGATTCCTGACAGTGTTACTAATATTTTTCTACAATCATTGATAAATATCTAGCTCTGGAAACACTTTCAAATAGACTGCAACTGCAAACCCCTTCTCCAAGATCCAGGTTAAATTAATGTAGTAGGGCAGGCAGACAAAACTTTGATTGAGCTCTAGAAATGCCTGTCCCTTGTTGACCTAAAAGTCATGGTTGCCTTGTAGCAGTGCTATATTTTTCTGGTTCTCACACCGATGTATGTGGCAATAACTGTATACCAGTGCACCATGGCCTGCAAGTGTTTTATAAACATAACCATAACCAAAAAACCCTTGTGAGGGGTAAATGCTCTTCTGAAATTCTTTTCCCAACTCTTTGATACTGGTATTTGAGGGAGCATATACGCCCACAACACCAAAGTACATTTGCCACAGCCAGTGGAAAAAAGAGCACTAGAAATTCCTGCAGTTGTGTTGCACCCATTCCCAATGGCAGCATGTCTGTCATCCAGAGAACTTATTACAAGGTGTATTGGATTTACATGGCAAGCTTTTGGAGGCTGGGGAGGGGGACTGTAGGAGTGACTTCTCCAAGAAGGCTGGGGAGGGGGACAATAGG
Organism: Hylia prasina; assembly: GCA_013397195.1. Classification (NCBI taxonomy): domain Eukaryota; kingdom Metazoa; phylum Chordata; class Aves; order Passeriformes; family Sylviidae; genus Hylia; species Hylia prasina. Next base: position 1,204,409 of record VYXD01008192.1, on the reverse strand, counting down.
AGTCGCTTCTCCGAGAAGATTCAGTCTTCCCTATATCTGACATAGGCAGTGCCAACTGGATCCAAGACAAATGCACTGCTGCCCAAGGCTGGGACAATCAGAAATGGTAATTAATGCCTCTGTAGGAACATATTTAAGAAGGGGAAAAAATGTATCTGCAGCCGGAGAAGAGTGAAGATATGTGAAACAACTTTGCAGTCACCAAAGTCAGTGCAAAAGGAGGGAGAGGAGGTGGTTCAGGTGCAGAAGCAAAGATTCTTATGCACCCCATGGTGCAAACCATAATGAGGCAGCCATGGCCCTGCAGCCCATGGAGGTCCACAGGGCAGCAGAGACCTTCCTGCAGACATGAAGGAGCCCTAAAGAAGGCTGCGACCCCCTGGGAATCCCACAAAGGTGCAGGGTCCTGGTAGGACTTGTGACACCATGGGGGCCATACTGGAGGAGCCTGTGTCTGAAGGACCACGTGCTTTATAAGAGACCCACACCGAAGCAGCTCCTGAAAAACTGCAGCCCGTGGGAAGGACATACTTTGGAGATGTTCATAGAGAGCTGTCTCCTATGGGAGGCACCCCACACTGAAGCAGGGGAAAGGTGCTTCTTCCTCAGAAGGAAACGATGGCAGAAACATGTAATGAACTGACTGTAACTCCCATTCCTATCTCCCTGAGCTGCTGGAAGGGATGAGAGAGTGTCAGGAATACAGGTAAGCCTGGGAATGAGGGGGGTTGAGGGGAAGGTATTTTTAACATTTGTTGTACTTCTGATTATCCTAATCTGATTTTGATTGTTAATAAATTTCATTCCTCAATTAAAACCTGTTTTGACAGTAAGGCTGAGTGATCTCTCCCTGTCCTTATTCCAACTCAGGAGCTTTCCACTCTCTCCCCTGTCCATCTGAGAAGCGGAGAGAAACTTTAGTTTGTACCTGGCATCCACAGGGTCAAACCTCCACACCAGGAGACTGTTTTACATGCTATAGGTCAAGCCCAGACCAAACTTAATTTTTCATGCTGGATTCAGGTATGCTTAAAGTGGATCTGTCCCAGTAACTTTAAGGGACAGATAATTTCTATGCAGGGAGTAAAGAGTCACTGCCACGTGGAATTTTCTAGTAGTGGTATAACTGAAGTACATTCCAGTATAGCTTGTGCTTCTCCAGGAATTAGGGAATTTCTCTGGTGTCTCAGCCTTGGTGCAGCTTTAACCCAGCACACTCTTGACATAGGCCACTCACAATTCCATAAGATCCTCTTCTCCTCTCCATTGAAGCAAACTCTGCACAGTACCCTCTGAGGGTGAGTATAAGAATATTCAGCAGGAGGTGAGACTCAAGATGTTCATTTTATAGCTGACACATGTGGGAAGAGTACCTTGTATCACTGCAGCCGAAAAAACCAATGAGACAAGTAAAGAGAGCCTTGTATGTTCACATTCTGACATCAGAAAAGCCTATGGAAAAGGAATGAGGCCATGTGAGTTTCCTGTGGTGAGGGATGTTCCACATAGTAGTATGTACAGAACATAATAATATGTATTTCACACCATACCAAAACCTCTCATGCCCAGTTAACTCTGTTATGTGGCTTTTTGCAATCAAATTATGATTAAGGATTACTTGGGTATGGGATGCATATATTAATTTATTATACTTACAGTGATTTTAAGAACCCAGTATTTGATAAAAAATTCTAGTTACAATTTTCTGGTCCCTGTCTTTCCCAGGTGTTCACATGACAACATAGTTTGCAATCAAATTAGTATAATAAAAAAATACAATTAAGAATGTAACTAAGTATTCTTCATAGGCAGCTGAGAAATTTGCTGAAGAGGAGTAAGTTTTAAAGGTGGTGATGTGGCAGTCAGGCCACAGATAATGTATATGTGTGTTTGCATGTGTTTGTTCACAGCCTATTCACATGAAAAAAAAAAAAAAAGTGAACAGAAATGTTAAACAAAGCACGAACTCCACAGCCTCAGTGGCTGAGGAATTAGAGACCAGCTATACATCTCCCATTCATCTTCCCCATCCTGGAATGTACAATATGTGCTTTAGCCCATCCCATTGCTGAGCACACAGTCAGCGTCTCAGCATGCTTATACGTTTTCCATTTGTTTTTCCACAGCTCGCTAATGACTTGTAACTGCCCTGTCACCACCCTGCTGCAAAGGCGATGATGAATTCAGCAGACCCAACATGCAAATGGAAAAGCACGGAAAATATTAACTGTTGTTGCTGATATGCAGCTGGAGTTTTGCAAACCTGCTGGTGTTGCATAACATGGTGAAAATATAGTCTCAGAAAATAAGCACCATCTTCCTGCCAGCACAGCTCTCCTGCAATATGCCTAAGAGCAAAGGATCATTGTAAAGCAGTTCAATTTTATTCAGTAGCTAGCTTAGTTAACCTTTACAGGAAAGAAGGAAGTGAAAAGGAAATAAATATCACTATTTAAATTTGCCACTGCTCTTTTTAGACATGACAAAATGAAGTGAAGGCTTTACTGACGAGAGAAGTTTGATATCACACTGCTCCACAGATGCATTTAGCAATACTGCAGTGTTGGATGTACACCAGTAAATTTTGCCAATTTATAATGCTGAAGCAATCTCTGCTATGGTTTTCTTAATGACCTAGCTATGAGGCCAAGATAGGCCCCAGATTTAGGAAATGGAGACATGACTGTAGCTCTGTGAATAATTCTTTCAGGGTAGCCTCAGCAGGAAAGCACACTCTCAAGGCATGTTTTGCATATATCTGCTCCTTCTTACAAACAGGAGCAAAGCCATGATGGAAACACAGGATTCAGTATATGGGTTTTCATATACATCCGTCATAGTGAAAGGAAAAGGATTTAGTATTATCAGAATGAAACAAGAATTGGATAAGGTTTTTTCTCCCATCTCAGATGTTGTTGACACTGATGTGCTTTTGTGGGGAAGCGCACAGCTGCACTTTCTAAAACAAGTCGTTTAAGTGAAAACATTTCCCAGTCACCACAGTGCTGTGTGATCTTTATACATCATCATATAAATATGCTTAGCTCCCAAAGCTCACAAAAATATTCCCCCTAACCATTCAGGTCAGTGGTCAAAACTGGATCAACCCCATTTTACCTTTCCTAGAAAAGAGAATGCATTTTAAAGCATGCCCAAAAAAATCACAGTCCTTGCAAGCCAGCATGTTTTTGGCTTGCTTTTTAGTGAAAGAATGCAAAGAGCACGCCTGAGCATCCAGGAAGTTAAGGGTGCAGTATCTGAATGCATTCAAGGCCTGTTAGTCAATAAAAGTACATTACCATGCTATCCTCTGCATTGCAGTCTAACCCTCACTACCTGCACAGATCTCCAATGCAAATAAAGATGAACACTAGCTAAATCAGCATGCTATAAAAACTTAAGAACTCCTCTTTCTTTCTTTTTTCTCCTGGATATCCTTAAGCTAACTCTTTTTATTAGAAATTGTTTAGTTCTGAATGCCCCGTTGACCCAGAAATTAGAGGTATATTTGGCAAGATTAAAATTGGTGAGTCTTTAGGCTTCAGTTTAGGGAGATATTAAAGCCTGTGTCAAAGTTTAAGCATAGAAATAGTGCTTTTGACTTTAGTGGGACCACTCACCTATTTAGAGTTAGGTAAGTGTTTACACATCTTGCTGAATAGGTGCCTTGGGGCCCTCTAACCTTATGTCCTGAAAACTTTTGCCACCCTTAACTAAGCTTGTTACAGTGCCCCAGGAAAAAGAGATAGTGCACTTCCTTTCTAAGGCCTCAGAATTAATCAGTGGAATTCTGCAGTAGGGCAAGATTTATACTTTCTACTCTGGAACCGCACACTGGCATGTAACTGTTTCTGTTGAAAACACACTCCTTTTTTGAAGAAGTAGACTCAGATCTCACATGCACCAGCATTTGCTTTATTTTTCAGAGAAGCATAGAATTTTGAAAACAGAAATATCAGAGTATTACACAAAGAATGGTGAAAAGACAAACCCACATATAAATGCTGATTAAGAATCTGATGTGAAATGTACAGTGTAAAAAAAAAGCAATGGAAGAACAATTATCTAATTGGTGTGACTAGGGCTTTGAAGGATTAATTTCTTTCTAATGCTGGGCAAGTGAAAGAAGAAAATTTTGATCCCTTGGAATAGAGGAAAATAAACATGATAAATGATTAAATCTACCAAAGAGCACTGTGATTTAAAATATTTTTAGAAGTCAGCTGTGCAATCCAAAAATATATCCAATAATAGCAGAAAAGGCCACAAGTAAAAATAAACTGCATATGTAAGAATGAGAGCAGACCCTGGAATGAAGGATTACAAATCACTTGGTGTAACCTGGCATACAAACAGAAAAAGTGGCTGCTTGGATATGCAAACATGATCAGCTGTATTAAAAAGCTGCTGAAGAGAATGAAGTAAAAGAAAAGCAATAATGAAGACCAAGAATCAAACTGGGAAGAGGATCTGCAACTTTACTGCAACACTGATGGAATTCACATTTAATATTAACAATCAGTATAAGAGGGTTTTAAACAAGATTATAATTAACTCTCCACGTGATGTGAACTTGCTAAGCATGATGAATTATAATGACAGCAGAAAAGCATTGCTGCAGAGCCAACAGGAAATGAGGAAGACTGGAAGAAAATGAGGTTTTCTGAGGAAAAAATGCAGGCTGCAATTGGTGGGAAGAAACATGGAGAGCGGGGCGGCTGTGAGAGAGAATTAGGTACTAGTATCAGGATTGACTAGTAGGCAGTTCTGAATTTTCATCAGTATGCCAATGACTGAAACCCATAGGTGTTAAACAAGGTATCACTCAACGTGGAGAAACAATCATTATTCTCCTTGGCTTCTGGCATAACAGCACAACGCAGACTGTGTCCTGGCTTTGTGTGCCTGATTTGTGCCAAGCATTCATCTGAAAACAGCTCTTAGCAGGAGCTGAGGTGAAAAAGGGCAATCGGCACCAAGTGAGCACAATCCAGGGCAAGGCTACGAGCCACCTCAGAGGAGGGCTGGACAAACCAAGCCAAGGCTTACAAGGGCATCGGAATGGTCATGCCTCCATTTCCTCTTTGCCTGAACCCCAGCCCAAGCAGCCAGCCTGGCTCCTGCCTTCAGAACTGAGAAGGGGTTTTGAAGTGATCAGGAAGGACTGTTGTGCCTCTTGGCAGTATCCTCTGTGGGACAGCCCTCTGGTCTAGCTGCTTCCTTTGGAACTCTTCCATCACATGGCAGAGCACTCACCATTCAAATTTGGCATCTCATTCTCAGAGACACCGAAATTAAAAGTTTCCTTTATTTCCAAAGAGCCTTACACCAACTTTGTGTCCCTGAACACGTGGAGGTGCAGCGACTCTCTGAGCACTGGCCCCAGGCCAACCATACCCAGCCCATGTGCCCCTCAGACACCTCTAGTAATGATCTACTGTAAACTGATCTTTCGCAATTCAAATTATTTCCTAGTGCTTCTACATCTTCCCTGCTAATTAGGATGTCAAGCCTTTACAATCACACCAAATTGTATGGCATTTTTTTCTTCCCATTTTTTATTAGGCCTCCACATCCTCCTTTCTTTATAAACAACTGGTACCCTTGACCCTGTTTTCTGGCTTAATCCTTGGACTTCTGTCCCCAGACTCATTCTGACTACTGTGTGCCTCTCTTTCTGCCTACCTGATTCCTTACATTCTCCTGCATATTCTGTGCTTCTTGACGACCCCATCCATTCAACATTTGCTCAGGTGCCTCTTCAGTTTGCCTATCTATCCACCAATTTATGGATAAGCACAAATTTTTTACATGGTCCAAAATACAGACTTTTAGCTACAAAGATTTCAGCTGGAGGGCACAAACCGGAGAGAGACAAGAATAAGCACTTTCATGCTAAGCTTGTGACAGTCCTTAGCAACACGTCCTCCCTCCTCCCTTCTCAGCAACCCCCACCACTTTGCTGGGAGTGTCACAAGAGAATCAATCTGCAACTCCATGAAAAATAAACAGAAATAAGCACAAAAACAGATGGACATCTCTTAATCCCTTGTAGCTGAAGACAGGATTTTACTCATGTTTTTAGAAGATTCCTCCAAAAGATTTCCATCAGCTCAAATCTGGTTTTGTTGTAGATGCTGTATTTGTGAGAGCTACACTCTCACTCCCTTTTCCTATCCATTACCATGTAAGCTATAGTTCAAAAAGTCATTTTTTTCAATTCAAAACAAATCCTCTGAATTCAACAAAGAGCCATTTACACCAGTGATTTGCTTCTTTCTAATTAAATGATCCTCAGGACACCAGACCTTAAGAAGAACGTTTTCAAAGGCAGCTGTTCTGCTAATTAACAAAACGCCTGAACGACGGCAATTTACTTAGGGTCACCTCACAGAGGGACACACACACTGTGATGTATTCTCAGGCACAGAACTAACTCTACCGTGTGTATGCAACGTAAGGGTTTACTACACTTTCAGGATGTTCTTAATGATCAGATTTACCATTTCCAAAAACTGGCAGAAGGCTCCAACCCACATTTTAACAGAACCCTGTACTGCTAAGAAGTGCCTCAGTCTTTTTACATAAAAGGATATGTTCAGTACATGTCTTGGGCATAAAATGGAAAAAGAATGACAGGTACAAAAAATGCACTTTGCCTTATCTTGAGTAAGATAATGGTGTGTGTTAGATTTGGTTCAATCCGCATGTGACTGTTCTGCATCCTCCAACTAACCTTCTAAATATCCACCAGATGTCAAGAGCTCAGAAAGACCCCCTTAAACAGGGGGTGAGATCCCTCACAGGATCAGTGGCAAAAGTCTAGTAGAGTAGAACAACAGGACAACAAGAGGACAGAGAGGCTGGCTAGCAAAGTCAGGATGCTGGCACATGCACTGAGTTTCTGTCATGTCAAGAAACAATCCTAAACAGATTCATCTTCACCTACTGTCACACATGGCAATGTCAATACAGTCTAAAAACACTCCATTCCCTGAAATACAGGGAATGAAGACTATGCAGGGAGACTTTATATCCCTTACATAAGGAAATGTTACTGAAAGCACCCTCTGAATTATTTTTCACAGCAAAACATAAGCAAATGTGGGAAGCAAACTGCAATTTAGCTCTTGAAGTTGTGTGGTACATCAAAGTATTTTGTGTACTTTGGACTTCACCCAAAGCAAACATTCAACTGCTTCTCTTTTAAACACACATCTGGAGGTCAATCAATATTGTCCTTCCCCTAACATTAGTCCCACACAAACTGGCTAATATGCATCCACAAAACAGAGAGTAAAGTGATGTCTGTGGTCATATGAATTATCTGGCTTCAATTTCAATTTCTACCATAGATTTCCTGTTAGATCCTGTGTACAAGGGTTAACCTCTTTGTACATCTCCATCTGCCAAAGAGGGTAAATAACACCTGCCTCCTTTCTGGTAGTTTATGAGGCTCTGAGGGCATATCTCTACCACAGGTGCAGGCACACCCAAGCTATCTCCATAGGTAGATATGACAGGTGTACCACTTGTATTTCTCATTTTTCTAAGGATTCAAATTAGAATGCCCAGTATTCACTTTACCAAAGTGCTGAGTGCTCATAATTGGAAAAGAAGTTAAAGGGAACTCTGTTTGGAACAATAAGAAGGATATATGTTAACTGTATAATACTAAGTATGCTGAAAAAGAAGGCCAAAGGCATCTCCAGTGGATATTCAAAATGAACAAGCATTTCTGTAATGAAACTCAGTGCCTCAGGTCTTCCCTTAGTAAACAAAGGAGCTTTATACCTTCTGGGATATTGTAAAGACACCATTCAGTCATTCATACTGTAAGGCACTTAATAGCTAGAATGCCAAGTATAGTTCTAAAACACAAAAATTCTATTTGCAAAGCACACCTTAAATGATCTGCAGTAAATAAGGCATAGGTTGGAGCATAAGGACAGAGAACACTGAGCAGTATCTTTCATTCTATACACTTATTGAGGAATAGACCCATGGAACAACACTGTAATAATATCATACAAATCAGAACTTAAATAAGGTTATGTAGACAAATTGCTTTATTTCCTACTGTTTTGGTGTCTGATTTTGTAACCATATCATTCCTTCACTACAGCTTTTTTCATTAAATTTCTTTACCTCAGGATCTGTAGGTGGAAAACAAAACTTTTATTCCAAGTCTTACATCAATCAAGAGCAATGTTTCTGAAATTAATGGAATTAAAGTAATGTAAGTGAAAAGTCAAACCTTTTGGTTCCTGAAAAGTGCAAGCAACATATAAGCATTTGGATTCAATGTCCTAAAGCTAGGTAGCAAAATAAGGTGTTACATATAGACTGCTAACTTTTTTCAAGTAATTTTTAAAGTCTAGTGAAACTTTACAGCGTATCAATATTGAACATTCTTCTCTGTAAATAATTAAAAATAGCAGAAATTTTCTATGTCCCTGCAATGAAACTTTCACTTTTACCACTATCCTTCCCCCACATAATCACATGGTTTTAAATCTGGGGGCAATTCATACCTTTTATTCTTTCCCCCAGAAATCAGATAACACAAGGTATTTGCTGAGTGTTCTGAAAAGATAAAGTGAAATCATAAGGGTTCTATGGAAGAAAGTAATCAGTATAACAGAGGGGATAATAAGGAAGCTGATTAGAATAAAGATACTGCTGTGATATAGCCCATTTGGGATTTAATGCCTGAAAAAATAAAAAGATGAAAGAAGAGGAAGAACAAAGAGCAAGGGATAACAGTTCCTTGCAAGGGAAAGAAGGAAAAAAAAGAAAAATGTATGACCTTATAATATCTAATTCTTCTAGCAAGTATATAATAAATGGTAGTTGTGTTGGTGACTCGGTTTTGGTCATGTTAGAACACGGCTTGAATAAAATAAAGAACTGTGCTGTATGTGTGTTTTAACAAGTGCCAAGCCAAGTGATTTACAAAAATGCTTCACTCCTCATACCTAAAATGGCATTTTGCAGGATTCTTGCCATATGCCACACAATGATGGTAGTTTGGTTCTTTGCCCCCCTCCATCTAAGAGGTGGCAGAATTTCCTGCTGTGTTTTGTCAGCACCTTCAAGAGCATCTCAGTGTTGAACTCAGTTTTTCTTTCCACCTTGTAGATGAATAGTTCAGCCATCATGGCACTGAGGCATTGTTCTGCACAGGGGAGCCCCATGAGATGAATGGGTAAGGAAAAAAGCAAAGGTATTCATTAAAGAGAAAAAAAACCCAAAAGAACAACAACAAAAAACATGATTAAGGTGATGTCATACAAGTCATACCACATACACACTTTAACTAAACACTGTATGACCACCAGTCATTCTTGTTCCATCTGCAGCTGGAGACATTTATGAATATTCCTACACAGTTTGCCAGAGTAGGACCTCCTGGGACCCCTTCTGACATAGCTCAACTTTGCAGGGTAAATATTGCTCTCAAATCTTCAAGCTACAGGAAAACTGCTGAAAGTGACACAATGAAAGGAAGGCTTGGGTCTTACTGAGACTATCAAATGTGTTGCACAGGCCTGTGAACAAACACATTAATAATTTGCCCCTCTGCCCCCTGCAGGAGGTGGATTTGGCATTGCTCTAGTACTTCTAACACTCCTAAAACTAGAGACAGGTACAGGAAAAGATAAACTGGCTGCAGTCTCAGTGGTGGACACAGCCACCCACAAGTGGTGCTGAAAAGAGACTACTTGACAAACAGTTGCTTGACAGAGCAACTGGTTCCTGCTCACCCACCTCCCATTCCAGGATTCAAATTAGAGTGTGCTCTTAAAGAGCTTTTAAAGATATGCCACAGATTGAACAGAGGATAATCACGGACAGATGGGCTTTGCATGTGATCTCTGCTTCATGGAAAATAATACATCTTTCCTAACATTACGTCAATCAAGAGTGTGGCACACGGTGATCTTAGGATATGTAGATGCTTCCTATTTCTGTGTAGGCAGTAGAAAAATTGTCTCGTGTAGCATAGTCTCTACTGTGTTCATCAGACTTGCTATCAGGGCTTCTCATCCCCTACTGCAGCACTACAGATTATGCATTCTGGCTTTGTGGCCAGCTAACCAGCTACCTCTGAAGAAGCTGAGCTGCAGCTCCTGTCTTGGGAGCTTAAAATGCTGACATTTCTTGGTAGCAACAGCACCACAGTCTTGAACTTCCATGGCCAACTGTGTTTTCATATCCCATTCACAGCACACATCCTGAACCCTTCAAATGACTTTAGGGGGGGGATGAACTACACCTTGACCTCACAAGACAGGACTCTGGCCTGCTTCCAAAGTGAGAATCAACAATTTGGTACAAGACAGCGAACTTGTGCAGTGATATCCCGGTCGGGTCCGTTTCTGGAGATCAAGATGAGGAGCGCCAGCGCTGTGCCTGTGCCTGGCAGGAGGCACCACTAGCCAGGAGGAAAAGGGATACAGTCACAGGCGCCACGTTCTTGCGAGGGAAGCGTTGTTATACCCGCGAGCGCCCTTCGCACCATATCCTCGCATCACTTTAATTTGCACGCGGCAGCAGCAGGCTGCTCGGCTCGGCTCGGCTCCGGTCTCCGCAGCATCCCCGGGGCTCCCTCCCGGCCGGAACCGGCGCTCTCACCCCGGCGCTCCGTGCCGCTTCGGCGGACCCCGTCTCTGCCGGGAGAGGGCGGGCACCCCATCCCTCTTCGCTGCTGAGGCGGAGGACGAGGCGAGGGCAGCCCCCTGGGCAGAGGCAGGGCA